>CM023457.1:130633862-130733862 GCA_013339765.2 Haemaphysalis longicornis
TTAAGGGGGGACGCGGGTCTTAGAATGGTACAAAATCGCGAAAATACGCATTTTGGGAAAAACGCATTTTTGAAGTCTATACCTTCAAGCACCTACTCTAAAAGTTTCACCACTGAAATTGATAGGGAATAATCTCCAAAACGACTTTGAAAACGCAGCGGGAGCCGCAAAACGCCGAAAACCGGGCTAAAAAAGCTTGAAATTGATAGGGAATAATCTCCAAAACGACTTTGAAAACGCAGCGGGAGCCGCAAAACGCCGAAAACCGGGCTAAAAAAGCTTGAAATTGATCGGGAATAATCTCCAAAACGACTTTGAAAACGCAGCGGGAGCCGCAAAACGCCGAAAACCGGGCTAAAAAAGCTTGAACTTCGCGCGCGCGCCATATTCGAAGCAGACTACCGGTGGCGGCCATCTTGGGCTCGCTTTGTAGCTGATTTCTTTGTGCGTATTTTGTGCCATCTCAAAATGGCGTCGCATGAAGAGAACGAGCGTTACCGCCGATTTACCGAAGGTCGTTTCGGCGCTGCTGATTGGCAGGAGCACGCGCGCTCGACTCGAGCCCCCCGTTCTGCGTCTCTGATTGGCCGGCGCCGTTGAACCGCCATTTTTTTTCGTTTTGTTTTTGCAGGCACGCGTTCGCCGCCGCATTTACAGTGTACTAGAAGGGAAAGGTGTGTCGTTCGGGGCCGAGGAGGGGGTCCCTTTTGCGATGAAAATTCCTGCTGAGGAGCTCCTGTTGTAAGCAGCGCCCCTGGCGGCAGCGGCGGCCGCAGCGGTCGCTGCCTGCTCCGTGGTCGCTGCTTTCCCGTGTGTTGCTCGCTGCTCGCTGTGCGAGCTCTGATCGAGCGTTCTGGTGGGTGCAGTTAAAATGCAGTGCCATGCTTTCTGAACCGTTTTCTTTGCATTTCACGAATTACGCACTTATCTTGAGCGACTTGCCTGGAAGATTGCTTTGAGTGAGTTTCAATGTAGGGATAACCGCCTCGCGGCCCGACGACGGGCTTTGTGAGTACGCGAGCCCGGCAACGAAGTGAGCCGTCGTGAAATTGCCGTACTCGATCGCCAATGCGCGCCGATAGCGTACGCGTCGACCGGGTGCTGGCTAGCGTCACTAAATAAAGCGTAGCTTATTTAGTGGATCTATGCTGGCGGAGTGCTTGATTAGCGCGGGTTGTGCTGTAAGAAAAGTAGGCAATATACGAGGACGCAGGAGGAGAAGTTAAACGTGGAACGGGAGAGAAAATAATATGCAAAGGCAGGAAGCGGTGGCAGGATGAAACTTATAGAACCGCGAGGGAGGGAGGGAGATCGAGTTCGGGCTGCGAAACGGGGCGCGCGCCGGAGAGCAAGTACGGCAATTTCCGCACGCCTTATTTTAAGTGCGAATGCACTTCTTAAGCGAGCCTGAATCGTCCGCCGCCGTCCGCATAGCAACAGCTGCGGGTGCGCGCGCTCCTCGTCTTCCTTGGCAACGGGGGGGAGATGGGCGCGTGCTGCCTGGCCGCTGACATGGCACATACCCACGTGGGGGATTGGCCAGGAATCGGGCGTGAGAAGGGCTAATGCACCCGCTTAAAGGAGTACTGACACGAAATTTCAAAGCTGAGATCCGCTCTAGCAATCAAGTACAACGACAACACAAATAGGTGTCTGTGAATAAATGCATCTTTCTTTCTTTCTGGTTGTGTGTGTGTGTGTGATCTCTCTTTCGCGAATATTACCGAACCGCGCAAATTCAACTCGTGCATTCGCACTTTCACATCCCCGAGGGGAAATGCGGGGAATTTTTTTGTTGTCGTGTTTCAAGAGTATGGCACGGATATCACGACGGCGGCTGCCAGATTCACATGTGCGGTAGCTGTGGCGCATTGCACGATTGGTTGCTAGTCTTGGGTAGTGGGGAAGGGGGGGGGAGGAGGGGGAATTTCACGACACGTGCGAGGCACCTGCGGCTCGAAAAATCGCTTATTCCTGGACCACAATTCACGGCGATCAGGCTCAACAGGCACCCGAAAAAGCGACCTTTTCTCGTTGCATGATCGCAGTCGGCTGTTGCAGAGCGGCACAAAGCAAAAGTTGTCCCTCTTATCCCGACGCCTCTCCATCATTGCATGCACAAATCACCAATCTTCCTGAGACTTTTTTCACACACTATGTTGAATGTCCAACTATAAAACGGTGCCCGAAACGGCTGTAAGTTTCTTACATCAGAGCGACGACGCAGATACGCAGCCGCAGACGACAATAAGCAGAGGTGGTAGGTCAGCTCGACAAGCATCGTCTGTTACATCGCCTGTGACCATTTTTATTCATTTATAACACTAAACAGTCTTATTTCTCCATTTTATGGCATCACTTTTCATGAAACATGTCACATAACGGGAAAGAGAACTCTTCGGAACAATAAAAGTGAGAAGGAGTCCGCGTGTCGTCTGCTACCAACTCGCGGAGCAAGCAGGCACACCAAGCGGCACGGCGGCGGTGGGCCGCCGCCTGGGAACTCCTGTTGCAGCCAGCGCCACCTACAATTTTTCATCGCAAAAGGGACCCTCGCGTTCCATTGGTTTTCTCCCCGGACGACACACCTCTACATTCTAGTACACCATACCGCAGTATTTTCAATTCGGGTGCGTTTTCACGGCCGTTAGTGACTGCGATTTTGTCACAATGTCTTTATGTCTCGTGCCGCAATGCCTGGAGACCTTTATCCAAGGAACTACCATATTTATTCGAATCTAGGCCGGCCCCGATTCTAAGCCGACCCCCGAAAGACCGAAGGCGCAAAAAAAAAAAAAAAACTTACCTCGAATGTAGGCCGAACAAAAAGGCGAGGTCAGCGTTCACAAAAAAAAAACACGTTTATTGAACATGAAGATGCGGTGCTGGAACTCAATCAGTTTCTCTTCAAAATCACCGGGCAACTTCTGGGAGATTGAAATTCGACGACGGAGGCTAAATCCGAAGTGCTTCATGAATTTCTCTAGCCAGCCCCGACTGGCTTTGAAGTGTGCCCGCGATAAGCCTCGTTCCCTTAAAAGCTCCCTTGCTTTTGCCTGGAGCACTTCCGTCGTTACTGGAAGGGCAGCTGCTCGCTGCGTCTGAACGAAGTCAGCCAATGCCATCTCCATTTCATGGTGACGGCATTCTCGTGGTCCGGTGATTGCCAACCTCGTTGCGGCGCACGCAAATATCCTCTCCCGTTGCGTCCTCCAACGACGGACATTTTTTTCATCCACGCCGAAGTCCCGCCCGGCTTGAACGTTAGACGACAACTCCGCAGCTAAAACAACTTTTCTTTTAAAAGCGGCACTATAATGGCACCGCTTCTTTTTGCGCTGTCAAAACCAAACGCCACACCGCACGCAGGCCACTATCTGCACAATTCAAAATGGCGGCCTATGGCCCTTAATGGCTACTGGCTCGTCTAGTAATGGCTACAATACTTTCTTTTCTGGGTGGCGCTAGCTGTGCACCACTTCACTTGGAAATTGGCGCGTATTTCAAAATCCTCGAATCCAAGCCGACCCTGGAGTTGGATATACAGTCGAACACGGATATATCGAACTCGAAGGGGATCGCGAATTAGTTCGATATATGAAAAATTCGATATAAAAAAATAAAGGCCCCGAGACCTTACCTGTGGCGGACGATCCCCTGCAATCGGCGCATTCAAGAATGACAACTAATTCCGCACACACGATGCAACATAATGTTTTATTTCCGTGAAAAAAATCGCTTATCTTGGCCTGCTTCTTCATCTGCGAAATGAAGTTGAAGACGCTGGCCTCGATCTCATCGAGGCTGTCCAGGTGCGACAGCCCGGTTCCCTCCATGTCGCCACAACAACGGCGAATCAAGCCGAACGCTGCCGCTACTTCGGCGGTGGAGTACGCGCGTGTAGCCGCCGCCTCGTTCGGACGATCTTCGTCGCCACTTGAGCTGTCGGCCTGGGCATCCTGGGTCCCTGCGACCGCAGCTACAATGTCCTCGTCAGCGAGGCTCGCAACAGCCTGAACATTGCAGTCCACTTACACGAAATCGTCCGCAGACACTTCGGGTGGAACGGCAGCCGGGAAGAGTGTCGACAACTCGCGAAACGCGTCGTCTATGCGCTCTTCGTCGCCGTCTTCACCGGTTTCCGCAAGTTCTGCCGTCCCGAAGCCTGCCTGCCGGAAGCAGTTGGCCACTGTGTCCGTCTTCACGTCTCGCCAGGCGCCCGTCAGCATTTGAATGGCACCAAGCAGGTCAACCTTCAGCTCGGTGCCCATGCGGAGGTTGACCAGCAGCCTATCAAGGAGTCGCCTCCTGAAGCCCACCTTGAAAGACTTGATGATGTCCTGGTCGAGCGGTTGCAGCTTCGCTGTCGTGTTGGCCGGCAGAAACTTTAGCCCGATGTTTTTGAGCTTGCAAATGGTGTGGTGGGCCGAGCAGTTGTCCACAAGAAGACAAGCGCGACGCCCCGACTTGCCCAGCTCGACGTCCCACGCTGATCAAAACTCACAAAACATAAACAACAAAAAAGAAAGAAAAGGCGAAAAGAGGAGGCCGCCGGCGCCCAACAGCGCAGTCCGAGCCGCCGAGCCCTCACGTTTTTCAAGTGTTTCGGGTGTCGGCGGAGGCGCTGTGCTGCGTAGGTGGCGAAGGTCGCGGGGCGCAGCGAGTGCCGAAGCGCACCTTCCAGCTCGCGCGGCGTTCGATATATCCGATGGCGGGTAAAAATATCGTTCGATATAAACGTGCGAATTTCTATACTTTTACAAAGGATTTTCAAGGGGATAATTTACGAGTTCGATATAGCCGAAAATTCGATATATCCGTGTTCGATATATCCGTGTTCGACTGTATCAGTATTTCAAAAAAACTACCGGCTTAGATTCGAATAAATACGTACGCCCTGCAAGCGTAAGAAAACACGATGGAAGACGCCGTAGACGGCGGTGCCGAGATCGCCTGTCACGTACGAACGTGGTCTGAGAAGCGCCGCGTGGAAACGTCCAGATTTAGTTAGCTGTTGTGCTTTGGTTTTATTTGTGAAAAAAAAGTCTGCAGCACAATATGTTTGTGCTTTTCTTTAGTTTGCATCGACGTTGAAGGAAGTGCAAAGTAGGAACTACCGTACGTGAAGTTCAGCAAAAAGTGCAGTTTTCCAGCGCTGTTCACAAGTTTTTCATTACTTGCATAGAGCCTTCCTGGTTATTTTTGTGGTACGGTCGCATACTTGTTTTTTTTTCTTGAGGAACAGAGTGACACGGCGCTTTTTATATTGGGCCATGCTGTAGCAAGAGTTAGAAACTAAAGATGCATTTTTCTCTCTTATTTTGAGACGTCATGCTCTGCCTTACTGAGTGTTTCACTATCAGGCTTTTGACCTAGGATGATAAGACTGGTATCATTTAATTTGCAATAAATAGATATAGCAGGTGATGCTGTTTGTATCACTCTGGTATCCATCCCCAAATTGAAGTCCACCTGCAGCTCTACAGTTTATTTTGTGAAGTCACGCTCTTCCCTGCGGGGTGTTTCCTTATCTTACTCTTGGGCCAGGATAACAAGACTGGTATAAATTCATTTGTATTGAATTGGTCTAGCAGGTGATGCTATTTGTATCACTGAAGCATTGATCACCAAAGTGCATTTCACCTACAGCCTTGCTGTAGGTTTGAGATGCATTGCAGGACAATCTCTAGTTCTGGGTGGCTGCTGTGCTAGTCTCATTGGTAGCACAAAAATAGCAGCACATGGTATTTGTGCCTTTCTGTATTCTGTAAAGACACTGAGAGAAAAGGTGCATGAGGATATACAGTTTCTGAAGTGTAACAGTAGAAAATTTAATTTTCCTTCGCAATGTGTACGGTATCCGTGTGAATTTACGTCAATCTTTCCAGAGTTATTTTTGTGTTACAGTCACATACTTGGTATGCTTTTCTTCGTGAAGAATAGAGCTACAAAATCATGCTATTAATATTGTTGTAGCTATGCTGTAGCAAAAGTTACGGTGATCTGAAACTTCAAATGCATTTTTCTCAGTTTCTTTTTTTGTAAGACCAAGCTCTGCCTTACAGGATTTTTTGTAATGTTGCTCTTAAGGCTAGGATGACAAGACTGGTACCATTGTATTCGTATTGAATTAATCTAGGGGGTGATGCTATTTTTATTGCTCTGTCATTGTTTACCTATTTGCAAAAATTAATAAAAATGAGGCAATTTTATACGAATTGTTGATATCAAATGTTCACTTTTTTCATGCTTTGCAAAAGTCTTCGAAATGAATAAAAATAGCATAGCCCCCCAGAGTAGACCTTTGGCATTATGTCCGTATAAATCATCATTGAGTTTGCCAAAGTGAAATTGCTCTAAACCCCCGTAAGAAATGCCTCAATAAATAACAAAAGCTTGATCAGGGCTAGTTGGTTGAACATACTGAATAAATTTGAGGCGCTAAACAACGGGGACCAAAGAAACACGTAGACACAGACAAGGCGCAGACACAGACACAGCCCTTCCCCCGTCTTTGGCGGTGGTCTGTGGACTGGCTCAGTGGTCAGGTGCAGTCAACGAGAGGAAGCGGGAATTTTTTTGGCCACACATGTTGCCAATGTGTGCAAGCCCGGCGCCTTGTCTGTGTCTACGTGTTTCTTTGGTCCCCGTTGTTTAGTGCCTCAAATTTACTCAATAAATAAATTTCAATGTGTTGTATTTCTTGAACAAATGAAGATATGTTAAAACCCATTACATATTTGAAATCAGTGTAAAAAACTGCTTAAAGGGGTCCTGAAATGCCTTCCGCCGATGCATGGATGTACATGTAACCAAATAAAGCAATGTAATTAGCAATATCCTCCTGCAAGATTTTGTTAAAGCGATGAGTATTAGCTGAGAAATCGTAAATCAAAAACCGCGAATTATCGTCGCGCCGTATTTCCTTCCTCCTTTCAACTGTTTTCTTCGCTGTTGGCCTCCCCTCCCCATGATGCTCCGCTCCTCAGCGGTGACGTACTTCCGCTATTGCGCTCCCACAGACTGCCGTCTGCTACGGGCCAGCTCTTTCGGCTTTTTCATCTCTGTAGACACCATGGACACAGGCTGGAAAAGCGAACGAATGACCTGGCCGCATGTGTGCGGCCTGGCCGTGCCCTTTCGCGTGTACGTAGCTGCAGGGCTGCAGTTGGTACGGCGGCGAACTCGCGCCGCGTGGGGAGAATCGTGCGCTCGTTCCCTTTGGTGCACCGCGCACTGTTTATCCAAAAAGCGCGGTCTCAGATGTGGCCCCGCTGGTGCCGGGTGTTATTTTGCGGTGGTTGTAATTCCTACCTACCGCGGCATGTGAAAAAAGACATTTTCAAACCGACACAGAACCCGTGCACAAAACGCGCCGGATCGGATCGCTTTATCAGCGGCGATGAACGGAAGGCGAAGAGCAAACCAACGCTGCACTCGATCAGCGAGAAGCCGTGTTCTGACAAGCTGCACCCATGTGTTGCATTCAACACTGACGGGAAAGCGTTTGTTTGCACTTGTTTGGATAGTCGTAAAATGTCCAAACACTCCGGCACTCCGCTAGCAGATCAGCCGGCGAGACATTTCGGAAAACATTTGACAGATGGCGCCGTATGCATTAGTGTGTCGCTACGCAAAACTGATGAGACGCTCTACTAAAACTCCCATCGCGGTGTCACGTAGCGGAAAACATTTGACAGATGGCGCCGTATGCATTAGTGTGTCGCTACGCAAAACTGATGAGACGCTCTACTAAAACTCCCATCGCGGTGTCACGTAGCGGGACGCAAAAATTTAGCGTTTAGCGTATGCAAAGGCCACAAACGCTGTACTAAAACTCTATTAGCAGCAAAATAGCGTGCGTATGTGAAACCGCTTGCGTTTACAAAGCTGCACGCCGAGCGCGTACGTTTCAAACCTAGTGACATCGTTTAAATACACTGGCAAGCACAGTGTAACGTAGTCAGATATCAACCGTATGCTCAGGCGACAAGCAAGAGCTTGTTTTATGTGGGGCGGAGATTGCGCATAAAGGCCCGTTCGCACTTGCGACGAAAGCGAGTGAGAGCGGCAGGAATTCCGTCGCTTTGTCGCGCGACGATCGTTTTTGTCGAATGGTCGGGACAAATTTTGGTTGCGCGACAGAATTCCCGTCGCTTTCGCTCGCTTTCGTCGCAAGCGGGAATGGAAAGTTCTGCCGCGCTGCCGTCTGCTACGCAGCTCGGAGGTAACCGCGTAACCGCGCGATCTGCTCGGGCCGGATGAACGCGCACACTCCCGCACGGCAGCGCCCCAAGCGGCAGACGGCCGCGTACATCGCTCCCGGCGCCCGCCTGGAGCCCGCCCTCGGCACACTAGCCAGTATATTTCAGGCACTATAATGGAGGAAAGATTTTTTGCTTCCGATGAACCTAGTTCTTTGCCCCTGTGTTTTTAAATACTTGAAGTGGTTAGCACGTCGTCCTCACGCAGCTCTGTATCGTCGTAGCATCGCTGATTGTCCGAACGAAGCTTGCAGCTAAGCCAATGCAGCGACCGAAGCTGTGTGTGTGTGTGTGCATCGCCTCCTGTGTGTTGTGGACGCGTTCGTTTCGCGATGAAATGCGACATTGTACTTCTGCGGGTGGATAGTGCTTCCCATGGTCTGGATTATCTTTCTCGAACGACGTACCACTCAACCTCGCATGGGGTATGTGCAGTGTGCCTGGCTAAAAGCCTTCTCGCTTGCGCGCCAGAGTTGTGACTTGCTGCTCGTCCCCGCAAACCGGGTGTGAGGTGAGTGCCGTATTTACGACGGGCAGGAGGAGGCAACTCATCGTCTGTCAATCGCGGTTCAGACTTGCAACGCATGTTGTGACGTTGCGTTCGTTCGAAACGCATCTCTGGATTGTTTTGAAGTTGAATAAAATGTACGCGTCAAACCCGGGCATTCGGCTCAGGGCGTTCTCTGCGATTGCACCAAAGAAGTGCCACGGGACTTTCTTTATGGTACGTACTCACGTAAGATAAAATCCACGTCGTGTTATGGCCGTGTTGCATTCAATACAAACGGTTAAGCGTTTGTTTACACTTGTTTCGTTTGTCGTAAAATGTCAAAGCACTCCGGCACTCCGCTGGCAGATCAGCCGGCGAGCCGACGCTGAGCAGACGACTCATCTCTTTGCCGGAAGTGCGTGAAAAAGCCGCCCAATAGCAGGATGTCTAGCTCGTGACGAACATCTGGGAATCGATGATGTAGACATGTGAAGATGGCGGCGTCCAAAAACACGAAGGAAAGGGTGAGAAAAAAGCGACAAACTTTGCAACAAAAGTGTGAGCTTTCCGCTGCGCGTAAAAGAGTAATACTTGGCACAGGTGACGTTGGCGACCCAATCTAGCGATTGCGCTAGTTCATTTAGTGTGCTCAAAATGCCTTTCAGGGCCCCTTTAAGACTGCCAATTTCTATCTAGCTGGCACTAATAATAAAAAAAATTGTCTAAAGACCCACCTCCCCCCTTAAAGGAACAAGTGAAACATTATCCTGCATTGTTCGGAAGGAACGCATTCTCATCTCCCACAAGCCAGTGTCAACTCTTGGATGGCTGATGCCCCGTCTCAAAGAGCATTCACCGAAAGAAAAAGCCCAGGGGGTTTGTCAACAAAATTGCTTGCGCACGATGTCCCGCTAGTTACGTTGGCAAGACCATGCAGGAACTTCCCGGAATGCCTCGGGCAACACAAAAACAACGTTCGCAAGTCGGACACTCAGCAGCTGACACAGGATTAACTTGGAAGGTGTGCAGGTGATTGGAATTGAAACCAATTACCATATAAACTGGAATATAGGTCGACCCCCTACCTTGAGGTGGGAAAAGTTGACAAAAAAATAATTCAGCAGAGAAGCACACACACAATGTCTATATTTATTTTCGACGCCCGTCCATCACTGCCACCCACTATGCCTGCCCCAAAGTCACTCATCCGGGCTGTCAGAGTCGTCCGAGGATGACTGCTTCTCACTGTCATCTTCAGTGCCGTCGAGCGTGTTGCTGATGGAGCACTTATGAAACTCTTGTGCAACCATGTCGTCGGGCAGCGACTGCCAAAGAAGGACACCCAGCTTGACACTGTCGTGAGGGATAGTCTTCGCAGCCAGCCCGTAGATGTCTTCGTTGTCGCCGGCTATCCACTCATTGTACAGTTCGCGAAGCCGGTCCACGGATGGCCTTCGCTGCAACCGGCAGTGATTGTGAGCAAAGTTCCCGAACGAAGTCCGCCACTTTGTTGTCCAACTCGGGGTGCACCGCAGAACGATCTGTTCCGGGGGCTGCACGAGCACAGCTTAGCTTTCTGGCTCTGCCAGTATTGCACCCTTTTCTATGAAACACCAAACTGGCGTTGCGCCGCCATATTCCCATTCTGCTCGGCGACTCAATTGCCTTCAGCTTGAGCGCAGTGGTGAGCTGGCGTCGACTTCCGCTGCTCATCTCGGAGCAGACACATACAGAAATGCATGCACGCACACACACAAGACGAGTAAAAGATGAAAAACTAGAGAAAATAGAAAAGCAAATAGCAGTCTGACACAAAGGGCAATGGCGATGGACTACACTTGCACATTGTTGCCAGACAACGATTTGCATTCTTCCAATGACCGGGACTTTTGTGCGGATTTTTTTTTTTGGAAAAACTCGACCTATATACTCTATATGCCGGTTTATACGGCACTCAGAAAGAATACTCCTCAAGTCCTGGCACATAGAAGGGAACTGGAAGGCCTGAATAGATCCCTCGGAGCCCTTCCCTCCCACCTCTACGCCCACGGCCTCCGACGCGCAAGGGCCAGATGTGAGTGAAAAGAAGACCAGAAAGAAGACGCCTTACGTGAGAGCTGCTTCTGGTCTCACACAGCCACCCCTGATGGAGGAGCCGAGTGGGCTCAGAAACGCTGGGTCCGCTTTCAATAAACGCCCTTGGTTGGTGTATTTGCCTCTTCCTCAAGTGTAACCCAGACAGGCAGAGTTCTGTGGAGGATGTTCTCATTCAACCCCAACTGTGGGCGGGGGGGCACCCTTCTACTTGGGCCCCCGTCTTTGGCGGTGGTTTGTGGACTGGGTCAGCGGTCAGGTGCAGTCAACGGGAGGAAGCGGGCACTTGCTTGACCACACATGCTGCCAACGTGTGCAAGCCCGGACGTCTGTAGAGCCACCTCCCGCTGTGACAAGGGTCCTTGCACTATTGTGTGCATCTGCGCTCCATGCCGAGTGGATTGGTCACGTTGGGAGGGTGACCAATGCATGCCTGCCAACTCTCCCAAATCGAATTATCCGGGAGTCTCCCGAATTTCGGCCACATTTCCTAATTGTACGAATGCTATCTCTAATCTCCCGAAAAGTGGTTGCCTAAATCATGCGCGTGCTTGTGTCCTCCCTGCTGCAACATCTGCGGTGCTGTGGGAGAGCACTCACCACATACTTTTTGTTCCCTGTAACCATGCCATAGAATACCACTAAATATATTCTGGCCACAATAGTACCGTGTGCATCGTGCATTTTGAAACTGCCGGAATGTTGGTTGTAGCTTACAAAGGCTGGCCCCAAAATGCACTCGCCACTGTACTGAAAGAAGGTGAGGGAAAAGGCATCATAACAATTGCGTCTGTCTGTCGCATGATGCAAGAACAAAGCAGCTCACAGTAAACACCCTGAACCCTTTCAGGTGTTGGTCAGAAATGCAAACTAAAAAAAAAACACCCCCTCCCTAATGCTCCAATCTCCCTAATTTTTATGGTGCTTGGTTGGCAGGTCTGCCAATGCACTTAGCACCTGTATCGGTGTAGCACGGAGGGGACAAAAATCGGACTTCCTTAAATGGGACTTGGTACACAACTTGATGAAAGGATTCCAAATCAGGGAACATTGGATTAGCTGCTGTCTGTGTTTTCACAGTTTTTTCTTTGACTTTCGGCATCAGAGGCAAGCACTGGAGGGCCAGCTTCCTGTCGACAGATGGCAGGCTAGTCAGGTGGCCCCGTGCGTGCTCCTGCTTGCCCCCAGTGCATTCTTTTGACACGGAGGTGGTGGCCCTGTGTGGGTGACGTGGCGCGCCCTTGTGCCCCTCAGCTGAGCCCCGTGCCGGAGATGTGGGACGAGCCGGGTGCCCCCCTGCCACAAGCGGAGGACGAAGGGGACGACGCGACAGACTCTGGGGTGGCAGCACCAGGTGGCGGCAGCATCCCTGGCGGCGGTGCCGCATCCTCCCCGCTGGAGTACCAGGGCAACCCAGACACGGAGCCCATCCGCAGCTACGAGGTGGTCTTCCTGGTGCGCCTGCTGCACCTGCTCGCGTGCGCCCTCAACGCCCGGGTGAGCACTCGGACCGCTTCTCCAGCGGGCACAGGCGCCGTATTTCCTCACACAATGGGTGCAAGCCCAGCAAGGCCGGTGCGATGCAGAGTGTTACAGGAACCATGAAGACAAAACACAAGTTTGTGTTATTCCAAAGATTTCGTGTTTTATAGTGCCCCCAGCGCTTGTCCGAATGCGAACGATGCTTTATTCACTGGGAAATTAATTAATTTAGGTTAAAAGTTTGATTTTCCCACTCAATCGTGCGTTTTCGTCATCTGCAATGACATCACAGGGCCTTGTTTACCGTTACTGAACCTAGATGGCGCCACCACACCGCAGCAAGCCGTTTTCTGCCTTTGGTTTGTTTGTGAATGTATTTGTGCCTGCCTTGTTTTGCTCATGGAGACAATCGTTTCGTGAAACACGGCGCGCGCTCGACAAATGTGGTCACGTAAGACACCATCGCTTCCGTCAATCGGCCATGTCGTCTGAGACAACCCAAAGCCCCGCAGTCCTGTGCAGCTAAACCAAGCATAGTGCGCGCAGTACCAACAGCAGTATACCCATCGGTACTTCTATGTTTATGTCTGCTTTCGTAACTTCCACTGTTTGTCCCACCATTCTGGTATAAAAAGAATGTGCCCTAAATTTAAGCGTAAATAGCTCATTCGGCAAGCTTATAAGCCCTGCCTAATTTGCGTTTTCTTTTGCCGGCCTCCGCCAATCGCAGAGCTGTCTGGTATGACATCATAGGTTCTGTTGTGGGAAACGAGCTGGTGGGTCTTTCCTAATTATATAGCTTATTTGAGCAAAGCTTACATTAAGAGTGGTGTCAGCATGATTCTAACGAGGCACTCTTTTGAATGAACCAAACTTGTGTTTTCTCTTTATGGCTGCTTTAATGAGACGGGCATATATGCCGTGCCCCATCTGCAGACCACCCTTGGTGATGAAAACAATGCGTGGAACTGAGCCAAAAGAACATCTTAGAATTGGCAAAAACCACGCATCCTGAGAGAAATATTCGCACTGCTGCGGCTCTGGCCCAGGGGCATTTGTTTGGAAACCTTCGATACTACCCCTAGGCTACTCAGACAGAGTGGCAGAGCTCTTTTTGCACTTGCATAGAAGAATAGATAGAGCGTTCCATCCAAGCAAAACACCCAAGCTGGAAGCACACTGGAAGGGCCTTGCTCATACCCACTAACAAACAGAGTCTCGTGTGCCAGACACTTTCGTCTATCTCATGCGAGTTGGTGGCAAAAATTCTGCATTGAGAACAGGCCACGGGTGTGTTCTCCAGCGACATTCCCCCAGAGCCCTTGTGTGTCCTTGTTTTCCAAGCACGTTGCTTGTTCACTGCCCTTGCTCTGTTGGGGGGGCTTTTCTCTGGAGAGCTGCTCAAGGGGACACTCAGCAAAGAAGCGAGACTGGGCTGCTGCAGTAATGAACCCCTTCCGTTACCAACTTCACTAGTCTCGACAGCAGCATGGAGGCATTGCTGCAGTGGGTAGTGGGCACGCAGGGCGGACGGGGAGATCTAATTCGTTTCTGCACTTTGAGAGAGTGCAGCAGCACAGTTATTCCAAGAAAAACTGCTCGTAAAGGGCTGTTTCGAAGAAAGACGGCTCACACTGGTACTCACGAATCCTAACCGCCTCCATGTGTCCATAATGGCATTGATGAAAGGCCACGATACCGTATTTTGAAAAACTGCCCTAAACACAAAGGCGCAAAGTATCAGAACTTATTGGGAATGAGAGCAACTTCTGGACAGTGCCACAAATGCCAGAAAAGCGGGCCAAGTGGTGTCCTCGCTTCTGCTCCGTCACAGAGAGGTGGCGAGGAGGAAGGAGATGAGGAAAGAAGCAACACTGCCTGTATTAACATTGCCTAACGCGTCGCCGGCTTTCCAACGGCAACGGTAGGGACGCTTGGTTCAGCTGCTCATCCGCTGTGTGGTGTGCACTGGCAGATGTGTCCCGCCTTATGTCATTACGTGCGAGTCGCAAATGCTGCGTCCACTTCTGTGGTCCGCATCTTTCAGCTGTCCTGTTGAGTGTCACGAGCTGTTTAAATGACATTTTAGCCATGGTGTGGTGTTAGTTCTGGAGCCGCTGGGGACCTCGGTAAAACTATAGCTCATTTCATACCAGCGGTGTTTTTCAAAGAATGACTGACGGAGGCAGAAGTGAAGTAGCAGTAAGAACATAGTGATTGTCGGGTAGACAAAAAGCAAAGAAAAACGGTTATTTCGGATGCTACAGCAGTTCTAATGCGAATGCCGAATTGAATGCCTCGGCTTGCGCCCTCCGTTCTCGAAATGCTTCGTACCTTTGCAGCGTGACACGGTTTGCTTCGTAATAATGTGGCTTGCTTCTGCCGTGCGGGTGATAGTAGTAATAGCCTTTTGATATGGAACATGAGGACCCATGGTCCAAGTATTTAAGTGCAGACAAAACAGCATCAGCCTAGGGCAGCGCAAGTGGTTTTGTGTCTGCAGTTTTACCAGTGATAGACCAAGATAGACAGGCATGGAGAAAAACAAGAAGGCGTAGGAGCGTTGCCTGGGGAACGCTAGACAAATTCAACTGTTCTGCAAAGCGGTGCTGGCTGGCAGGCATGAAAGCACGCAGGAAAGGTAGGAGAGAGCAACAGGAGAGCGGCTATTTGGTGATTTTTCGCTCACGTGTTTGGCAATGTTAATACAGGCAGCGTTGAAACAATGTAGGGACTACGCATGCGCAGTCTCATCTATCAGTGCCCTCCCATGCACCACGCCCCAGCGCTGCTGTCCAAGCGTGCTTGTTTGTGTGCACGCGCCTTTGGGTTGTCTTGGGTGAGACGGAGTGCAAAATATGCACGTGAACATTTTTTTTTTTTTTTCCCTGGATGTAAACCTGGATCCGTAAAATAATTCACACGGCATGCTTCACAACCCACTACTTAGTCCCCCTTCATTCGTGTCTTCTAATGCTTACAAGTTTTATTTCCTACTTGCAACAAAAAAAACCTTTACTCTTTGTATTCCACGTACCTCTAGGGGCTGGAATCATCTTCCTTCTGTGTCGCTACGATTAGCAACCTGACTTGTTTCATTCGCTGTGTGCCACATCATCACCTAGCTTTGTCTATTGTCTGTAGCGGTACAATGGTTCCTCCTGCCAATCCCACTTGTTTTGCGTGTTTTTCTTCTATTGTTTGTTTATTTTTTTTTATGAGTCTTGCCAGGAACGCCAGAACTGACACGAAATTGCAACTGACCACCTGTATTACTCCTTACAACATGTATACCTTAGCTGCGTTTCTCACGTTGTAAAGAATGACAACCTATTTACTGTTTTACGTTTGTTTTAGAGGTGATATGTACTCGCAATGTGTCGTTGTACTGCATTTTTCTTATTCTTGTTATGTAATCACCACTCCCCTCTTCAATGCAATTGCCTTGAGGTATTCAAATAAAAAAAAAAAAAAACTTGAGGGTGCGCCAATTACGCGAGTAAATACAGTACCTGCTTTGTGGAGAGTGCATCTGATGTGCGACTTACGGGAGGGCTTTGTGGCAGTTTAGTGGTAGAGCAAGGAATCCAGTTGTAACCAGCAAAAACACTTGTACCACGGTCGGTGGGGGGGAAAAAAGTTATACAACCGCCCCTGCAATATTCGTTTGAAAGGACCATGCAGAAGTTAGGGAAATGAAAGTGCACTGAGTGTGTTTGGATGTGGATTGCTGTACATGTATCCCGGGCCAAGGAAAGGCGGATCCATTTTTCATTGCCAAGCAAGCCAAAGCTGAGTGGTGATAGGGAATAACTCTGAAAAGCACAAGCACTCTCGTACTGTCAACTGCAGACGAGAAATATATGGGGGTGCTCACGGTAAAATCACCTGGAAATGAAGCACACAACAAGCAAGCGTGACCACGTCCCCAAGCCGTCCACGAGTGGCTAGATCATCGCTACGTGCCCAAAAATGCAGCTGGCACATGTCTTTCCTTGCTCTCCATGGGGGCCACAGAAGGATCACTCGCGCACGCATCATCAAGCATCTCTGATTTACACCACGCGCACCCCTATATATTTCTTGTCTGTGTTAATAAAAATGTAGCTGATCTTGCTGTGCTGGTGTCGTCCATTTCCTCTCCTAAAGTGGTCGTGTCTTTTTGTGGTGTGCGCAGTACGGAGCCCAGCTTGTGCAGCTGTACGAGCGGCCTGGGTTTGCCGGCCACGTGGCGCGTCAGCTCCTGCGGCCGCCCACTACGTACACGGAGGTGGTCAAGCGGTGCGTGGGGCAGCCGGCCGTGCGTCGGAGGCATGCGCTTCCGCCGCGCGTGTGCCTGCGGCTGCTGGCGCACAAGCAGCTGCTGGCCTACGTGGCCGCAATGCTCCTCGTGGGTCACAGCCTGGGCTACGGGCTCGGGGTCGTGACCTTCGTATTGGGCCTCTGTGCGGCCCTGCTTGTGCTCCTGCGTGCCACCTGGGACTGGGCACGCTCGCTCTCCGCCGGCCGAAGACCCCCCGCACCAAGGCCGCCCCTAGCGAGGGCGCACTAGGCATGCTGTCTGCCACAGGGACGGCTGCTGCTTTTTCCTTCCAAGTACAACACCCTCTTGACCGAGTGCATTTGGGTGGCGGTTGGTGTGACGAAGGTTGCAGGGCCCCTTGAAGTGGCCCAGGAGAATGGACAGTGGTTGGTGTGCCAAAGGGTGCCGCAAACGAATCCCCGGGGGGTATGGTTTTTTGGACACAGGGCAGACATTTGGTTGCCCGCATGGTGGCACTATTTGTGCCACTGGTTGTAATAACGGTGATTATCATGGTGTGGCACTTGAGCATTCATTTTGCATCTCCTGGCACTTGTGCACAACGTTTTCATGGGACGCCTTTGTGGAATGCATCCTCTTGCGGGTGCAACTTATATTTTTGTGAAATTGCGAGGGACTCTCATTGTAAATATGCTGCGTCATTGTGCACTCTGCAATGTCAGTGTCGCTATTGCATCTGTGTTGTTGCAGTGTGCAATTAAATAAATTTGCACGCACAATTACATTCATTTGTCACCATATCTTGGGGAGCATTCAGAGAAAGGGTACATAAACAGTGGTGGAAAAGCTATGCTGCAAAACTGCCCTGTTATGTATGTGCATTGAAAAGGCAGAGAACTCGACAGAGAAAGTTCAAATCACTCTGACAAAGCTCAGTTGTATTGGTGGTGGGAACTGTTTAGCCCTTTGAGGGTCGAATTTTTTCATCAAATGCGATCCCCCAGAGTCAATTTTTTTTATTGCTGATTTAAATTCTTCGGGTGTATCTATTTTGAGAAAAATTATCGTAATTTTTTAGGGTGAGCATAAAGTGACAAAAAATCGTTTGTGTTGTAACATACATGTTGTTTATTCATGCATAACACGAGAAAATTTTGTAAATAAAAACGAGAGAGTAACAAGCCACAGCACCTTTTTGAGTGAATTGAAGGCAAAAAAAGAGGAGAAAAGAGCCTCATCAGTTTCACAGGCGCCCTTGGTCTGCAGCGGGCTCAAGAAGTGAGAGGCGCCCGGTGGGCGTAAGGGCCTTAGGTGGGCGATATACCAGCGCGCCCCCTCGTTACTACTGATGCGCAAGCGATAGCCGACGCGCCGCTGAAGTAAATCATAAAAAAAAAGAAGAGCCGTCGGCGCAAGAAAATAATTTGACGTATTTCCGCAGTGTGGCAGCACATGCCAAGCAAGAGAAGTTGGTGAAAAGGCGCGCTTTTTAAACATACAAGCGATGACGTACATGTACGTTATTGACCATTTTGAAGGTGTTTGCAGAGGACGCACATGTACGTCCGTGACCCTGAAAGGGTTAGGGAGACCGACACCAGGCACAACATGTTCTTCATCTCGACCTGAAGACCTAGTTGAAGGGTGCAGCGTGTCACGGGGCTTCTTTTTTTTGGCGACTGAAATGCAGAAGCCACTGCTCCCTTTGTAGGCTCTGTGCGACTGCTCCAGGCGCGACTGGCTCAGACGGCTCCACCACTGCACTACTCCGCATGGGGTGCTGTGTAGAGAGAGAGAGAGAGAGAGAGAAATAACTTTATTCACATAAAGGGTTAGGGCGCGGTGGCCACGACCCGGAGGGTCGCGACGACTTCAGCCGCTCGAGTCACGAGCTCCTTCTGGAGCTGGGGGTCCGAGCGGCCCAACGCCTCCATCCACTGGTCAGGAGAATTAATTGGAGGGAATGGGTCCTCATCACAAGCCCACATTTGGTGTTGGACCGTGGCTTTTTCACCGCAGCGGGGGCAGAGCGAGGATGGGTAGAGGGAGGGGTTGGACATGATGGAGGACGGCTCTGCACGGTAGAGATTCCGTTTGGAGTTGATGCCAGAGGCGTTCCTCCTCCAGAGTGAGGGATGAGTGAGTGGGGGGTAGCTTGCGGCGGGAGAGGCGATAATGCTGTGTGACCTCTCGGAATGACTTCGGAGGAGATCCACCTCGTCCCTCTGTCCGATCTGCCTGTGGCGAGGTGATGACAGGAAGTCAGCACATCTCGCCTTCGTTGCGTGGACAAGTGCTCGGGCTAGCCGTGTGGATGCCGGCTCTCTAAAGCCCCGTGTACGAGGGATGCCCGTCATCTGGAGCTTGCGGACTCACCATGTGGGATTGGCAGTTATTTCTGAATCGTGTGCGAGAACCGTTGGCGTGCTGATGGCAATTTAGACCGAGAATTTTTTGTGCCTGGCAGAAATGAGCCTTTGGCGAAATTTTGTTGACGGCCGGTTTTTCGAATCCGAAAATACAATTTCAGGGGTGGGCCTTGTTGGGTTAATTGCTAGTGCGATTGCCGCCTCTTCCGCGACATGCGGGTGACGGGTGTGAATGGTGAGGGTTGCAAGGGGAGGAGATGACGTGGAGTGAATTACAGCGCTGATGGCGAATGCATCTTTATGCCGATATTCTGCGGAATCGACATAGAGGGTCGCTCGGGAAGGGGGAAATTTTTATCCAGTGTCGTGGCGCGATGAATCCGCCTTTCAATATGAAATTTTGGGTGCATGTTTTTGGGGATCGGTCGAACGATGATATGATTTCTGATTGATGATTTGATGCAGCACACAGACTCGGGCTTTGAGCTGGTGGTCCATCCATCCAGTTTCTGCAAGAGGTGTCTGCCCGCGGAGCAGCGCCCTAGGCGGTTGACTTGGCCAGTGCGGTGGCCTTCGATTAGTTCTGCTGCCGTATTGTATGTCCCTGTTGCCTGTTGCTCTAATCTGGCAGTGGATGCGTTCGGTGGTAACTGCAAGGCGGCTCGGTAGACTTTGCGGATGAGACCTCTACTTTCTTCATTTCGCTGTCGTTGAGGGGAAGATAGGGAAGAGCATACGTTAGTCGGCTGATAGCAAACGCTTGTACAGTCTCAAGCGGTCTTGTCTTTTCAGGCCGTGCCCTCGGGCAACGATCCTACGGAGCAGGCCAATTATTTGGGTAACATGGGCCGAGAACTTTTGATTACCTCCGTATTTCTCGCGATTACTCTTGTAGCAGTAGGCCTAGAATTTTGAGGTTGTTGACCCCGCGTACAGGCTTTCCGTCCACTAAAACATGGATGGAAGCCTCTCGCGAAGGTCCAGATCTTTTTGCTGGCAAGACAAGCATCTCTGATTTGGTGGGAGAGCATTGCAGGCCCGCTACTCGGGCTCCTTGCACGACGGCTGTAGCGCCAGCTTGAAGGGTTTCTTCTATGTATGCATCACTTCCTCTCGAGTGACCCATAGGGTTATATCGTCTGCATACATTGCTGTATTGAGGACCGGGCACTTGAACCAGCCACAGGCTATGTGTGACACTGCTAGATTAAACAGTAAAGGGGGATATGACCGACCCCTGCGGTGTGCCGCATGACGGTAGTTGTATTTCAGGAGATTGCAAGTCACCCAGTGTCAGCGTGGCTGTTCTGTGAGATAGGAAGGCGCGAACATAGTTGTACGTCCGTACGCCTGGCCCTATGCGTTCTACGCCTGCCAGGATGGCTGAGTGAGATACCTTATCAAATGCTTTTGTCAGGTCCAAGGCTAAATGGCTGCGGAGTCACGTGAGGGAGGCTCCTTCAGCAAATCCCAGTATAGCCTCAGGTGGAAAGCGTTTGTCGCAAGCCCTGCCCTGAAGCCTACATGTTGGGTGACAGCAATTCTTTTTCTTCTATAAGCCTGTTTATTCGTGCCATAATTATTTCGTTCCATTATTTTTCCAATACATGAAGTTAGCGATATCGGCCTGAGATTTTCTGTCGAAAGCTGTTTGCCCGGCTTAGGGATTAGAGTAACATTCGCATGACGGAACTCTCGAGGAAGAGTGCCCTCTTTCCAATGCTTGTTAAAGAACTTGGTGAGATAAGATATCGAACCATCGTCGAGGTTTCTAAGCATCTTATTCGTGACTCGGTCTTTCCCTGGGGCGGAAGACGTTCGCACGTCCTGCAGCGCTCCCCTGACCTCTGCCTCTGTGATATCCTCGTCCAAGGAGGGGTTAGGCGGCCCGGAGTTGTCCGGGTGCTGTTGTGTGTTCTCCATCTGGTACATATCTATTGATGAGGTCTCGAAGTGACTGGTGCGGATCGATCGCAAGCTGTCTGTTAGTCGGGTAATTTGTTCGCCTGCTCCTTTTTAGAGAGAGAGGCATGTGCAGGGAGCATGGAATTGCTTGTCGGCAACGAAGTGCCATGTGCTGCAGAGAAGCCACCCGCATGGTCACGTGTCACCACATGGCAATCAAACTCGGTGGTGAAACAGGGCCATGTTGAGCACGCACAGAAGGACGCATGCCTGGTCCTGTCAGGCGCAGCCCATCATTGCGCACTGCCCCAGCCACCTGGCGGCTTACGTTCACACCTGCTGCGGCTCCGCTGGCTTTGGGCCCCCGGGCCGTGCTCTCCACTTCCTGCATCTCGTTGCACTTGGCACCCACGTATAGCACTGACCGGAAAGTGCAGGCTGTGCCCTTGAGCGCTCCTTTGCGGGGACCACTCGTGTCCCGCTGACCTGCTGCGGAGTGCTTTCAGGGCCCAATGTCCGCCAGCAGGCCCAGTGCTGGCCACCCTGACACGCGAGCGAGTGTGGCCGCCTAGGCGCGGTGTGGAGGCATGCCCTCGCCTTGTTGCCTCCCCTTTCCTTTCCGAGTCCCAGCATAGTGAGTGCTGTGAACACCAAGTGAAAGGGCTCCGTATTTGATCACTTCAGGATCACTCAATTTTTTGTATCAGTGGCAAGCAGTAAAGACAGCAGGGGCGAAACAGTTGAGCCATTTCCGCCATTGAGTGCCACACTTGCTTTTCTGCGCCGAACTGCCCTATTGCGCCGACCTCGTTTATCAGTGCCGTCCTGCATAGCAGAGCCCACGTTGAGCCGCGATGTGCGACCGCCATGATGCCCCGTGCTCGAAAGCGTGGCTGAAACATCGTGCCTTTGGTTTGAATGCAGTTATGGTTTCGGTTTCATTGACGCTATGAGCGGCTATGGAAGTTGGCTTTGGCTTGGCGGGAATGCCACGGCACTACGTGCTTTCTCCACCTTCCCTTTAGATTTTTTGTGCGGCATTTGCATGCTTTGTTTGCCATCCCCGGCCCTGCACCGTAATCAATTGAAAATGATTACACAACTCATAGAAAAGAGAATAATATTCGGACGGAAGGTTGTACTTTATTGGAGGTGAACTTCAATTTAGTTGACCAATTTTAACGAGCGTAGCTGCATGAATGGTTTGAACAAACAGGGTCCTAGATGATGTGCCCTCGCTTGTTCATTCAGCTTATCTTGTTGAGAGGTAATGACTTATTTTCACGTGGGAACTTCGGAATTAGTAGCCTTGCTTATGTCCGGCTTTAACCCTTTGAGGGTCGAATTTTTTTTTTTTAAACTTTCCCTGCTGTCAAGCTACTTTATTGTGGATTTGGAATGTACAAAGAAGTCTGGAATAAATTGTAAAAAATATCAGGCACCGTACTTTGGTGTCAGCATCACTCAGAACCGGAAAATGTTAAAGTAGTATTTCAGAGTGTGGTATTCCTTGAAACACGGGTCTACGCACAGTGCCTTATCTCAGTCTGCACACACAGAGCGCGCGTCTGTTCTCCTTTTGGAGCGACGAGTTGTGTTGGCACACACATGACATCATCTTGCGTGCGGCTGCCTTGGGAAGAGGTCTGAGACACCCTCTCTGGGAAGTGGCGCGGTGTCAGTCGCAGCGGGTCGTCTGTGGTTCTTCTTCCACACCTTGGTCGTTGAGAGAGAGAGAGAGAGAATACATTTATTGAGCGTCTAAATTGGGAGTGGTTCCTTATTCACTGGAGCCCATATGATGTCATGGCCGCCTGCGCCCGGTCGACCAGCGCTAGCTGGGTCGCGAGTGAGGAGCTGGACATCAAATCTCTCATTGCTCTCTAAAAGAGGGTGTGGGGGGATGGAGGAGGGTCTGGGACTTGTACTGTTCCAATATTTGGGCCGCAACTCTCTTTCTAAACACGCAAGCTTCACCGTGGGGCCAGTTCTCTCACGGTAGAGAATAAATGCGTTCAGCAGGGATATGTCGAGCAGGTGAAAAATTTCCCCGCATTTCCCCGAGGGGAAGAATGTGAAAGTGCGAATGCACGAGTTGAATTTGCGCGGTTCGGTAATGTTCGCGAAAGAGAGATCACACACACACACACAACTACAAAGAAAGAAAGATGCATTTATTCACAGACACCTATTTGTGTTGTCGTTGTACTTGATTGCTAGAGCGGATCTCAGCTTTGAAATTTCGTGTCAGTACTCCTTTAAGCGGGTGCATTAGCCCTTCTCACGCCCGATTCCTGGCCAATCCCCCACGTGGGTATGTGCCATGCACAGACACCTATTTGTGTTGTCGTTGTACTTGATTGCTAGAGCGGATCTCAGCTTTGAAATTTCGTGTCAGTACTCCTTTAAGCGGGTGCATTAGCCCTTCTCACGCCCGATTCCTGGCCAATCCCCCACGTGGGTATGTGCCTTGCACAGACACCTATTTGTGTTGTCGTTGTACTTGATTGCTAGAGCGGATCTCAGCTTTGAAATTTCGTGTCAGTACTCCTTTAAGCGGGTGCATTAGCCCTTCTCACGCCCGATTCTTGGCCAATCGCCCTAAGTGGGTATGTGCTAAAGAAATTAGGAACTCTTCTTGGCCAATCGCCCTAAGTGGGTATGTGGTGCGGACGGACGGACGGCGGTGGACGCGTGATTCAGATTACTTGGCCAATCGCCCTAAGTGGGTATGTGTTAAAGAAATTAGGAACTCTTCTTGGCCAATCGCCCTAAGTGGGTATGTGGTGCGGACGGACGGACGGCGGTGGACGCGTGATTCAGGGTCGCTTAAGAAGTGCATTCGCACTTAAAAGAACTTCTTGTTCCACTTCAGAGTTTTACTGATGCTTTCACTGAAGCTTAGCTACTCTGCCAACGAGTCCCATTTTATTCGTGCATTGAAGTACACATGCGGGCTTTTTCTTTTTATCTCCAGTTATTCTGTCCACTTTATCGGAGTCTTGCATCTGGGGTTCATGCATTGATGTCAACATAGTGATTTCGCGCTTGCCGCACCATTTCAATGCAAGCAGAGTGTTTGTGTGGAAGCCAGCTTTCAGTTTCACCCTTCATCTTCTTTTTGAAAGACTGCAGGCCCTTCCTGTTGATTCGCACAGTTCTGCATGTGTTTGTTCTGTTGCCCTGCAGAAATTGAAACAGCACTGGGCTTGTGTACCAATTGTCCCCAAACAAAATGCCCTTTTCCAAGGAAGTCTGCTAGAGGTCAGCAAAAACAGAGCCCGCATCTGTAGCTCCTGTATAAACTAGAAACCTCAGTACATACCGGTTTTCACGTCACACATCATGAACATCTTCACTCCAAACTGGTGTCTTTTGGATGGTATGTACTGCCAGAATGAAAGGCGACCTCTCCAAGGCATCAGAGATTTATCAATGGTATTCACCAATAGTCTTGGTATGGAAGAAAAAGGCTTGAAAATTTTTCCTGAATGGCCTCCATTACCGATCTGATGGCCCTTAACCCGCCGCGGTGGCTCAGTGGCTAAGGCGTTGCGCTGCTGAGCACGAGGTCGCGGGTTCGATTCCCGGCCGCGGCGGCCGCTTTTCTGATGGAGGCGAAAAGCAAAAACGCCCGTGTGTACGAGATTTCGGCGCACGTTAAAGATGCCCAAGTGGTCAAAATTAATCCGGAGCCCTCCACTACGGCGCGCCTCATCGCCTGCGTTGCGTCGGCGCGTTAAACCCTACAATCAATCAATCTGATGGCCCTTAGGTGATCGGAATGCTCTGTTATCGAACTGAAGTGCAGGACACGCATCAGAAGAGCGAAGCGATTCACGAAAAAATCTCCCCCAAAAATGGGGTCACCAGCATTGGGTTCGTCAACCCAATAGTCCCGCAGGGTGTTCTTCCGCACCAGGCCCATAAGCAGCACTATTGCCAAGAAGCAGTAAAGCTACGGCAGATCCACGGCCGCCCAGGCTCTGAGTCGCGATGCACGGAGTGACATGCGCCTGCTTTTTTCACTCCCGTACTTGTTCTTTTTTTTTGATGATGAGTGATTTTTTGTTCATCGAAAAGCAGTTGGAAATAAGCCAATTCGCTTGCTTCTGGTGGGAGCAGAGAGGCTGCAACCTGCCCTGAGAGTGTAAAGTTGTCCGCCCACAAAAAGTGCAACGTGCCATCAGATGTCTGAACATATCTCAAGGAAGTTTCACATTTGCCACAGACGAAACAATCTAGAGTAGCATTTGATACACGCAATGTACAATAGAGATTTTAGTGTACTTCTAAGGGTACAATCAGTCGTCAAGAGCGAAACTGCAGCTCCTCTTCATCGTCACCTGTCAAGCGTGTTTCTGAATATGCTGTTTCGAGCCGGTACCGAAATTCGGATTTGGATTGCTAATCCTGCCGTTAAAACCTGGGTGTCGAACCGGAATTGAACCGAACCCATATTTTTCCGTTGTTTTGGAACTGAACCCGAAATGGAACTAATCAAAGAAACTTTTCGAACCAGTTCTGGGAATGGTTAGTTAAACGGTTTGGGAACAGTTATATTATCAAGTTTATACAGTCAAGTCCACTGATGATAGCATGTATAACAATATATTGGATATAACAATGAGCAACTATGGCACCATCCACTTCTGTATGCGTTCTGTGATAAAATAAACTGCCTATTATTATGCTCCACTGACGCGACATCAGATATAATGATTGGTTACAGCATGCACCGAAAATTCGAGCTGCCACCGGGTCTCCATGCAGATGGCATGCGCCATGAGCAGCCATGCACCTTGCATCCCTTCCCGCCCTCAAAACTTACCAGGGAGCAAAGGGAGGAAGGGAGCAGTTTTCCTTCCGAACCCCCCCTCCCGCACCTCCACTTTGGCATCGGCCCGTGCCTGCTCGCGGACTTACATTCGCCTGTTGTGTCGCGTGCGCACCGCTTTGAATTTGACTAGGTACTCTCATCAACTACATCTGTTTTTCCTGCGGAAGGGACGTCAGGGCCGATGTTTTGGAAACGTCCGGGTGCCTCACTGAAGAGGCAATCGTTGCGCAGATTTGGACAGCGCTGAAGTGACGGCTCAGATGATGCGGTTGAGCAACCGTTTCGGGTAGCCGAACTTTGCAGGTAGCCCAACGCATGAGACAGTCCCTCAAGGACTTCATTTCTGCCAAGGACCTTTTGCTCAGCTGGGTGAAGCACCTTACATGCTTTTGTAAAACGTGTGCCAGCTTCGCATGAAGCAAACAAAGCTCATTGTGGCATATTTTCCGGACATAATCAGCAGTGCGACCTTGCCTGGATGTGAACACAGTCGAATCTCGGTACAATGAACACCACATCAATGAACTTTTCATATTAACGAACATTTAAGAAATTCTATGCTGACTGTTTATAATTTTAATGTAAAATATTTAAGTTCAGAATAGCTATCGCTTTATTTAATATTTAATTCAGTGCCATGTTAACTGCCTCAGTACTACGAACTCATATTTTCAAGTCCGGTGTGAAACAGTCGCGGCAACCAGAGCCGTAGTCTAGCAGACGACAAGGCAAAGCGCAGTAAGCGGAGACATTGCACTTTTCTCTGCGCAAGGCGCTAGCCAATGCGAGAGAAGAAAAAACGGAACGTGACAAAGAGCAGAAAAAAATTATGCAGAAATTCACAGAATTATCTACTAATGCATAGAATTCTTATGTCACCTGTCTTGAGTGTGAGTTTTCCCCATGCAATTTTTTTGCTTTTTTTAATCCTGTCCAACCAATTATCTCTATTTACATTATTACAATGATCATCATTTGGAACTTTTCCGAAATCTGCATTATTGTGGAAATGCGGGGTATTACACGGTTCGCCATTTCCGTAATTATATTTCTCTTAATTTTTAGCTTTTCAAAATTTCGTTCATCCAATTACGCCCATTTGCGCTATTATAACAATTACAGGTGGAACTTCCCGAAATCCGCATTACTGTGGAAATGCCATGCGGTATACGTTTTGACATTTTCCTTCATTTTTAAATAGTGTTATTTTTTAGCTTTTCAAAATTTCGCTCAACCATTATCTACATTTACGTTATTACAATGATTACATCTGGAACTTTCGTGAAATCTACGTGTTGAAATTGGGGGCGTTAAATCTACGTTGTTGGCGTTTGTTCGCCGTTTTCCGTAGTTACATTTTTCTTATTTTTTGTTTTTCAATATTTCGTTCGGCCAAGTATGTCCATTTACGCTATTATAACGACAAAGCTGGAATTTTTGCAAAGTCTGCATTATTGTGGAAATGGCATGCGGCGTATGTTTTGATATTCTCCCTATTCTAAAATGTTCTTATTTTTCTAGTTTTTCAAATTTTCGTTCTACCAATTACGTCCATTTACGCTATTATAACGATTACAGGTGGAACTTTCCCGATATCTGCATTATTGTGGAAATGCCATGCGTTATAGGTTTTGACATTCTCCGTAATTATTTATATTTTTCTTAGTTTTCAGTTTTTCAAAATTTCGTGCAACAAATTATCTCCACTTTTGTTATTATAACGATTAGATTTGGAACATACCTGAAATCTGCATTATTGTGTAAATGCAGGGCGTACACAGCTGGCCAGTTTTCGAAATTATTTTATATTTTTAGTTTTTCAAAATTTTGTGCGAAAAGCTATCTCTATTTATGCCATTAAAGCGATTACAGATTGAACTTCCACGATATCTGCATTTTTGTGGAAATTCAGGGCGTTGCAGAGTCCTGGCTGTGGGGGTACTCGGCAAAGAATGCCACTCGTGATAAGATCGGTCTGTGTTCTACCATTTATTGATGTTGCGAAGTCATGTATTCTTTCAACGAAGTGGGTGCTCATTGAAGAACTTTTTTTTAAAGCCGTTTGGTGTTCTATGAGAACGTTATGGTTGTTCAGAAATCCGTAGATGGGATTGTAAATTATATGTATCGTTGGATCAACGGTCACAAAGACAACGAAAACGTAATATTGAAACATTTTGACACCCACTTAGCGCACTTTTCCAAGAAGATATTTGGAATGCCATCAGGCGTGGTGGTGTTTTATTGCGCAGCATTCTTGGCCGAGTGCCCCCACAGCCAGGACCGTGTAACGCCCTGCATTTCCACAAAAATGCAGATATCGCGGAGTTTCAACCTGTAATCGCTAGAATGCTGCAAATAGAGATAACTGGTCACACGAAGTTTTGAACTAAAAAATAAGAAAAATACAAAAATTGCGGAAAATGGGGAAATGTGTATATAGTGCCCTGCATTTCCACAATAATGCATTTCTGGAAAGTTCTAAATGCAATCGTTATAGTAATAAAGTAAACAGAGATGATTGGTCGAACAAAATTATGAAAACTAAAAAAGAAACATTAAAAAGTAATGCAAAACATCAAAACAACGCATGGCTTTCCACAATAATGCAGATATCGGGAAAGTTCCACCTGTAGTCGTTATAATAGCGTAAATGGATGTAATTGGTAGAACGACGCTTTGAAATACTAAAATAAGAAAAATATTAAATAATTACGAAAACTGGCGAACCGTGTAACGCCCTGCATTTCCACAATAATGCATATTTAGGGAAAGTTCGAAACGTAATCGTTATGATAACGTCAATGGAGATAATTGGTGGAACGAAATTTTGAACTCCAACAGAAAAATATTTAAAAATTACGGAAAATTTCAAAACGTATAACTCATGGCATTTCCACAATAATGCAGATATTGCGAAAGTTCCACCTGTTATCCTTAATAGCGTAAATGGATACAATGAACAAAATTTTGAAAAACAAAAAATAGGGAAAAAAAATAAAATTACGGAAACTGGCGAACCGCGTGACGCCCTGCTTTGCACAGCAGATTTCGGAAAGTTACAAATGTAATCGTTATTATAACGTAAATGAAGATAATTGGTCGAAAGAAATTTTAAGAAACTAGAAAATAAAAATATTGACAAATTACGGAAAATGGCAAAATGTATAGCCATAGCCTCCTTTATACTTTCTGTGCCTGCGACGTCGCCGGGAGAACAATAGGCGGGCTCCGCCGTTCGAGTTGCGGAGAGTGGCCGCTCACTTTGGTGGGGGCGCCACGTACGTAGAGTGCCGGGGCCGTCGGCGCGCCGATGGCGAGCGCGCAGAAGTGCCGGCGTGCACCCGTTAACGCACCGTTATTGGCGGTGAGCGCGAACACAGGCGGCGCTGCGAAGCGCGACTCCGTGACGTCAGCTTAGGGATTCTCGCATTTGTCGTCTGCTTCACTCAGGATCGCTCTCCCTGCTGTTTCTTTGCGCTCGGTCAACGTCTGATGCTTGTGCTCACCAGAATTGGCGTGTGGATCGCTCTCCCTGCTGTTTCTTTGCGCTCGGTCAACGTCTGATGCTTGTGCTCACCAGAATTGGCGTGTGGATAACTTTTCATCATAATAATAGGCTTAAAATCGCATACACTAGCTCATGGTGTCAATTAAAGTATGCCGGCGCCACCCCATTCCTTGCGAAGCCGGTCCTGTGCGGAGCGCGAAGAGTCGGAGCTAGGCGTCAGCTTCTCATGTAAGCATTCGAACAAAAGGAACAGTCAGCTGCTAATAACCGACAACAGCGAAAATGGAAGACCAAAACAAATTCTAGGCCTTCAGGGGTGTCGGTTTGGCAGAAGGCATCACGATTCCCGATAATCATATGTAAGGTAAAACAGTTTTTGCAACTTTGCCGAACGCTAGAACGCGTTTTGTCACATCACTTTACGTTGTCAAGGCATGAAAATTTGCCGACATGCACTATAGCCCAAGTAGCACCAAAACATTAGAAGAACGTAATTTTTTTGTTTGGTGTTAACGTTAGAGCAATGTTCTTAATGTCATTTTTTTGAAATGTTTAACTAATGTTGTCAAAAACGTTACAATAATGGTTTGGAAAACATTTTTAAACGTCTGCAAAACATTTTTACAACATGTTAGCGTTACATTTCCCTAACGTTGCAGTGAACAATCTAATAACGTTCAAAAAACGTTTAAAAACAATGGAAAACGTTACAACAAGTTTCGCCAAACGTCATGCCAACTGTAAGAAAGCATTTCTACAACAAATAAATACTTTTGGAGTTACGTTTACCTAACGTTGCAGAAACAAGCTAGAAAACATTTTAAGAACAACTAAAAACGTTACAGTAACGTTTCGTCAAACATTATTGGAACTGTGAGGAAGCATTTCAACAACATAATAATTATTTTGGATTTACATTTAGGCAGCGTCTGGAACCCCGCGCGGGGCACGAGATTTAGCCCCCTCGCAGCGGCTCCTGCCCCGCGTGACGTCATAAATACGTCATAGTGACGTCATATAGCCGCCGATGCTGCCGCTGCTGGCGGTATGGCGTATCCGAAAGTGCCGAAAGCCCTGAATGCCTGAATTTCTTGGGTCGACAACGTAGATGAAGCAGAGTTGATAGAGTTAGAAGCACTATCAGAATGTGCGAGAACGTTGCCGTATGCGGGGACCAAGCCAGCCTTTGCCGATGGTACCTGCCTCTATGCCGATGGTACCTGCGTTAGATCTACGACATCGCGCAGCCGAGTGGCCCCGTTTGAACAACCCACATAAGAAGACACCGTCCGAGCGTGATTATGTGAGCCTGCTGCGGCATGTCCGCGCGGCGGCATCTGCTATCAACAGTTTGCACCACGGCAAGTTCAGAATGCTTAAATGGGTGGCCTGAAATCGCGGTGTGTTTTCAAAATGACAGCAGCGCGGAACAGTGCTCAGGACGTAGGCTAGACGCGGCCACTGATATTTTACTGGTCGCATGTGCGCATTACAAGTGCAAACCACGGATAGCTAGAAAAGGTAATCATTGGTGTTCCCACACATGTACCGCGTACAACCCAGCACAGTAGTTTCCCCTTTAAGGAGATTAGCAAAAAAGACCCGAAAATCGGCAGTTTGTCGCGTTTTTTGTATATATTTTCGAGTGGATTGAATTGTGGCTTAAAATTGTTTACCCGAAATACGTTTTGTGCGCGGAAAAGTCTGGTGATCATGAGCTTCTTGCATCATAAATGCATGGTATTCAGCGCTTGAAAAGATTTTTCAGAAGAAATTATTGTAGCTGTAGTGGTGAGCCATTTCACTACAGTAAAATGTGGCAGAAATACATCTGCGATACAAAGGATGTGAAAGAGTGAGAACATTGGCAGTCTCGTATCCCGTGGCCCAGATTGTGGCTGGGTAGTTTCCATCATGCATTCAGCTCCTCACATTGGCACACACATGATGCTATGACAAATTAGGAACTGGGTCCTCCAAAAGGTACACTAGCTAGGCGCTTCATGCCATAGCTGCTGCATTGGCATAACCTTCACGTCTCTGTATATGTGGCTATGTTGGCCAGATTTTACTGATTCCCCTCATGCAAAGGGACTTAATTCAGGACACCCAGCCGATAGGGTCAGAGAAGAAGCTGTACAGACGGTAACAGGAAGGGTATAACACTTGGCCGACCATCATGTCTCCAGCATATGAAAACCCATGGGTTCTACGCAGGCACAATAGTCAACGTCAAAGAGAATCTGAAGATGTGCCTGGGACGTGAAAGCCTCAGCGGGTGGTTTGTGTCCATGGGTATGAGCAGCGAGCACACTGCAAATGTAATTGATAGGCAAAGGTCAAGGCTGTAATGGTGCGAGTTTAACCAAAAGAAATGGTGAAAAACATCCCAATTTCAAACTGCATTGATGTAATATGGGCACGAGTGACGTCATATGGACGTGCACTGTAAATGCAGTTATCTGTGTGTTAACTGTACGTTAGCACTCAAGTGATACAATCAAACGGAATGGAGGCCCCACTGAAATTGCCCAGTTATGCTTTTTTTGCGGTGGGTTAGGTTGGTGGCTGTAAATTGCACAAACAAGATTCTGTGATGTCATAGAGAAATAGCTGGAAAGTGTGTATGGAACTTCCACTGCTCTACACATTTTCTGTACTATCTTATTTGTTTGAAGTTTACAATAAAATTGATGTCATTTGTTTTTTGGGCAAAGAAGTCTTTTTAATGAACGAACCTTGTATTTTTTCTTCGTAGCCTCTGTAACAGCCTGCCTACTGTGCCCCTAAACAGTTGTCGCTAAACAAATGCCCACTTGCCAGCCAGCTTCAGGGGCTTGTAACGATTTACTAGGATTTTTAATGGCCAACATAAATTCCAAGGAATCCACGGTGGTACACTCTTTTTTGACTTGGTCAGTGACTGCCTTACTGTTTCTTCAAACAATGCCTGACCAGACGAACTTTCGTCGAACCCTTGACTACTCCAGGGCAGTGCAAGTCTCAAAAGAAGTTTGACAGCAGGACTGGACACTAACACAACCAACAGGCTTCATAGGTGGAAACCAGAAGCCCACCCACACAATGCCATGCAATAAACCCATGCAGTGAGTCTCTTGATTTTTATGCGAGGCATTCAATGAGTGGGTTGACTAGTGAGGTTAGCAGGCCAGTTTGGGCACAAAATACTCACTTTTGTGATTTCAGACAGCTCTCAAAGGCCTATCTAGATGTCTTTGTTTTTTTTCGCAAAAAAAAAAGTGCAAGCTCACAGTTGGGGATCTTGAAAACATTGTTTAGCCTCTCCAGCAATTGTGCGAGCCTGAGGTAATCCTGCCTATAGGTGATCCTCATGTTTGCTAGCTCCCACAGCAAGCAAATGAATGCAGTGACTGAAAAAGATGGTGGCCAAAGGGAGAAAAGGTGGTGGTTCCTGAACAAACAGCCCTTGATCATCAAAACAGCAGAAAAGACCGCTGATGACTCTGAGTCCTCGGCTGGGGTGTCGAAATACCTTCTGGCCTACGTGTACAGTGCATTCACAAACTTTTCTTTAAAAATCTTGCGATTACACACACTCCCTCCATGGAAGGGGTTTGTTTCCGGCAAGGTGGTTGAGTTGAAATTTGTGATTAGTAACAACATCAACTCGCCATTCGTCCCTTTCATTTAGCATGCTTCCGAGCTTCACTTCAAAAACCATACTTTTTCTAATTTACGTATAAATGGATTGATTATGGAATATTCTCTTATTTACCTCTGCTCAAATAAAACTGTGTTATACCTTAAACGCTGCTGTGTCCATGCAGGCGTAACATTCTTCAATGGTGTTGTGTGGGGTACATTAAGCTCAATACTAATTAACTTAAAACCAGGGCAAGTGAAGTTTCCCCTATTGTTTCAGGGTATCCAAACTATTTATAAATTTTTGTAAGCATTCTAACTGTCTACCAATACTTTGGGGGTAACTCAACTCAGCTCACCCTTTTTTCCCATGTCTTTATTATTGTTGTGCTCTAGAAACACATTCCCACCTGGAACATGCCTGCTGAATTTAGGGCCCAAACCATTATTTTGCTATTTCACACGATTGCAGCTGTATGAAACATTGCTTCTGTTTAGTTTTAGCCTATGATTTCCAACAGGTCACTTAACTACTGTCAAAACCATATTAGAACATTAATTGCTATTTATAACAAACAGTATTCTAACATTTTACATAAAACATTTGGTTGTTACCTCACTTGACGTTTTTGTTACACAGCCAGCCTGGTTCATATTTATCTAGGTGTGAAGGACATGTACACAACAAATGCCTTACTGCAATACATTTACATGCCCGTCTTACAGCAAATCAGCAGTGACAGAAGCCACACGTTTTGGCTTTCCAGCAGAGCTTTGGTGTCAACAAAAAAGGAATCTTTCTTGGCTTCTCTGCAGAGCTTTGCACTCAAGCAAAAAGATCACTTGGTTGTTTGGCTTTCCTGCAGGACTGCAGTGTAGTGCTAGAAGGCATCACTTGCTTATTTGGCATTTTTTCTGTGTATTGTGCCAAGAAACCCTTGCGTTTTGTTTGGAAAAGGAACTTCACACCACAGACTGTGCAGAGAAAGTAGAGCTACTCACTGACTTTTTTCACAGCCAGGGAATTTTGATAGAATCACTTGTCATTGACAAACACCATGTTTGCTTTCTGTCTGAAGGTGTGAATCTGGGCGAGTTGGTTTATATTTTGGGGAAAAATACAGCGACAATAACAGTACTGAAGTACAAGGAAAGGTGCTGTGATGAACAGTGTCCATGTGTTCGCAGCTTTTTTGTCCAGTTCCTTTCCTGTGTTTTTTCATGAAGACTTGCTACAGTGCCTGATCAAGCCTATTTTTGTCTAACAAAAATGTCAACAGCGAAGCACTTATCAATGCTCACATGCTGCCCATTGACACCAAAGCAGAAGTACGTTCACTGGAGTCATTTTATTGTTGAAGCCTTCCAGGATACATACAGCTTTCAGCTGTACTGCAATATTCACAAACACCAATAAAGACATTCACGTCCACATAGGTGTCCTCGGCTCCAGTTCCTGCACAAGGTATTAAGTACTCACGGGAGAGGATAATGTCAAGCTGTACAAGAACCATTCCCTCGTAGATGTGCTCCATAACCTGTTTTTTAGGCTTGTTAGCTTAAAAAATAGTTTCAGTGCCCTGTTTTTCTTCAAGCTAATTACCACCACCAGAGAATGTGCTTTCTAGCAGTTGGGCTCTGCTGGGTATGCATCGTTGCAAACAAAATATGGGACGCTGCATTATGGCCCTTACGACTAAGTATAGTCACTTAAGCAATTAGCCGAAACAGTTTTTTACACAGCACAGAGTTAAAAAGCAAAATAACATGAAATATCTCTTTGCAATTAGAAACTTTTACTGTTCACCCCCCTCCCCCAAACACAGAGCAGACAATTACCAGCTGTGAACACAAGTATTAACGTCGAGTTGAATTCCACAGGGTGCTCCGGATGGGTACATTGATGTCACAGTCAATCAGAATTCGTGAATCCTCCGTAAGCCTGCGAGAGAAGCTCTCACCATTACTGGCCATCCAACTGAGTGGGCATGAAAGTATTGTTGTTGGTTATGTTGACTTCCAAGCCAAACACGAGTAAACAAAAAACTAGCGTACCAAAATACATAAACAGAACAGATGCAGGATGAAGTTTTGTTGACTAACCGGGTTGAAGAAGGTAGAAGGCAGTGGGGCAAAGGTTAGGGAACTAAAATCCATGCGGTAATTGTGAAGGAAGTTATGAGACGCTGCCAGACGATCAGCTGGTGAGGAGGGAGGGCTATCCTATCTATCCCTTGCTACCTCTTTACTATAATTGAGCAGATAGCAACCTTTCATTAAACTTGCTAGCTGGCAGTTCCACATACCCTATGTAGAAAATTTTAAGGTAGACAAAACGTTGCTTCCTGTGCATTCAATAATGGCTGCCTACAGATTGCTTAGAATTCGCAGCTCATTTGAAGTCTTGCATATCATGAAAGCACAATAGTATTATTCGAAGCAACAAATTCGAAAAACATAGATGAACAACAAGAGCCACTTGTTTACCTTGAGCACACCAAACTTGAAAGCACTATTTAACACAAGTGTCAAGCTTGGCACAAACGGCGATCTTATCGGCTTGACTTCTCCCGAACTTGCACATTTGGAGCTTGAGCCTCCTTGCACAGGAAGCCAGCCAGTGAGCGGCTGGTTTCAGCGATAGCTAAGTACCTATGTTGCCCATGGACGGGCGGCTGCTGGGCTCTCCCATTCACCAGGCCACCCACTAAAGTGGAGCTGCGCTCCCTGCATGCAGCGTGCACGGATCGTTTCGCGGGGTAGTAACGTTTCTTGCAGTGCCCCGCGAGAAAAATTGCAGAACAGGCTACATGCGAGGACGGATTGCGTTCGACGATGCCCTGCGCTACCTGACGATACTTGATTCGTGCACACTGACGCCGCTGACACTGCGTCGCTCGCGTTATCACGTCATCAAAGTCAGCTACCTCGTTAGCCACGGCGCAAAGCGCTGGAAAACTGATCCGCACGTAATACGTTTCACGCCAGAATCAAAATACAAGGCTCGGAATGCAAGTAGCGATCGGAACAAGTAGACAACGAATGCAGGAGCATAAAGCCGATGGCACGCGAACTGCAAGACAATATGAAGCTAGCAACATATTTAACAGCAACAAAAGGAGCACGGAAAAAAGCGGGGCGAAGCAGCTTGCCAAAATAGGATGCGTTAGGCTTACCAAGACTAGCAGCAGCAAGTTCACGAGAAACTACTCAATAAATAACTGCAAACAATCCTCCCAACAAGAAAAAAGCGCCGCGAGGCAGCCGCTGTGCTAGGCGATAAGGATGTAACCAATGTAACGTTGCGCAGGCTTGCGGTTGGAGCCAAGGCCGGAATCCCGCATGGCGCACACACACGCCGTTCCTTCAAATGTGCAAAAAAAAAAAAAAGTGACGCCACAGGAAGTCACGTGACTAGTTAGTTTGACGCACTTCTGCGGGCAGGAGCCACCAGCGAGGGGCTAGATCTCGTACCCCGCGGCGGGGCACGAGGACTTACCCATGTTAATATGTACAGACAACGTAAAAAACAATGAATAATCAATTGTGCACTATTCGAAATCGACACGTCCGAAAAACTTTTAAAGCAATGGGTAAAAATTAACCTCCAGCAATGACCCCAGCAATTACCAGAAAATAACGCCAGAAACAAGAGTGAAAAATTTACACCATCTTCCCGCGAGGGGAACCATGGGTAGATGCGACGCATCGGGGGGGGGGGGGGGGGTGTGAAACACGCTGCGTAAAATGAAAACATAACAACAATGGACATGCTAACATAACGGAAACGCAACGGAAACCCACATAGTCTCCACTCAAATCATCGGTGGTCATCGGATGTAATCGGCGGAGCGGCGCGGTGGAACCACAGAACAGGGAGGATTAGAAGCAAAGGTCTAGCTTTGCCTGTAGTGACAGAAAAATCGTAGCGGCGGCGTCGTGAACTACCGAGGGAGCCCGCTTGGTGCCGCTGAAACAAGGCTTTGTAAACATGGCGGATGCTTTTTGCACAGGCCGCTTGAACTCCTTAATAACATGGCTGCTCTCGCACGGCAGCCGCCGGCTCGCTGCTCCTGCTGGTTGCTGGCTGGCACGCTGGCCGCGTGTTTACTTGCGCCGCGCTAGTGAAGTGATGTTACGCCAGGTGACCAGATGGCCTCGACTGGCACAGACCACAGTGAGCAGCAAGTGAGAACAAACCGTTTATTGACATCCGCAAGTTTAGAGGGGCCAGGACATCATTTCATTTCGATCATTTCGAAGCGAATATATCTACTTAGGCCAAGTTGTGACCCCAGATCCCAACCATGATGCAGAGATAATTAGAAGGATCAGAATGGGGTGGGGTGCATATGGCAGACATTCTCAGATAATGAATAGCAGCCTACCATTGTCGCTGAAGAAGAAAGTGTATGACAGCTGCATCTTACCGGTACTCACCTACGGGGCAGAAACTTGGAGGCTCACTAAGAGGGTTCAACTTAAATTGAGAACGACTCAGCGGGCAATGGAGCGGAAAATGATAGGTGTAACATTAAGGGACAAGAGGAGAGCGGAGTGGGTCAGAGAGCAAACTGGTGTTAAAGACATATTAGTAGAAATTAAGAAGAAGAAATGGACGTGGGCAGGGCATGTAATGCGAAGGCAAGATAACCGCTGGTCATTAAGGGTAAAGAGTGGATCCCTAGAGAAGGCAAGCGTTGTAGGGGCGGCCGAAAGTTAGATGGGCAGATGAGATCAAGAAGTTTGCGGGGATAAATTGGTCACAGTTGGCACAGGACCAAGATAATTGGAGAATAATGGGAGAGGCCTTTGCCCTGCAGTGGGCGTAGATAGGCTGGTGATGATGATGAATTGTACGTCGCTCTCGTGACTTTTTTTTTTTTTTGCCATAACAACTCGTTCACTTGCGCTAAGATTTCGAACGAAGGGCACGCAACCAGCACTCAGTCGACGATGAAAGGCGGCGGTATACAGCGAGCGTCATCAGTTCGCACGTGCGATGTGCCCACCTTCCGCATCCATCACATTGGAGAGCGGCGACGTTGTCATACACAACCTTTTCGCAGCGGCTGCAAGTAGGACGTGACGACGTGCGCTTGGGGCCGGGATTGATCGCAATGTCTCCAGCGAGCAAGAGGCACAACGTGACTGTCGGGCGGCCAGGAAGGGGTGCGCACATGTGGCGGCATACCTTGGGGCGATGCTTCAGCGAGGTGGTGGGAACCAACTCCGTGCACAGCGCGCGAGACAGACTTGTAGTGGCGAGCACGCTCAGACGGGCGCATCCGTCGCGAGGAGCAACACGTACGTTTGGCGAGGTCTGGACCGAGGCGAGTCCGTAAAACGAAGAGTGATGCCAATAGCAAGAGGAGTCGCGGCCTGGCGCCATCACACAAGAGGAGTCGCAGCCTAGATGCGCCATCACAACAAGTCGATGCGGCGGTACAGCGGCCCCGCTAACACGGGCTCCAACAGGCTCACGCGGGTCGCTGAGCCTTCCCGGTGGCACGTATCACACTTACTGCATGTTCACAGCGCAGAAATACTCAAGGAAACTAGATTTGACAAGACCACAGAGAATAAGTCAACGTTTTTAGATTAGGTCAGTTGGCAAAGAGCGCGGCCTTCCAAGCACCGCGGCGCGGGCCGGTGCTGTCGCCGACCAGGCGGTGGCGCTGCGGTAGCGTTGAGATCGGTCTCGGCGCGTCGTCTGCTACTCCTTGCTTGGAAAGGCGCCGGCGGCGCCGGTGAACGACCACCGCACACCGTTAATGTTCTTCTTTGACATGCGAAATAAAAATTCGCTCTACTCTAACGCTTAAGTGACTGAGGGTTTGCAATTTTACCGACATTATAACGAGAAACAAGCTGTACTTAAGGAGAAAAAAAAAAAAAAAAGACAAGGCAAACACTGCACAGTCCGCTTGTCCTCGGCTGCTTCCCGTTCCATTTATTTATTTTTTCATTTATTTTTCCCCAGTACGGGATCCCTTATAGCTCAATAATGTTTAAAGCATACCCGAACACGTCTTACACTTCTGAAACTGCGGGAAAGCCTACAATAGTCAGCCGTCTACTTGGAATCAAGAAAAGACGCCTCGACATTTTTATTTATGCTGTGGAAGCAAATGCAGTAGGTACGTTTTCACAAGAACATATTTACAACCCCAACAAAACTGATCAAGTGAGCCGATTCAAGAACATATTTACAACCCCAACAAAACTGATCAAGTGAGCCGATTGGAAACCAAGTGCTGACGTGCGCGCTCACGTGCACGCGCTCAGCAAATTCTTGGTATTTTAACTGCGGACACGAAAAATTATGATTTGTTAAACAGCTTCGCTGTTAACAAAGAAAACCAATGTTTTTTTTTTATTTCCCTGACAGGTATAAATGTGGTTTCTTAAAAGAAATAAACGTTTTTTCTCGGATGAGAATGTTTGTCGTACTGCTATTCTTTTTTGTTGGTTCGTAAATCTGATGGACTATCTGTTAGGGTCACAGACACTTTCATTTATCTTCTTGTAGTCCTGATATGCCGATATTTTAAAGCGTTAGCTTTCACTTATCTTCTTGTGGCCCTGCTTATGCCGATTTTTTAAAGCGTTTAGCCTGGTAGTTTTTCCGCTGAGCCATCGCTTATGCTGTCTTCTGCGTTGATTTTTCCTGCTCGTTTCTTTTTGCAATCTACAGATAGGCAACACTTCTCAGTTTTGACTAGTCAGATTAATTTATTTATAAGAGGTTTAACGCGCCGACGCTTCACAGGTGATGAGGCGTGCCGTAGTGGAAGGTTCCGGATTAATTTTGACCACGTAGGGGATCTTTAACATGCGCTGAAATCTCGAACGCACGGGTGTTTTCGCTTTCCGCCTCTATCAGAATAGCGGCCGCCGTGGCCGGGAATCGAACCCGAGTCCTTGCGCCCAGCAGCACGGCGCCTTAGCCACCGCGCCGGGTAAGGATCTGATCTGACAGCACCGTGAATATGTTGTGCCACACACACTGCATGCCCTTTCACGGCAGTTGTTGCGGATGAAACGTCTGGAAACAGGTAACATTTGTTCCAAGGGCTGATCTTTAAGGCAACAATGTAGCGAAAATTAAATGTTGCTACATTCTCCTGCCTTGACAGCTGAGGGTGAATATTCCCATTTTTATCGCTGTAGCTACACGGCGGGACAAGCAAACCTCTTGAATTAACTTCAACCGACAAGTTTTGCCCGACTACTGCACCTTTCTCAATCAGCACAATTGCACCCAGAATGTTCGAGCTTGTAGAGATAACCTGGGCAGACGAAGCCTTCACATTCTACGATTGAAATGTCGGACATTTGCTGAATTCCTGCATGACTGCGAACCACAACTCATGCAGTTCCCAACGTACGTGCTGACATCGGAGCTTTTACACCACTCGCGCCCTTAGCCAGTTTCCTCGTCGCAAAAGCCTCATTTTGGCAGGACGCAACATAGGTGGGAACAACTGTCATCCATTTGGGTGGTTTCGGCATGACTTTGACGTCTTTGGTGGCGACAGATCTCAGGTATGTCAGGGAACAATACGGGGCGGCGCGGTCTCTCAGAGTCCACCTGCCTTACGATGTATTACAGTTTGACCGTTCACGACGTGTTCGTCAGTTGACGACGTCTGAAGGTCACAATGAATGTCACAAACGTGGGTTATGGCGTAACCTTGAAGTTTTTCGCGGAATTGCGATTTCCCACGCCTTCATCCGTCAGGACCCTTGGGCGCTTGAAGAATGCCGCTGCACGGACTTGGCCGCTGCCGAAGCAACCCGAACGACAGCCGGCGCGCAGCACGTCAACAAACCGCACCGACACTTCAGAGATCCACTAAAATATGTATGCACGATGACAGCACAGAGCTAATACGTTAATACAGACGTGCGACAGGCGAGCGCAACCAAGAGTTTCGTACGATAATACCGAGGGTGAAACTGCGCTGCAATCGTACCCTCAATGGGCGTGATGGGTAGTTGTGGATTCGGATTGGCGCTCGATGGCTCGTGGAATTGCTGGGATTGCAGGCAGTTTCGTTTTCGTTTGGATTTACATGAACGCATTTGGGGCCCAGCGGGGTGTTGCAACGTTTATAGATGGGGTGTTGGGAGTAAAGTCCCTTCATCGATCGAGGGACTTTAGTTGGGAGGATGTACAAAATACGTTTCTCCTTGACTGCATGCTCGCGTGCCTGACGCCTCCCTGAGTGGAAGGTTTGTTAACCAGTAGTTGCGAATTGGGTGGGTTCAATGTGTGCTCGCACAGCGGCATAAAACAATGACGGCGTTGTGCGGCGATGTTTACCTTTTGCGAATTGGAGTTGCGGAACCCTGCTCATTCTGGGTAGCAATGTATTGTCGAAGCTGACGACGGTTGCGAAGTTCGCTTTAGGATACGGAGCCACACCTTCGTGCGAACGCCGGATCCTACGACGTGCGAACATGAGACACGCAACTTCTGAAACCGGTAGGTAAACTTAAGGTTTTCTTTTGAGGGTTCCCAAACTTGGTTCGGCCCTTTGGCCGACGTCGAAGGCCCTGAATGCCAAACTTTGTTAATTTCAAAAACCTTGAAGTTTTTTGGGAATTGGGGGTTTAAAAACGCCCTTCCCAACCGCGGCCCGGGCCCGGTTTTGGAAGGGGGGCCGCTGCAGGGGAAAACTTTGGCCCGCGCCGGCTACCCCGAAAAGGGCCCGGCGGCCCCGGGTTAAACAAACCGCACCGAACTTCGAAATCCAAAAAAAAATTTTGTTAATTAAACGTTAAGGGAAGGGGGTTTAATTTTCCCGTTAAAAACAAAACGTGTACAAGGGGGGAAAAAAAAAAAAAAACCCAAGGGGGAAACCCTGAAACGTCCCTTTTCCTGGCTGTTTTATTTTTTTATTTTTAAATTTTTTCCCCCTAGGGGATTTAATTTTTTCTTTTGTTTGGTTTTCCCCGAACCTTTCCCAAAATGCGGGGCCACAATAGTGGGGTTGGGAAATAAAAAGCCCCTCGACAATTTAGTTGGGAAAGGAGTAATTTCAAAAACTTTTCCCCCAAAACTGAAAAGGGGCCCGGGTTGTTTTAACCCCAACCCTGATGGAGGGGGGGGGGGTGTGGCGTTAAGCAAAATTTTGGGGGGGTTTTTGGGGGGGGTTTTTTTGGGGGTTGGGTTCGGGGTTAACAAAAAAAGGGGGGGAAATTTGTTTTTTTTTTTCCCTTTTTTGGGATTTTTTTCCCGTTAAAGGCAACCCTATTCTTTTGGGTTTTTTTAAAATCAAGGGCATTGAGGGCCACAGACCCCAAAAAAAATTTTTTCCGGCCTTTGCCGAATTTTAAAGCTTTGGGGTTCCTTTCTTCGGCCCCGAGCCGTTTTTTTAAAATTTTAGCCGGTGGTTTTCCTTGGGAACCCCCAACCCCTTTGTGCCCCCGGTTTTTTTCCTCCTTTTCTTTTGAAACACAGAAAAACCCTTTTTATTTTCCCAAGTCAGTTTTTAAAATTTTAAAGGTTTCCCGCGCCGAACCGCCCATTGATGGGCCGTCCCAGTGGAATTCCTTTTTGCCTGGGGCAACCGGTTTCTGAAGGAAAGGGGTTTTTCGCCCCCTTCTATAAAATGGGGCCGCCTTTGGGGGGAATGGGCCCGGCCTTGCGGCCCCGGCGTCCCCGGCCCCGGGGGCTGCTGCGCACCCTTTTAAAGGGTTGTCCCACCCACCTTTGTTGCCCCTTTTAAAGGGTTTGTTGGGGGAAAAAACCAAACCCCAAAAACCCTTTTCCCCAAAAAGGGTTACTTGGCCCTGTGGGAAAAAATTGGTACCCTTGCCAAGGGGGGTGTTTTCCCAAACCTGACCCAAACGGGGGTGTTTTTAAATTCTTCCCGAAATTTTTGCCGACTACTCCCCTTTTAATCACCAAATTGAAAAAAAAAATTTGAGTTGAGGAAAGGTGGAAAACCCTTTCCGCCCGAAAAGGAAAACCCGTTCCGAAAAAATTTCCCAAAACCTGCTTCCCCCCTATCCAGGGCCGCCCAAATGGAAAGCCTTTTTCCCCCCGAAAACCCCATTTTTGGGCAAGACCCTTGGGGGGAAAAAGAAAACCAAGGGGGCTAACGGTTTTGGGGGAAGAAAGTGCTAAAATTTAAAAACGGGGCCCCGGGCGCCTCTTAGAGCCCCCATTGGAATTTCTTTTTCCCTTCCGGCGGGGCGAAAGGGAATTTTGGGAAGGTTACAAGAAGAAAAGTTTTTTTTTGGGTTTTGGTTTTTCCCAAAAAATTGGGATTTCCCCGAAAAAATGAAACCCCCGGGGGAAAAAAGGTACATTTGGCCGTTTGGCTTCCCGAAGGCAGTGGCCGAAGCCGTAAAAAACCCCCCGAATTCGGGTTACTAAAATTTTTTTGCACGAAAAAGACAATTTAATACTTTAATTTTGACTTTACGAGCACAGGAAAACCAAAGGGAGCACAAAAAACGGGGGCCTGGCCTGCAATCGTCGCCCTCTTGGGGGATTTTCGGGGCCTCACCAGGAAAATTTGTTATTGCGGGCCATTTCTTTTCCCGGGGGTTTTCCCCCTGAAAATTTCCTTTACCTTTGAAAAAAAAATAATTTTTGGGGGTTCCCCTTTTTTTCAACCGAAAACTTTTTAAAAAATGATAAAAATGTTTCCCCTTTAAATGTCCCCCCCAATGACCCCACCGGGGGAAATTTTTTTCCTTCCCTAGGGGGGTTAAAATGCAGCCGCCCAATAAAAACCCAAAATTTGGGGGTTGTGCGGCAAAAGTTGCTGTAAAAAAGGCGGGGCGCCCAATTCCCCCGGGCCCTTTTGAAATGCAAGGGTTGCGAATGGTTGGGCCCCCAATTGGCGCCCGGCCCCCGGGTAAAACATGGGTAGACACCACCCCAAACGTAAATAAAAGGTTATAAACACGGTGATCGGCATATTTCGCGATTACGCTCGCAAGGAGTACAGATGCGGCCCGCGCTGCTTTCGCTCGTGCTTCCCCAGCGGCTGAAGGGAGCCGGTTGCGACGGCGACGCCACCGGCGCTGTGGGTCGCTCGGGCGCCGTATTGCTGGTATGGCGGAGGCGGAGAGTTTTAAAACTGACCTTGTTCTATAAACGTTGGCAGCACCGGCGGCTGATAGGAACGCAGCTTGATGGATGTCACTAATTCAGGCAAGAATAACTTCTCCAAAGTTAATCGGTTTTTTTTTTATGAGCACAAAATTTTTCCCTTCCTTTTACATACCACCAGCGCCGAAACTTTTACAAGTAGTTTTTAAAGAAGTCCGCGTCCTGCTGTAGTTGGCGGAAAATGGCAAACCTGCTCCACAAACCTCCCCGACTCCGCGTCTGCTTTTTATTTAAACGCGCCGTTTTTTTTCGTACAAAACCGGTTTTTCGTCACTAACTTTCTTGTTTGCCATGTAATTTGTAAACGGAAAACCCGGGGGAAATAAGAGTTTTTTTGTCAAAAAACACATTTGCGCAGCCACAAGCCCGTTTTGATCCTACGCAATCCGGTTCCAAAACTACCCATCATTCCCATTGAAGCGTAAGCGCCGCTGCCGTGTTCGCGTTGACACTAGCGCCAGTTTCCCCTCTAGTTAATTGTATGAAACTCTATGGCGCCAACAGCACAGCGAAAACACATGGCCGGGGCGAGCCTCGCTCCTCAAACTAGATCTCAACGCAACGCCAGCGCCACCTGTCGGAATGGCGACAAAATGGTACCGCCTCTCGAGGCGCAGTTTGAAAACTGACCTAATCTAAAAACTTTGGGAAAAAAAAACGTTGGAACCTAATCTAAATATCTAAAAACGTTGGAATAAGTTAACCGCAATCCAGCTTGGCTTAGCTTGGCTTTGTGGTTCCGAATTGGCGGCTTTGTGGTTGCGAATTCACAAGCGAGGTGGTGCACCAGTCGGCTGTTCGTAAAAAGTTGCGTACATTTTGCTCAACAGATGTTTGATGTGGAACTTGTTAATAATCTTTTTAAACAACACATTGTAAGCGAACTTTGTTGGCTCTCTGAGTCCCGGAATGAATGTTTTGTATTCTCTACCAAAAGAAACCCCTCTCGGTTGCGCCGTCTGGTGGACTTGATTTCGAAAACTGCCGCTGTAGGTTGGTGTCGATTTTTACGCCGCCTATAGGGAAACCAGGGAAAGTCCAAGCTTGAGAGGCCTGGTGGAACGGCGGCGGAACGACTGAATGGAGCGGCGCGGTTACCGCGTTTATATGTAGCGGAATGAGAGAGAGCAGCGCATGCGCATGTGTTTAATCGAGCGCTAACGCGCGCTGGCACACAGCTGGCACGGCGACGGGAGCGAGCGCTAGCGAGCGCTAAACGCAGATGTTTTCCGAATTCACTTTGCACAAGGCGCGTAAAAATCGTTTCCATGCAGCAAACCCGTAACATCGATTCTTCCATCAATACTGCCTAGTACATTTCACCAAACATATCATGCCCGTTCACACTTGCGACGAAGCGACGCGATTTCGGAAGCTTTTGCCGCCCGGCGACAGTTTTGTCGTTTGGCCTCGGCTAATTCGTCGCCGCGAAAGAAATCGCGTTGCTTCGTCGCAAGTGTGCTCGGGCCTATGGGCCTCGTGCGCTGGTATGGTGGCGCCACTGATTTGCTGTGTTCAGCGCCATCTTGCGGACGACGAAGACATAACTTCTGAATTACGCGAGCTGGCGACGTCCCGTAGCGTCTCGTTCGGCAGTGCACGAATATCAGCACAAGAAAAAAAGAACGGCCGCTATTCTTCTGCAATGTGATGCAAATACCCAAACGGGACTTTAATAAAGGGGAAAGGTTTCGCGAGTGCGACAAGAAAGCGATTCATCAAAACAAAATCGGTTCTATGCAAGCGCGGGTCTTATTTTGCGCCGTATGAACACGCTGCCATTTCGCAACGGCTTCAAGTTCTAAACACCAGCGGCGCCGCTGGCGTCGCCCAAATGAAAGATAAAAATAAATAGGCGAAATCCCGCGAGCCCACTTAGGAAAAAAAAAGAGCAGTGCCGGAATGTGCGTGCGTGCGTGCGTGCGTGCGTGTGTGTGGGGTGTGTGTGTGTGTGTGTGTGTTGTGTGTGTGGGGGTGTGGGGTGTTGTGTGTGTGGTGTGTGTGTGTGTGTGTGTGTGTGTGGTGTGTGTGTGTGTGTGTGTGTGTGGTTGTGTGTGTGTGTGTGTGTGTGTGTGTGCGCGCGTGCATTGCCTCCTGGAAGCGATAAGGCCGACCTCCTGGAGAGAGAAGCCGACATCGCTCCACCAATGGCGACGCTCCTGCGCTCCTGTTCTGTGGGGCCCCTCGTCCCCGCAAGAGCATATTAAATTACAGGGCAATGTTCCAGCGGCACCGGCAACGATTAGGTTCGTTCGGCTTTAGCCTTTCGGTTCTTGTCAGGGCATAAATGGCATAACTGGCATCATTTGGCGGACAGGTTAGTGAAGAGAAGACCGGTGATGCGACTTTCACGGGGCTTGCAGAAGCGAATTTATCCCGTGTAAACTCCACTGTGCCTTGTACGTGTCAGGAAGTGAGTTGATGTCCGTTGTGTGCCGTGAAATGGCGGCGAAAGGTTCATGTGTATATTGCGACACCAAGGATATGCGGCTTCAAGAGCCCGAAGATTGAGGTTTGTAAGACAGGTATTTGAAAATGCAGCTGCTCGACTAAACTCTACCTCAAACTGCTGAAACTACGATGAGTTTCGCGATGCTTTTAAATATCGCGATGCTTTTGCTTTTTAGGTGCTTTCGTAGGTTTAAACGCGTACTTAATATGCGAATATTTTCGGACGAAGATGCGCGTGAGTAAGCTTTCATGAAAACCTCTAAACGTTTACAGTCAAACCTCGATATATCGAACACGGGTATATCGAATTATTGCTTATATCGAACATTTTGTATATCACGCGGAAAATTACATGCATTTTTAATTTTTCATTTCGAACTGGGACAGACATGAAATGGGTATATCGAACTCCGCCACCCCAGACCGCTCACACTCTGTTGACAGGCAGCGAGCTTTCCCGCAGTACCCTCGAGGTTAGCGGTGGTGCGATGGGCGTTTCCTACTGCTGCGCATTGGTTGCGCCGATGGCGCTACTTCAACATAGCGGCGAACGCAGGCCGCTGCCTGGCCAGTTGCCGCACCGAATAAGGGTGACATAAAAGCCAAGCCAAGGCAGTAGCCAAGGCAGTAGCCAAAGCAAAACCAGCACTCAGGCGCGCGGCGTTTGCGCAAAGCTGTCTTTAAAGATGTTGAGAAGTCGCTGCACAAATGAGTCATAGAAGCAAGGACACGGTGCTGAGCAACGAATCATGTGCATTGATGACTTTGTTGGCGTTCATGACAGCACCGGAACAACGGCGGAGTTGACGGACGTGGAGATCGTAGCGGAGGTCATCACTGAGCGGACAAACGAAGACGCTGCCGAGGTTGAACCCGCAAGCACTGATAGGGCCGCCATTATTCCCACCGGGTGAAAATAACGCTTTTCGGCCAAAAGCGTTATATCCACCCATGCGTCATTTCCGGTTAAACATTTTGCTTACAAGCCAATAAATCCTTATTGTGGTGCTATAATATATAAAACGATAACTATTAAGCTTTGAAAAGCAAGCACAACGACAACATTTGTTAAAGGCAAAGGCTGCTGCACCCCGGGGATCCTTTCCCCCGGGGTGCTCCAGCCTCGCCCGATCGGGGCTGGCTGGAGCGCCCCACGGAAGTGACGTCACCTGTTTTTGTATTATTTCTGGATTTGGTCGTCGTGTGTGATCGCCGAAATAGTACGAAGTACCATGCCGGCCGTGCAAAGCGCCCGTGCCGGCACTATGTTTAGGTCGGCTGTGCTTTTCATTGTTTACGATGAAAAGCACGCGCTTTTTGTACGCGCCGTAAGCGCAGGCCACTCCGAGTGGAGGATTCGGAGGATTGTGTCGCACGTTTAAATTCGCCGGCTTTTGTAACCGCACTTCTTTCTTTTATTTTGGAAGGTGTGTGCGCGCCCCATATCACGCCATCAGGTTTGATCTGCATAGGGAAGAATGGGTCTGTGTCCTCAAACGTGGGCACTGGCTGAAAACTCTGCCGGCAAAGGTCAAAAGGTTAAATTTTGCACGAAGGCTGCTTGCGCCCCCATTTAGATCATAGAATCTGTGGCTTTTGTGGGGAGAAGAATAGGCCGAAGGAATACCTTTGAAGGCCCTCAAAAAGGTTCTCGGGTTAAATGGTGCCCAGTGCACTTGATCTTCCACTCTGGTGCACTGTAGTACGCGCCGCTGAACACCAGCGTTTTTGTCCGTGTAGTTTTGGCGCAGCAGCCTGAAATGTTTTGAAATCTCACCATACTTTCTGTGCATAAAAAGACCAGCAGGTGCCTTATTTTGGCGAGTGAAATCAGCACAGCTGGGACAAAAGAGGCCTGAATTAAAGTTTCTTGGATGTGACAAAAAGATGTTTGGAGTAAACGCGTGTTAATATGCCTCTTTTCGTCGTGCCTACAACTCTGTATATTTGGTCATGTTGTACCAACTTTTCCGAGCTTCCAAAGTTACAAGGTACACTGCAGTGCTAAAAGTACTGATCACAATGAAAGTGTCAAAAAATTTGGCTTAATTCTGGCACAAGCACAACTTTGCCACCCTTGTTAGTGATGGCCTGAAAAGAATCACGCCGAAGCAGGAAGCACCGACCAATCCAGGAGATACACTGTACTTCATTTCACCAACTTCACACACCGTTGTAAAAATTGTGCTGGTAACTAATAAACAGCGAGAGCACAGCGCTGTACCACACGCTGGTAAGGGCAGCAAATGTAGCGCCAATATAGTCTCCCACATAAACTGTGCCCACAGCTCCTGTCAACACCAAATTGATAAAAGCGTTGTTGCACATAATTTGTATACAAACGTCATGTAAGTAGTGCGCATGTTGCTTCTGGTCATAGCAGCAGCTGCCCAACAGCCTACCACTGCAAGTGGTGAAGAACCGGCCAACCATCTGACGTTTGTTGTCCAAAAAGAAAGAAGCATACAGGCCTTCGTTTTCTGACAAGCAGATCTGGATGCTCATCACGAATTTGTTCCCCCCCGCAGTCAGAGCTGTGTGTGCGCATCCGTTTACGCGTATACGTGCTGCCACGTGCACCTGCAGCTGGCAGCACGTGGCAGCAAGGTTCCATTCTGCCAAGGTGCCGGTTTAGCGCCGTAGTGAGAGGATTTGGCTGCTGCTCTGGCGAAACAAGTTCAAGTACACCAGTCCATACAGCGGTGGCCCCGCCGACGCCACGTATATGTACGGTCAGTTTTCGCGTTTGATGTTACACCTTCGTCTTTAAAACTGGCGAAACTTGCACTAAGTGACGCAAGGCGAGCGGGAAAGGATTTCTTTTTAGATCCTCCTGAAGCACTGAATGACACACCACCACGTATTGCGAAATTTGTTTATTTACGTGTTCCGTCGTCGCTTCTCACTGTGGCAGTAGTAGTCATCGTCATATAAGGTCCCTAAAACTATCGTCATATCCATCTTCCGCATGCATGACTGGCTGACCCGGATTGCTTTTTCCGCAGGCTTTCCCATTCCTCCTAAAGTGAAATGCGTCGGCACGCGGTAGAACCGGCTTCGCGAGCTGGGCGTCTGCGAGGTGTTTTGTGCTCATCCTTGTGGCGCAGACGTACGTGACTGTTTTCCTGGGTATTTTTCCGAGCACCACGGGCAACCCAAAGGTTGATGCCGCACGCTCATCGCAAAACGCGTGCACACGTGCGGGGTAAACGGCGGGAGTAACTATGACATGCTGTTTTCTGATGACGCCGCACACATTACGGCCAGCAACGTATGGCGGCTGGTCGTAACTACTATTAATTTTATAATGAGCACAATAGCAGTATTGTCGTAAAAAAGAACTGCAGCTCAATTATAAATCCTAATTGTTGTTTTTGCTAGTGACATGTTGCAAGAAAATCGGAAATGTAATAGTTATATCCCTTCGCTCACCAGCTGTACAAGTTGTACCTGCCCCATGAACCTTCAAATGCTGATTAATCTCATGACCAACACATGAGCCATACATGCTTAACTGTTCCCAAAAGGACTAAGCAAACACACAAACTCCAAGAAAACACATCCGGCATTGGGAAGAAACATTTAAAATTGGCTCACTTTATTTGACCAACAACCAGTACATTTTGCTTTTATAGCCCACAAAAGACCATTGCCAGCACTGCATTATGGCTGAAGAACTTTTCTGCAGTTGGCTTTGGCAACAAGCAGAATGCACCATTATGAACTGGAAACACATATGACAAGCCACAGCTTTTACCAGCCCATTGGTTGCACTGGGTGTCAAGAGATAAAAAGGAAGAACCAGCAAAAATGCTTTAATGTATTTAATGTATGCACAATGATCAAACATTAATTCAGAGTGTAGAAAAACATCCCTTCCAGCATGTTCGGCTGATCAACCCATTTGTGACAGCCTTATCGAAGTGAAGGCAAGAACGAGTCCGTGGCAGGATTTCGATGTGGGCTTTATGAACTGTAGGCTGTCTGCAGTCATAATTACTATTGTGCGCCAAACACCCTAGTACACTGAGTGCAGTGAACTTCAGCAATGAAAGTAGTCATAAGAAATTTTTTTCGTATGGTGACCGTTGCGAATCCTAGTAAACCGTTACAAGCACCTGGCATGCTGGCAAGAGAGAGGTAGAGATAGTAAAAGATTTTTGAAAGGAGAAGAGGCCAGCCTGAGAAACTGAACTTGGGCCTGCTACTTAAATCCCACTGGGGCAAGGAAGGTACTGAATACTGAGGGTATGAGAAATGACAGTGAAATCAACCCAAAGAACTTTGTACACTTAAAGCATGTATGGGGCGCAGAAACAGACTAATCACTGCATAATTCGCATAACTTATTTACCGACCATAAAAAAAAATTCCGCAGTTTGTGAAATTTCACCACATAGACCCCAAAAGTCCTGACAGGACAAGCAGCGATTTGACAGCTCGATCTTGTTTTTTCGTGTCAGCCCACGTGCCAAAAATCTTTCGTTCAGACAGAGGGTAAGCATTCAAGCGTAGTAAGGCTGCTTCAAGGTCTTTTCACCCACTAGTATACCTTGGTCAAAAACTATGCAAATGATCAATTGTTTCTGTACAGCCTTACACAGAAGGCAGTCTGGGCTGTCCTCGCGTCCGATTGTGTGCAGATACTTTCAGGTCAATGCTACTTTAAGCCGCAGCCTGTGTAACAAGGTTTCATTGACTTCTGTGAAGTTGAGGGGCATGAGCGCGCCAGAACCGTTGCTCGGGATCAGTCCTGGGGAGCTGTTCCTGCCAATTCTGTGGGTCAGACCAATGCAAGGCAGCAGCTTGTGCACGGGCTCTGTAGAGTATTGCATTGCTATCTTGTCTTATGATGTGTGTAGCCAAAACAGTGTATATCCTTTAGCCGGCACAAGGCAGCATTTCCTTCACAAAAATTGGGTTTTATAAATTTTAATTACACTAGCTAGTTTCTAATAATTTTTTCAAACAAAGAGCACGACTACAAAGTGTAACAAAGGGAAGGGACAGCAACGACTTCCAGCTAGTGCCTTGTTTGAAACGTATGACCCATATAAATACCATGCGCTTTATAACATCAACATAGCAAAAACAGCACAACGCCATGCTGCAACTTTTCTGCTACGACCCCCATGAGCACTGCCAGCTTTCATGTCCGCAACCTCGTTAAACTCGGTTTCCCCTTGAGAACATGATTTTAGTGCTAAAGATGACAGACACACTTTACTGGTGCTTGCATCTATCAATCAAACACCAGAAACGTCAGTTAATTTAAATGATACGGGGTAAACTTGGAAGCTGGCACAACTAGGTGGGATGGGAGTGGCAACAAAAATCTGTGCACAATACAGCCCTGTTGTGGCATTTTTCAGCACGGCGACAGTTGTCACACCGCCCTTGTTAACCTATATTCGAATCTCCTGATACTATGGAAAAGACTTGTTGCATTGGTGGCACACTGGAATTACCACTGTGTTGAACCATGGAGCCTGCCAGTTGCCATTCGAGTATGCGAGTCTGCCGATGGAAATTTTTTCTGGCGACTGTTGCACTGCCCTGCAGTGCTTCATGAATTATTTCCTGCTGGCACAGCCATTCCATTCCACGCAGACAAACAAAATGCGCACAGGCCGCATGCAACAGGCATGTGTTTGTGTTGTTGTGTGGGAAGCAGGTTTGCCAATGGGTACCAGTCGGCTGCGCAGTAGCACCCAATGTATGCTTAGATGCAGATATACCTAGCGGGTCCACCTTGGTTCATTCCACAGAGGCAAAAGCAACGCTTTCTCATGTTTCTCTGATGGTGCTTTTCAATGGCCTCAACTTTGGATTGCATTAAACAAGGAGACAGAGAAATATTTCATGGATTTGCGAGCAGAAGGATGTTAGGGCTTCCACCCTGTGAGAGCCGTTCTTAGTCCAAATGCACTGAAACCCACAAGGGCCATCAAAGTCGCCCACCCCGCACTTTCACTACCGCCTTCACCATCGCTACAGTTACATCTGGATTTTTTGAATTATTAGTAACGATTAATTATTAACAGTGACTCTACATGGCTAGTCAGTGAGTGGAAGTGGTTTGGCTTGTTGGGTATAAATCAGAACAGACTGCTTTCACCATATGTTGTGAAGTGGGCGTGACAGTGACCCTGGCTCGTCAGTGAGCAGAAGTGGTTTTGCCGGTTGGGTAAAAATCAAGCATGACTGCGTTGAGGGGCAGACGAAGAGTGTGGAGCACGTCAGACATACTTTTAGCCTGTGCGATCAGTGTACGTGCTTTGTGCCATTGAGAAATTTAGCAGGTATATCCCGTGTATTGTTTTTTACAAGTTTGTCCGACATAAGCGTTAAATCATTCATTCCTTTTAAAAGCAACACGAAGCCAGCAGGTGAGAAAGAAAAAGGTATGCTAGTAATACTAAAGGAAATTCAGGCTATTAGCAATGGTTCAGAACGACATGCAAACAATCTTTGCTAGCATGCACAGTAGCTGACGAAATACTGCAGGGTAACAGTAGCACATGCACACGTGATTACAAAGAGGGTTATGGCATGTACAGGTAAGTGTGTAAGGTTGATTTAGTGCTAATATGCTGCGTGCACACGTAAATAAAAATACCCTGCAAAAAAGATGAACAAGGGAAAATGAGGTTAGAGCAAATAGAAACAACAACTACGCAGAGTCACCTAGATGGTATGCTTAGAATGTAGATATAACAGTTCAACACAGCACGTAGCATCTGTTATTGCTGAAGCCACTGACGCATCACCTAGCCTGTCATAAATGGGCACGATCACGTACGTTTGGCGACATCGTAAATTTTGGAGCACACGAACACAACACACACGGAAAATGCCACAGTAACTCACGACAGATATCCGGCGCATTTTTTGGCCACGCTTATAACGACAGGGATCACGGCAAGTTGAAGCGAACGAACGAAAACTCGCTGTCACTGCGACGCACCATTGCTAGCTGATGGGCTCTAGATTATTCACGTATACACTCCTGCAGCGACAACGAATCTGGACGCTTGCAAGTCGAGTACGGAGCAGTATCAAAGTATTTGCCTCGCGTTGTGATACGACACAACACCGTGTATAACAATGACTGTGATGATAGCATTGATGACTGCGGCGCCAGCAGCTTCACACAAACAAACCTCTGGAGAAAACTATGACGCACCACACACAATCGGTCACGTTTTGAAGGCACACGGTGCTTCGTACTTTACTGCACATTTTGGGGCAACATTTGGTTTCTGATACGTACGTATTTGATATGAAAACATTGCGCTTGCGAAGCGCTGACCAGCACTTCGCGTTGCTGACACGAATAGTCTGCGACTTTGAAGACTGTGGAAAGATACAAAGCGTGGTGACACAGACTTGGAGCTGAACACCTCATATGAAACGAAAACACAGCGCAGCCCGCCCACTCGTGAGCGACTCCACACAACGCCCCGACGCTCGTAACATTCTTGCTTGCCTCGCATCGCGCGGCCCACAGAACAAACTCGGAAACAGACAAGCCCCGTACTAGAGTGCTAGAGTGAACTCTACCCGTACGTATGCCAAATTCGCTCTTCGATGGAAGTCGGCCTCTTCTCCATGCCGCTCGTCGTAGGTCATCCGTTAAACCCGTGTAAATCTATAAAAGTGCTTGTTTACACAACTTCTTCTACGCGAGTGTCAAAAACAATAACAACTCGAGTTTCGCAGAGAAAATATAATGCAAACATCTACAAAGCATGTCCATGACGTCATGGTAACTAGGTGCGTCATAGTAAAAGACAATAAACTCAGGCTAAAAATAAATCTTGAGCTGTAATATTAGGTGTCACTTCCAAAAATATATGCACATACTATTGAAGTAATTGCAATGTAATGCAGTTACGCAATTTTTTTGTGACGTACGTCACTTCCGTGGGGCGCAGCAGCCAGTTCGGGGGGAATCGGCTCGGAAGCCCCGGGTTGCAGCAGACGCAGCCTTTGTTAAAATAGAGCAAGTTTGTATCTTAACTTCCGGTTGTAACGACTGCAGTAGGTGAAGACTATATTTACATTTTCTTGCTTCACAATAGGTTAAAATTGTTATGCGCAGAATTATTTGAGCTTATTTTGTGGACAAAATTGATTTGTGAGGCAGTTTGGAACAGTTTGGTTGGTGCAGTTCTCATGTTGGCCACAAAGGGCAGCGCGAGCGGTATTGTTTGCGCGGCGCGTTCAAAACTGTGCTGGAATTCGTGTGAACGCAGTGTGCTCCTTATTCTGTCGTAGCTTTGTGATTTTTTATAATTATACTGGGTATACTGTTATCTGGATCTGGTTGATGATATATAGACACAACCGCTGATCAATAGCGGGGGGAGGTCTAAGTAGCCACGACCACTTTGCACTTGCAGTTTCAAAGCCAACACGTCGCGCCTAGCCATCTAGGATGGCTGTGCGCAACATACTCGCGAATTTTCTGATGGAGGCGAAAAGCAAAAACGCCCGTGTGTACGAGATTTCGGCGCACATTAAAGATCCCCAGGTGGTCAAAATTAATCCGGAGCCCTCCACTACGGCGCGCCTCATCGCCTGCGTTGCGTCGGCGCGTTAAACCCTACGCTCAATCAACATACTCGCGAAAACAACGTGCAGGTGTACGACAGTTGGCGCAATAATGTCTATGTTTCCATAAATATCAATAGAATAAAGTGCTAGCACACGTTTTATATGCAGAAAAACTTTTCAAAGTCTCTTTGGAAGCGTCATAAAACCGATCCTCTTTTTTTCTTGTAAATTTAGGCGATCAAGGTGACTACCCGGCCTTTCTACCACTCAGCTATTGTAATTTCGTGACGTGCGTGCAGAAATCTGCTGTACGCCAGATGAGCGTTGTCAACCAACGCATCGATCGCCGATCGGGATTGGTGCACGTGAACTATCTTTATAAAGATAGTTTGAGGGCATATAAAGTATACTTTACAAACATAACGCCTGAGATCAGCAGTTAGCAAAGTAACGGACAACCTATCTCGTAAGTGATCGCCTATTGCCTAACCGTGTCAACTCAGCAGTAATGGCGATAAAGAGGGATGTAGACCTAAAAATGCGAAAGAAGGGGAGGGGATGCTAATTATCTAGTTACTTACGCCAATGGTGCCAAAAGGCGTAAATGTTACTTATTCACACCCAATATTGATTATTACTTGCGTTTTCTGGTGGCAGCAAGAAACTAACGCGCACGCGCACGTACGCTGCAGCCTGCATCTAACTTTCGCAGTTTTCTTGGATTGTTCGTTATATAAAAAAAAAGAAGCTAACGCTGTACGTAATTCTTGGCGCTTATCTACCTAGTATATTATTACTAGCAGTTGTTTCCAGTTTCAAAATTTTATGAATTCAGGGGGGTAAAAATTGGGGTTTATACCGCGTCGATTCGGTCTTGGTGGGACAATCAAATCTTGATCGCAGTAAGGAAATGTTTGAATTGACCCGAGTAAAACGCGTAGCTTTATACACTAATGGGACTCCTAAACTTGATCGAAGCAACTGATAAAATCAGACTAAACGAGGTTGAATTAACGATAGTTGACAGACTCTCCATCGTTATTTCAACCCAGGCCTACGGGGACAGCTAAAATTTAGTTTAATAAGCGGGAAATGGGACTGACAAAAAATACATAGCTTTGTATACCCTAAGTCGGACCTCATGATTCAACTGAAATAAGTTAGCAGATATAATTAAGTTACATATCAAATAAAGAGAGTCGGCTACATTAAAGTTTGGAAACAGCTAGTGGAGAAATCGGGTTTTTATGAGTGCCATATTTTAGAAATTTCTCTTCTAGTCCCGCAAGGAAGAATTAATTACCAGCGACCTTTTGTGATGGCAGGATCACCGGGACAGCACAAGAAAGTGAGCTATGTTTCCTAACGCGCGCTTATTCATGCGACGTTTGACAAATGTTCGTATTATAATAAAACGAATATCGCCGGTTTATTTTTTAGTTAACGACAACGCCTGCACTGAGGGTTTAATTAAGCTTGTAGGAAGTGGTATAAAAGTATACTACTTTTCTCGGAACCCTGTCAGGGGGATGAAACTCACAGGCGTGCGCAGAGTTCTCGATTAGGGGGGGCAAAGTCCCATATACGTATGCCTCAAAGGGTGGGTCCGCAGGTTCATATCGTGTTGTTAGCACTAGGTTAAATAAGTAGTGACTACATAAATTATTTTATTGCGTTTCAATTGTGTGTTCTGCATTTTCTCTTCACGTGAATCAACAGAACATAGCAGACTGAATTTGTAGCAATAAATATACAAACTAAGAAATTACTGTATATGTTTATAATACAATCATAACTAATTCCGCCACTTATAATTTATAATTTACGCTTCAGTTCCGTGCTTCGAGTTTCAGCTTTAAGTACAAGAACGATATATTAAAAAAATGCAGTTACAGCTATCAGCCGATAAATACTTAGACAATGAGGCTTAACCTTTGCTAGTAATTGATTAGAGGTTTTTAAATAAGGTTTTTATAAGCAATATACTGCAGGGCCCGAGAAATACCTGAGGAATACATAATGCGTGAAAGTATATATGCATGAATAATTGCTTAGCGATTCTGGTGTGGGATGGCTGCTTTTGTCTGCAGAAATGTATTTTGGATTAGGAGGAAAGGTGGGTCATTGCCACCGAACATTGTGATCGCACAAATAGAAAAACGTCACCGCGTCTCTTAATAATAACGAGTGATTTTAATTTAAAATTTTGCCTTTACGATTGGTGTTGTCAAAAGTCGTCTTTGTAGCCAAAATCAATTTAAGAAAGAAAGGTTTTCAATATATCATATAACGCTTATTTCGGATACAGATGACAGATTTCACTCAGAACTATGTGCGCCTGAAAGCAGCATTAAAGTTAGTATTCATCATCAGCTAGTATTCATTGAAAGCTATTAAAGCTAGTATTAATTCTAACCCAAATATACAAATATGTGCTTGTTGATGTTCCAGATCTCGCGTTTGGCTCCAGTGTGCGAGAAGGCAGGACCTGGCTCATTTACCATCTCGACCGATCTACAGCAGCTGCCGGCTGTGTCCTGCCCATTTCACCGGCAGAGACTACGCGGACCTTGGACAGACAAGCCACAGGACACATATGCACTGGCTGGATAACTAGTTATTAGCATGCGGCCATGTGCCATACACTTTTGTTTGCCACTAAAAGCGCAAAATAACCAAGTTGTGTTTTTACTGTATGAATGGTAAATTTAGGCAATAAAAATTAAAATAACTCTACTCTTTTTTCTTGTCTAGATTGTGTGTACCAATAAACCAAAACAACGTCGTACTTAGAAAAAGTGGTGCAAAAACAAGTGGACGCGCGAAACTTCATCAATCAGAGCAAAACAATTGCCCTTTTGATAATGTGGTGGGTTGCGCAACAGGAACAAGGTCGTGCGCATGGCCATCTGAATATCTTCCACTTGCTCAATTTACCTTGCATGTGCGTCCCAGTTGAATTTGGCGCTAAATTTCCCCCCTCCCGCGTGGCTTTTCAGTCCTAATTAAGATGTCGTCTCCCAGTGCATGTCTGCAACGCGCCGCCATGTTTTTAGTACCACCCCCCAAATACCAGGGGTTTGTCTGGCGCTGCGAGCGAATTTTGCGTCCCATGCAAGGTTTAGGAAGTTTCACTCCCCTGACCCTGTGCTCGCGCTTTCTGGACGATCTCGTGAGCCAGGGTGCAGAACTAAAAAAATGCGCGCCAATCCACCCTGTGAAGGTGGTTGGAAAGCGAAGCTGTAAACGACACCTATAACGGTTGCCCATGCGACGTCACTTGAATTCATACACGTGGCTCTCCAAAGAGTGAAACCAGGGACAAGTGAAATGCACTTAACCGCTCCCCTTATTACTTCATAGAGATATTCTTTGCTAAGGTCAAATGAATGCATGATCCATGAATGGTGTTTGGTCGAGTTGTATTGGTAAAGCACGTGAGTGGAAACTTTTTTTTCATAAAATGAAAGGCAGCTCAAACACGGTGTTAGACGATCGCACTCCTCCTGTCTGTGTCGCCGCCGACGGAGGCGATGAGATCGGCGGCAAAGACGGAGACGTGAGATGCCATTCGTTGGTTTGAGCTTAATGTAATTTTTGGTAACTCCTAGCGCATGCGCAAGGCACGAACACGATGGCTACACGTGCCGTCGGTGGGGCGCACAGCGGCGCAAGAGTTCGCGTGACCCTATCACGTGCCATTAAAAGAGAACGCAAGGGGTAGATCTGCACATGTGCTCGGTGAGTGCACCGTCTGTCTCCCCGTCTCCGCGTGGGTTCGTGGCTGAATCGGTAAGAAGACGGGCTCTCGTTCCGTTTCTCTATTCTTTCCAGGTTCAATCCTGGCGGTGCCACTAATTTATTCGCGGGAGTTTTCTGCTGACACCAGCAGTCGCAGCAGAACCCTTGGGGGGGTAGAAGTACAAAGCTCCGCTTTAAAAATATTTACGGGTGAGCATTTGATTGATGGCGGTGCAGTCAGTGCGTGCAATGCAATTCCGGTTGTGTGTCGGACTGTGTTGACGAACTGAATTCGCTTCCCTCCTCTTCGTCCATCCTTCTCGCCACTGCCCACTTTCGCCGAGACTGCAAACCGCGGACGGCGCCGTGCTTGTCTAAAAAGACGCCGAACCGCATACCACCACCCGGATGCGCGCTTATGCCGGCGTAGACAAGAAATGCTTTCGCGTTAAAACAAAAATTGCAGAAAGGTTATAGGTTACCGTTCTTTCCGCTAGCTTAAAACTGAATGTTTACAGTTAACATAAGCTCGCTGTGACGCTTTAACAAAATGTAATGTTCATAAGCTGTTTCACTATAATGAAGAAAAAAAATCTTGTAATTCGTGGATATTTTAGTGCGAAAGCCTATCTCGGCTAGGTCGGCGAAAACACGCATCAGGCTGGCGCCAGGTTGGCGTGCGGATATCTGCAAACGCCTAACCCTCGCCACGCGCTCACGTCCCATTGGCGATCAAGGTGACTAGGCGATCAAGGTCGCACCCATTGGGTGCGACGGGTTCCATAGCGCGTGAATCAGAAATCTCGCCCGAAGTCTCGATTGGCGTCCAAATTAAATGATGAGAGTGTTGCAGCCAGTGTTCCTAACATCTGGATTCCAGCAGTACGGATTATGCAAGTATCTGCATTGAGTCCGACGAGGGTAGGCAGAAGACCCGTCCACGGATGTATACCGAAAAGAAACACTTTCTTGCACTCGTCTCTTAGAGGATCTCTAAGCGCGCATTCGCGCGCTTAGAGATCCTCTGCAAATGTTGTTATTGGGCATTATGGCGCGTTCGCTGAGAAATTACTCATGCTGTACATCATGCTTTCGAGAGCCCTCGAAAAAAAAAAAAAAAAAGAATCGAAGTCTTAACTTCAAAACAATTCGAGCGTCATTCATTTGCCTCAAATCTTGTAGAATATTGTGAGCTAACTCCTTGATTGTGTATTTTTGCCCTTATTAAGGCACCCATGCATAGTTGCGGATTTTCAATCAGCGCTGCAATGTCGGATGCTTCCGATACCTTACGAAAAAGTTCTCTATCCACGTTCCAAATGTTTTTTTTTTCAGGCAGTGTGGGTGCGCGTCGCATCCATTAATTCTCATTGTAACATTATAATAAGTGTTGATTACAGCGTTTCTGTATACGATGAATAAATCCGCGCTTGGGAGGCTACTTGGCTCTATATTCCCTATGCGGAAGTATTTTATTATTATTAGGCATAAAATGGTCAGGCCTTTCTACGGCCGGCTGCGCTTAAATTTGGCGACTATCAATAGGAGGAGGAGGCAAAACGTTTATTGAGAAAATAAAAAACGGTGGGTGGTACAAAGATAATTTAAAAAACCGCTCGGCGGCACGCACCGCATGCTGGCCTCGAAATATATATGCACTCCGGCGAAATTCACTTCAAGTTTCTTCTATTCTCCGCCAACAAAAAATTAAGAAATTTGTGCTATCGCGCACTCAGTGAAGGTGGACGACATGTGACACAATTTTTGGCTGCAGGAGGCATACACCAACGAAGGTCGCGCAGGAGAAACGGATCATGTGGCCGCAAGCTATGCAAGATGACAGCTAATTTCGCTTCATTACTGCGTCCCAGTGCGGACGATTCCCGCCACCGCGGGGAGTTGGAGGAAAGTAGTCACGAATGTAAATGGAGCGCGGGGGAGAGAAGGGCACAAGCGTTTTTGTTGACGGAGAACAAAAATACGCGGAACCCTAGCCGTATACAGACAAAATGAAGTTATTATTGCTAGAAAGTATGGGTCAATTGAGATTCTCTGCTTGATTGACGTTGTTTATTTGCTGTAAATGACTAACTAGTTTGATTAGTCGTACGTGACCAAAGCTTGACCCGATCGAAGGACGACCACATTGAAGAGTGCATGGCATAAATTTTAGCATCATGTCAAACAGTTTTGAAGTTACTGGCTAACTCATATTGGTTTATTGTGGCTTATTGGCTAAAATTAGTAATTTTATTAGCCATTACATCACTTTGTCCTCTTGTCCAGGGCTCCTTATTGTACAGCTTCAACATTTTAGGAAGCCAATAGGAATTGCCAAAACTGCTGTAAAATTAAGATTTCTATAAAATTGAGAAACACTTGACAATGACAAAGCTAAATTTATTCCGAAGCGGTAAAGTACGCATCCTGTGCTTTTATCATAAATTATCTCTGCCGTTATTTCAATGGTGCACTTTTTCCTAGTGCGATAGGTCTCAGTGCTACGAAAGGTCACTTGAGACACACTCTGTTGCTTTTTGCGCTTATTTTATTCGTAAGATGAGTTGCAAAATACAATAAACTTTAATTTACCCAAACTCAATGACGCTGCTTTCTCCTCGTTGAGCGTGGATGTGTGGCTTTGGTATGGGCACGAAAAATACTTCACTCAGTGATGGGTCAGCAGGCACAACTGCATGCGTGAGGGTCCTCCCCTATCTGTCTAGGCATGCACTCTTTGGCCCTGCTGCCTGATGCACGAGTCTTGCTCTGGCTTTGGATGTCCAAAGAAGGCACTGCTCTCACGCCTTTTGTACACCGTGCCAACTGTGCTTAGCACTCTAACCAGGGTCACGTCTGCCCTGTTTAGCAGTGGCGTTGGCTACCCGTCTCTTTGTCCACCAGTGTTGGCTGTCCATGGCTGTCATATTCAGCCTTTCCTTTTTTGCCCCCCTTCACCAGCTGCACACTCCATTTCACACGTGCAAGAGGTGACATGACTCAAAGCCCACATGAGCCATCGAGATGGCGTGTCCCCGGTATTACAGCACAGGCAGGCGGTGAGCGGTGCTTCTACTGCACACCATTGGCGTCTCCCTACCAATGTCGGCAGTGGCACAAAAGCAGCACCACCTCAGCCACGTGCTCCCTTTTAATCTGTACTGATTTCTTTTTAATGTCGGATACACGGTAAAATTTTTTGCCAACATGCTCCACCTATTGCTCACATGTAGTGAATTTAAATTATCGATGTGGCTTGAGGCCTATTTATTTTGCAAAAGTAGCATGCCAGTATACTCCATTTCATACATAGTGTGCAACACTGCCTCGGCTAAAGAGTGTAATAGGAAACTTTTTGCAATGAGAAAAATGCTTGAACAATGAACAAGTCTTCATATCAAAACATATATGTTCTCAGCTTGTGTGTAACCTGACAAAAAAGTGAACAGTGGAACAGTGCTCCCAATTTTATTAATGCAACAAGTGTACATCACGCAGATGTCATACATTTCTGGGTATCACACATGTACTCCTACTGTAGACCAAAAAGAAGCCTCGGTGCTTGGCAGCGCTACGCCTGCAGATGGCCACGGCTGCTTGAACCTGCATGGAGATTAAAAGAAACATGGCAGTACATAGAAGAAATGTAGCAATTACTGGCATGAGATAAAACTCGCCTGCAATTATGTGCCACGCAATTTACAAAGAATGTCATGCACAATACAACTGAGGTGCGCTCGGGCAATAATACTATGGAGCAGCCTTTCTTGGTCCACGTGAGCGCAGAGGTTAACACTGCAGCGAACCCACTTGTGGCTGCCAGGTGGACAATTTTGAATAGAGTGAAGGCCATTACAGGCACGCAAGGAATGCATTATTATGAGAATTTGGTGTGCATTCGATTCCTGCTACAAGCAAGGCCGGAGCACTGCAGTTGGTCGCTAGTGTTGCTTGTATAGCAACCACCTGATTTCTCAAATGGCCCAGATTACTGCACGAGGTGAATATCATAGAAAGTTGCCCTACGGCTGCCATTCACACAAGAACTGCGACACTTCACTGCTCAGTGAACACCCTATAGACTTCACTTGCTACCCAGCAAAAACCGGACACAGATTAAAATTTATCTGATTCATGCTCCCTTCCTTCCCCACTTCGGTTGAACAAAATCTCTTAAGTGTCTGTACAAAGGGTAACTTAACTTCGCTGCTTAATTTATCATGTGCCTTGGATGGTCTGCCAGCATACACATTTTACCGTAAAAGGAAAATTTTCCAAGTGTATTACTTGAGCTAGAGAGGTGTAACTTCAGTTATTCATTGGTGATGGTTGTGGTTTGCGACGGGAAAAGGAAAGGAAATTCACTGGAAATATTTTGAGCTCGGCCAGGTGAGCTCCCTGCCGAGCTCAAAATATTTTCAGTGAATTTCCTTTCTTTTTCCCGTCGCAAACCACAACCACCATATAGCCTTAGCCAGCACATTTATGTAATAAGTGGATAAACATACATCTTTAAGAGAAGCCTAACCTTATGTTTCATCAAGGCTCACCATCGTGCCAGTTTGCCACATCTGAAACAAGTGGGCTCAACTTTATAGAAACAAAAAAAAACACAAAACCAAACAAAAGAAACAGAATTACTAGACAAAGCTTGACAAAACAATACAGACAAACCTCATTAATTCAAACTCTAAGGAGACGAAAAATTTGGTCGGTGATGATTATGTGGGTTTAACGACATACGGTCAACTGAGTTGAGCCCGCTCAAGACGCTCATCGGAATGTCTGGCGAAATTGTGAGGGAAAGGGCGGCATGCACTGCTGTGGCACCATCTCTCTCACTGCCTCCCCTGCACACTTTCGGCAGACGCTACTACTCCGTGCGTAGGCCATCTGAACCACGTGATGTTTGTGCGGGAGGTTCAAACACCATTTCCAACAAGGTCGTCGGCGGTGGTGGCGCGCTGCGAGATAACAGCACAGTAGTGCACGCCGCCATGCGTTCGCTGATTACTCACTCACTCCCCAAGACACAGCAAATATGCGCCGTGACTGAGAAGGCTGCAGTTTGCACTGTGCACAAATAGGGAGTATAGTAATCATCAGTGCATTTTTAAATTCATTCAACAAGTCGTCATGCACATTTAGCGACTCAAGACAACTTTCAATGACATCGTTATGAGCCCCAAGACCCTCCGAAATTCCATTGGAACAAAGCAAATAAATGTATGAATGCACAAGCATAACTCTATTGGAGCACTGACCAAGTAGTGCAAGCGTACACTGCCGCTGGGCCTCTCTGATCGCTGACTTCTGTAGTTTCACTTGTTTCTGGGTGAGCGACATGACACAAGTCAGTGGCAAAGGGGCCTGGTGGCAGTTGCTAGGTCCTTGCACCCATAGTTACTTTTGTTGCACCCGTTACTGCACTTGCTTCATGTGGTTGCACTTCTGGTCTTCACTTGACACAAAGCAGCAGTAAAGAAACCCACAAGACACCAGGCCGAGTATTAGTACAATGGCAGCTGGGTTAAAAAAAAAGTTCCTAATAGTCTGTGTGTTGCGGTAAGAAAGCTAGTTTAACAAGACCCATGCGATACCACCACACCATGTGAGGCAATTCAAGGCCAACTGCACTCAAGTTTCAGCCCGACCAAATTTATTTTTAATGTGTAGTACATACCACCAAATCAGCTAGGACATGAGTGGTGTCCCCGTGAAACGCCTCGTTAATCAGTCGGATACGTTTAATGGGACCCTGCAACACTTACCATCGACTACTCGGTATGTATTTTAAGGTAAAGTCTATAATGTACGTGCATATCCTAGCCAGACTCCTCCACCACTGCCCAATAATTCAAAACTGCCACGATTAGGACGTAAATAGTGTAACACAGCCCTAGCTCTCCCTCTCTCTCACACATGCACTGACGCAGTGTTGAAAGACCGTGCTGAGCCTTTCAACACTGATAAACAAAATGCTTAATGATAGCACCTAATCGTGAACAGCAGTATGCTCCGTCTCCAGCTAAGAAAAATATTGCTTAGATATATAAGAAATTGCGCATTTAAGGCTAGTCTTAGCCTGTGAAAAAAAAAAAGCCCGGATAAATTTGGATTTTAACTTATAGTCTCTGTACAGATAGTTGTCGGAGGCGGTACCTCGCCATGGATTGAACAGTGCTAAGGCGGGACAAAGTGAAGTGAAACAACCACAGGAGCTGACTAACCACGGTTTATTTTGGAAGGAAATATTATTTATAGGGGAACAATGCTAGCATGGTTAACTGTGTGCGCATTGCGGCACGCGAAGAAACAGATCAAATAGGCTGTGATTGTGCGTATCTAACATAAGTTGCAGTGTCTTGCAGTTGAAACGTGAACCTCTCCTATCTAACCAAATATGCGATTTCTCTCTCCACCGGGGCCACGGACAGCGTGCTCATGCATATCTCACGTGCGTGCTGGCCTCTGTGCCTTTTCGAGACACAGCAGGCCTCAGATCGAAACTTTTCACATGCTGGGCAAGCATGCTGCCGGTCGCTGATGCATCGCACCGTCTGACCAATGTATGATTTTTTGCAGGGTAGTGGAACTTCGTATACGACTTCCTCGTCGCATTTGACAGAGGCTGTTGCCGGATTCTTAGTACAGCTCTTGCGCACTTTCTCTAGGTTAACTCTTCTGCACAGCCCCCTCAGCTTGTTGGTCGACGAGAAAAGCAGATGTACGAGATGACTTCTCCCCTTGTGCCCTTCTGGCGGGATTTTCTTTGGAGCTGTATACAGTCAAACGCCACTACAATGAACGCTTTTACTATGAAATAGCCTGTACAACGAAGCATGCCACATGGCCTGGCCAGATTCTTATGTATTGCGAAGACCCCTACAGCAAATTTGCCTGTTTAACAAAAAAAATTAATGCATTCCCAATTGCTGAATTGTGGTTTGATAACGGATACCGCATGTACCATGTGTGCAGCTGCACACATGGTAGCGTGCAGCTGATAGGTGTGCCGTGAGTCATCCAGTTCAGCCAGGTAGCTGTAGGAATCTATAAACACGTACAGTGCGTGCTGCATCGTGGCATCGGTTGTGATGGCTGACAAAAACGTCTCAGTGGAAGACCAGGCCCTGGTTTTCTGTGACCTGACAACTGACCACATCGTGGAGGCCATCATAGAGAAAAGGGACACCACAAATGATCAGGCGAGCAGTGACGAATAGCTTGCAGAGGCGCTAAGCGTAATGACAACCGCGAAGCGGTAGAGGCGTTTGATGTGCTGCAGATGTAGATCTCGTCACTCCCTGAACTCCGCCGCAGCACACCGTACACTTCAACAGCAGCAGGTCGGTGGTGGGTTCGCATTCAGTACGTCTTACTACTGCGCACAAGAAAATTGTTGACTTTTTTTGCCTACTGCAGTTTAATTCTGACGGTTATTTCTCTCAGTATGCTTATCTACTTTATTGGGTCAATGAAATGCGTGACGTATAAAATGAAGTGACATGTGTAACAAACAAGTATCGCAGTCCCACACGCTTTGTTATACGGGCGCTTGACTGTAGTGCATATCGGCCAGGAGCCTATTGGCTTGCTGTGCAGCAGCTGATCTGGTAACCCAGCAGAGCGGAGATGCTAGATTTGAGCCCCAAAACTGGATTGCACTGAGTGCTTGCAGGACGTGAAGAGGGATGGCTATTGCCTTCTAAATCCAGCGTCTCTGCTCCGCTGGGTATCCAGATCAGCTGCTGCACAGCATAGCCAGCAAGCTCCTTAGCGGCATGCACTCTTGGCCCCGCTAAGCAGAGAATTCGCATATTTGGCGAGATAGGAGCGGTTCACGTTTCACCTGCAAGGCGCTGCAACTCATGTTAGATACGCACTATCACAGCCTATTTGATCTGTTTCTTCGCGTGCTGCAATGCGCACACAGATAACCATGATTGCTTTTACCACTATAAATAATATTTACTACCAAAATAAACAGTGGTTAATCAGCTCCCGTGGTTGTTTCGCTTCACTTTGTCCCGTCTTAGTGCTGTTCAATCCGTGCAACGAACCAACGAACCAACTAGCCCAGCTACAAACACTCCTGCAGTACCTGAGACAAGCGGACACTTGTTCGCAACCGATGCAGAAGAATTTGCATTGCCACCAGCGTACGCGATATCGTGCGTGGCCTCTTGTAAGGCACATAGATGGTAGAGGGGCAGATATACGCATTAGCGAAAAGTTCGAAAGCCACGGGTCCCAACTAGTAGGCCCGTCCTTTGTCTGAATTTTCGCGCTCTACTGTGGCAGATCTAAGGAGCATAGGACAAAAGAATGGGAATTGTATAATTTTACACATTGCACAAGGTCAAGCGGTAAGGTATCGCAGCAAAACAAGCGATTGAACAATGAACAGAACCACTTACCACTGTAGAAAGAACGTTGAACGACGCGGGAAACGTTACGCAGGTACGCGGCCAAATGGCTCGCACATTGGCTCGCATGACAACAACGCTAGCCACACGGCTACATCACAGAAAAGAAATAATTGTATAAAACATAGCAAGCAAGCGTTCCTAAAATTAAGCTTCATTTAAAATATTTATGTTTGGCAAATTTGTAGAACATTTTAATGCAAAAACACAGCCGGATGCGGATGTGACGCATGGGTGAGAATAACGCTTTTGGCCGAAAAGCGTTATATCCACCTGGTGGTAGCAGACACTTGCCCACTGATAGTGCCCCGGTCCCGGCTTCGACCGAGGCTTAGTGGCTTTGGCCCTACTGCGCCGCTACTGCAGCACTGACCTATCGCTTGTGGAAAGTTTGGACTACGTTGAGGAAGCTGTGTTTAAACACGCCACTGCCAACAAGAAGCTGGCTATCCTGCTGCAGTATTTTAAGCCAAAAGAATAAATACTTTGAAACTCCAATTGGGTATTTACTGCAAAATTCGTCCATTTATTGATTTGTGCCAGTTTATGACGCGTTTTTTACGCGATTTTATATATCGAATTCTGGCTATAACGAACTATTTCGCGGGCACCGCGCTGTTCGATATATCGAGGTTTCGCTGTATTTACCTTGTTGTTTATCGCTCGACATAGACAAGGGAACCGATAAGGTAGAGGGCACAACAGGACCTATAATTGTGCACAAATGGTTCCTCTGTCATTCGTAGTGCCGGTGAAAAAAAGAAAGACCATTTGGAATAATGGAACTTGTTTTCAAAGCTGATAGAGTTGTACGTGATGTTCGTATAACTACATGCTAGCGAGAATAGTTGTGCTCGTGCATGTTTTCTTTCTGTGAGCAAAATATTTTGCGCAACAAGCTCTACTTGAACTCGTTTCCATTGATCTACTGTGGCAGAAACGCAAACTATAAAAGTTGTACAGGAACATATGTTTGAGATATTTGAGAGTCATTTGAATAAAACTGCAGATGTGAGCCTCCGAATTGTGGCTGGTGTGTGTCCGTCTGTTTATTGTTGTGTCGCCATGTAGCGTAAATATTTACGTTTCTAATGTTTTCATTTTTAAAGCTTTCTTATATTTAGCTGGTATGACTACGTACGATGGAAACATGCATATTCGTGTGATGCTCCTTGCATTTTCTGATGCGTGCACAGTTATACTGACACAAACCGTTATTTGAGGAGCTACAAAAATAAGCACTGGTTCGGTTTCGTTGGATACACGGCATTTTTTCGCAGCGGTCTTATGCCAAGTAGCGTGCAGATACGCAAATTCACCTATGGGTCTGCACTTTTTATTTTTTCGCGGCTGCAATGTGCTTTGTGCGCGTCGGCGTCGCAAGCAGCTGATCCGTGTACTGTCGTCTGCTTTTATTGGAGAAGGGGCGCTTTCGAAATATCTCAGCTTGTATTCCTCCACAATTATTCAGCGGAACATTTCTATGAATATAACTGAACGTAATAAAACGCGGAAATTGTTGTATACTATTTTTCCGGTTGTTTAAATTGGCCCCGCCGCGAACTGCTGTTTATGTTTATTTTGTCAGAAAAATTCCGCCGCCCCTCCCAGGTGGCGCCACAAGTTTACTTGAAACTGCAGTGCACGAGGCCCATAAGCAAAAAAATACTCACGAGCTGCTCCTGCACACCTTCCGCAATTCTTGTTTTCCTTGTATGTCGCTCACATTGCCCAAACGCCGCCTCTGGCGCTTCGTTTTCAATATGCAGCGATTGAAACGGGTCTCGGTTGGACAGACCAGTGAGAACTCTGTCGAACAGACTACGACTGAACAAGCATGCGCTTCCGCATATACTTACGTCTACAGCGTCTACAAACGATCCGGTGCAACGACTGGAGCTGGGTACGCACGGGGTCCTCTCGGCAGTGGCGAGAAAAGACCCCATGAGCCCTTGCCGTTTTTTCTTTCCCTTTCATATGGGCCGAGAAGGCAGTGGATCTCCAAGCAACTTTCCGCCGCCGCTGTCTACGGCTGAAACCTGGTCTTAACGAACAGGAGCCGTGGGGGGATGCTACACAAAGAAACGTCGCACAATGCGACGGGACACTTATCCACCCGCCCTTGGGGACAGCGCCGCGTGGTTCGCCTTTTACATTCCAAAGTGAAGACAGCCTTGCCTGTTCGTCTCGACGAACAGAATGAGGAGGACTCGCGAGCAAGATTTAACATTTCATAAGGCATGACTTTGAACGAGACTGATCGATCGGGATGCGCGAATCAAGGAACCCTTCATAACCAAACATGAAATACGAGTGGCTACACATCCAGTTTTAAATGCAGAGCATTTCAGTAACTCACGATGTCACCCGCGTTGGCGTCCGTAGTCCGCGTCCGCATCGCTCCCCCTACACTATATAAATACTTGCCGGCGCCAGGTTTCGATCCTACGACTCTGCGGGCGGAGCGCAAGGTGCACGGTGCTCTACCAACTGAGCCACAAAGCCGACACAGAACGGAAGGTTACGAACGTGCCTTATATCCTTGACTCATTCAACCGTCGGCCAGAGGTGCGCCCTCTCCCCCGCGTCCTCCTCGCCTTCTCTCCGCTCGCAACGCCCTCTCTCGCCTCGTTCGGTTCGGGCGCACAACAGGTGGGGACCGGCGCAACACCCTCTCTCGCCGCGTTAGGTTCGCGCGCAAGAACAGGTGGGGCGCTCGCATCGCGCTCTCTCGCCGCGGTCGGTTCGCGCTTAAAACATATGTCGTTCGCGCGTGCTGCGGTCGCTAACATCTGTGGCGTGATCGTGACGTCAGCATCACGCGTTCGCGTGGTGGCGATTTCGGCGCTATAACACTCTCTCGCGAGGGGCATTGGATTGGATTCGATTGGATTGGCTTGGATTTGGATTGGATTGGATTAAAGTGGATTGTGTTGGATTATGTTGCGTCATAGCCGCGCCACGTTGCGTCATAGCCGCTCCACGTTGCGTCATAGCCGCGGCAGGGGGTTCACGGCACGTTTCACCATCGACTTCATCGACAATGTCTACGCTGGAAGACAACAATTACAACAACAACAACCAATACGTAATCCATACGACTTGCAGGCGCGCCCCCCCCGCAGAAGTGCTCTGCATTTGATCGTGCCCCTCGCGAGGGGGATGTTTCTTTTTATACGTCTCTTTCCGACCTGTCAGATGCGCTCTTGCTTTCTTTCCAACCATGGAAAGACCCATGCAGATTAATTGAATGCCTGCCACGAACGCAAGATTTCTGTCACTTCCTGAAACTACCTTTCAACGTTCCATAACAACGTTTAAATAAAAAAATAGACCGTTTACTGTAACAGATAACGCGAACTGGGCAGTCTCACGCATTGTCCAAGACTACATGACCCAGCGTTATCAACAGTGGCAGCGTTCACGTGGCTGCGACGGACGCGCGTGGCAGCCAGCTGAGGCAGCGGCGAGATAACGAATATGCGCCCGCTGACGCTGTGACTACAAGGCGACTTCTAAACGTGGTGTACCATGTACGGGCATGAGGTCAACTCGGCCTGGACTGCGCTCGGTGCGCTTTAAAAAAATTCAAATTTTGGGACTGTAACACGCTGCAGCCACACCTGGGATATAAGCGCGCGATAGTGGGGGGCTCCATGGCACCCGCATCTTCGCTGCGCTTTTGTCGGAGCCAGGCAGGGACGGGTATATGGACATATTGGTTTAGGCTGTCCGGTGGTGCACGGGTACTGCAGGGTTGCTATGGGAACCTTCCCGAGTGCTTGCTTTTCGCTTTTTTAAATCGCTAAATTGTGATTGATTGTAGGGTTTTATCGCGCCGACGCAACGCAGGCGATGAGGCGCGCCGTAGTGGAGGGCTCCGGATTAATTTAGATTACCTTGGGATCTTTAACGTGCACCGAAATCTCGCACACACGGGCGTTTTCGCTTTTCGTCTCCATCAGAAAAGCGGCCGCCGCGGCCGCTGCAGCCAGGAATCGAACCCGCGACCTCGTGCTCAGCAGCGCTACGCCTTAGCCACTGAGCCACCGCGGAGGGTAAATTGCTAAATTTTGCGTTGCCGTTGTGTGATGACTGTAGCCTGGGTAGTTGTGTTTTTGCTGCCCGCAACCCTGAAATCACGGCGGTGTTCCACTGAGCAAGGGACGTCGCTATTCTTGTACACGCGGGTGGTGCGCCTTCCACACTGTATTCGTATAGTTCCCCGACGTGGGACGGGCGTGCTGCGTATCTTTCTATGAAGTATTTCAAGGCACAGGCAAGGCGCGGAATTTGCTATCGAATTGATCAAGAATCTTTGAGTAGCACTCTGATTTATTCCGGACAGCAACGGTTATTCGTGAGTTATATGGACGTGGTAAACTGATTTCGCAATTCTAAAAGAAAAGTGTGAAGAATCTGCGGAAAATACAATGCAAGATAATTAATTGCATGAAATCGCGATGCTACTTTGGCGTCAAATTTTCCTGGCATGCTTGCACCCCGAGTTACTGAGAGAACATCAAGTAACATCAAAGAGCTCTGGCTTGCACCCACGTGCCTTCGTGTTCATTGTGCTTACGTGTGAGCGAGTGTATGTGTACGTGTGTGCATCTCCGTGCCTGCGTGTGTTTGTGGGTGCGTCTGTGCATGTGCGCGGGTGCGCGCATGCGTGCGTGTGTGTGTATGCGTGCATGCATGCGTGCGTGCGTGTGCGCGTGTGTGTGTGTGCGCGTGTGTGTGTGTGTGTGCGTGCGTGCATGCCTGGGTGTGCGCTTCTGTGCGTTCGCGTGCGTGCGTGCATGCGTGTGCGTTCGTGTGCGCGCATGTGCGTGGGTGCGCGTCTCTGTGCCTGTGTGTGTGCGCGTGCGTGTGTGTCTCTGTGTGTGTGCGTGTGTGTGCGTTCGTGTGTGTGAGAGCGATAATTGTGAAGCGTGCTACCGGAATCTGGATGCGTCATCGTAGCATTATCAGGTACAGGCCCGCCCTGTAAACTGGATGTTGTCAGATTCGCGTGTGTGGTACAAATGTATTCACAAATGTATTTAATGTGGGCGGAGTTATTGAAATGGGCTAAAAAATCTCAATGATTACGGGCACTGAATCTCGCCGCCCCTAGTGCGGATGAAATGCGGAGAGTAAGCGATAAAAAAAAAACATCAAAGAGCTGTGCATGGGGGCATACACAAAATAAGAATCAATGTGTGATATCTCGAAAAGAAACAAACAAGTCCACTTATTTTACGTGAAGGCGAAATCTTCTCTCTGAGCAGGACATGCCTGGCTTCCCAAATCCCTAGGTTAACATACAGCGTAAATTACACAGGAACCAGAAATAGATTGAAAAAAAGGGAAAAAGGGAAATATAATATGTAATAGCTCCTGTTTCATCCAAATTACAATTTAAGGATTTTTCTGATAAAAGTGTTAGGACTACGATGGTATTATTTATGTAGCTGTAAAAGGACAGAACCTCGCTGAGTTATTACAAGCCATGGCACCAGCATGATGGAGGGGACAAGATCAAGCAAGTCACCGTCGTGGCCTGCCGGTGGTTGGTCTAGATCGGTCGTCTGTAAATAAAATGCGCCGAGCATGCTCCAATGGAATATAAATGAAAGAAAATTAACCAAGTACCCGCAAAAGAGCATTTTAACAAATACGAATCACTCAAATCTTTATTTCAGCATCAACAACAGCAATTCTGGATGTTGGGTCCGGGGGAGGCGGTTAAAATCATAAAGCCGTTGATCGGATTGACGACAAAAGTGCCGCATAAACAAGGCAAGTGCTGTTGTAGCCAACCCACTTGACAGATGAATGCATACGAGTTACAGCAGAGTAGTGGTTTTGACGAGTTGGTACATAACGAGTGTGGAAGCGCAGCACAAGACGAGGGAAAAGAACACTGAGAAGACACACTGTGCGATGTGCGTCTTCTGCGTTTTTGTCCCTCGCCTTGTGCTGCGCTTCAACAGGTTGATACAAGTTACAATTACATACAAGTGGCAGACACGAACGTTACAATGTGTTTTCTGGTGTCAGCGCATAATACGTATTTTAAAGCGAATTTAAAATACGTATTATGCGCTGACACCAGAAAACACATTGTAACGTTCGTGTCTCATTTGTACACAAACTGACCAGACTGCGAGAATAAATAAAAGATGTATGTGCGTGGACTGACAGAAAAAATTAAAAAAAAATAAAGGAAGGTGAACACCGGTGAACGGTCATTGACGACCAATCGTTTATCCATACTTTAAAGGGTTCAAAATGAGCGATGAACCCTAAACGTAATAAAAAGAACGGAAATAAAAACAGTCACTATTAAACAAAGACCGCGCTACCAGGGATGGAAAAGAAGATGAAAGATAAACAAACGGGGAAAAAATTAAAAAAAAAACAGAAAAATCAAATTTTGTTCTTTCAAAGACTAAGCTAAACTTCCGAGCGTGGCTTTCTTACCTCTACGCTGTATCAGTGCATCTTACAGCACACCGTGCATTTCTTTGGCTTGGGGACTGAAAATTGTACGGTGTGAAGGAGGATTTTGGAAGCAATTGTGGAAGGGCACATTTAAACTGCAGAAAAATTAACCTTCATACCGACAGTAAAAGTAACTCATTGGTCAGCCTGAAGAATTTCCATTAATTGCAGTACAAGGAGAGTGATACTTTTGATTTAATATACTTAATTTCAAGTAAGGTGAACATTCTGTGCGCTCGCACAGTTACCTCCGTCTTACAATACAATACAATAATGTGGTACAACTGCTTCATATTAGCGCACGAGTCAGCGGGTTTACGCATTACTCCGCTAACGCACGCGTACGCAGATGCAAGTGGCTGCTAAGTCTCCGTTCGCGGGAATGCCAAAGTTGAAGATAAAGAAAAAGCTGTCCCTGCAATCTGAAAAAACGGGTGCTCCTAAATGTTTATTGCTCATGCTACGCGAAGGAGAGGGAGAGAGAGGAGGAGGAGGTGGAGGAGGAGCAGGAGGAGAAGAAGGAGGAGCAGAAAGAGCAGGGACAACGTTTTAATGAGCAAACAAAAAAATAAAGAAGTCAGGTGGCGTTTTCCGTTCAGGAAGCCCCACTGAAGTTTTTGTAGCCGCTCAAGTGCGAAAACACCCCCTTGCCCTGTTCCCCCATTCGAGCCTACAAGAAAAATAATATTCCTACATTTTTGCACCGTGACACCGCCATTATGCAATGGACACAAGCAACAGCTTTACCAGCAAGATTTGAGGTCGCGTTACTTCGAACAAGCGCTTCGTTTTTGCTACGGCTCAGAGTTCAAGAGGGTTCAGCAGTGCCGGCCTCCCGTAGACAATACATGGACACTTTCAGAAGCCAGAGCGCGCCTAATATTTGGCCTAACCCTTTGGGGTTAGTATCAACTTTTTCCGCTTTCAAAAACGGGGGGAATGTTGCGGACAGATTTTTAAACTGGGATCTCGTTTTTTTACAAACGAGTAAGAAATATGAGCAAAAACATGGGTTTTCGGGGCGCCTGTGTTTCTGCGCGCCGCATTGAAAAAAATCTCCCAATATCGGAATTCTGTTCGCAACATTCCCTCCCTTTGGCTCTTCTGATTGCATACATGCCGGTAGAATTCTTCTGAGGCGAATAGTTTTAGCGCTAGGCTTTCTGAAAGTTCCGCAGCTCGAGAACGCTCGCAATCAAATTTCCCACTCTTGTTGGTGGCTCCGTCTTTCGTAATCAGGAGGAAACATTATTAGGCTCTACCACTCACCGCGTACACGCGGCGGTCTTGCTATGTTACTGCGCGGATAGCCGGACTTTTGGGCTTATGCGGCATGCGCGCGAAAGAGCGAAGAAAAGTTCGCCGTCACTCATGCGAGTGGCACCACCGCTTTGATTGCAACTATGCATTGCAGCGTAATCTCTTGCGAGCCGGGTTCCACGCTTATCAGCGCGCGGGGAAGAGCACGGTTAGACCGATGGCGTTGGTCGAAACGGTGAACATTTTGCTTTTTCACCGAACCACGGCTTGATTCCGTAGTAATGCTGTTTAGTTTTTAAGTGCGAATGCACTTTTATAAGCGACCCCAAACCATCCACCGCCGGCGGCGTCGGCGTCCGCAGTGCTCCTCTATATTTAAAAAAGAAACAGCATCCGGCGCCAGGTTTCGATCCGAGGACTTTGCGGCCGCAGCGCGACGCTCTACCGACCAAGCCACGGACGCGACGCTGATATCAGTGTTAGTGACGCGCCTTATATCTTTAACGCATTCAAACTACGTCGTCAGCGGCGTGCGTTGGCGACTCAGCGGCGTTATAGCGGCTTGATAACTGCGTGGTGTACACGTGATACTACAAACCCGATGGAAGAGATGGAAGAGAAGGCGGCGAGGCGGTGGGCTGCGGGGGCCGAGCGCAAGCGCCGCAAGCGGGCCGACAACCGTGCATTCGCACTTTCACATTCTCCCCCTCGGGGAAATGCGGGGGAATTTTTTTCATTATTGAACTCTGAGCAAAGACGAAGCGCTTGGTCGAAGTGACATGACCTGAAATCTTGCCGGTAAAGCTGTTGCTTGTGTCAATTGCATACTGGCGGTGTCACGGTGCAAAAATGCAGGAATAATATTTTTCTTGTACGATGAGGGAAGAGGGCAAGGGGGTGGTTTCGCACTTAAACGGCTAAAAACACTTTAGTGGGGCTTCCTGAACGGAAAACGCCACCTGACTTCTTTATTTTTCTGTTTGCTCCTTAAAACGTTTTGCCTCCTCTTTCTGCTCCTCCTGCTCCTCCTTCTCCTCTCTCTCTCTCTCTCTCTCTCTATCTCTCTCCCATTCGCGTAGCATGAGCAATATACATTTAGGAGCAACCGTTTTTCAGATTACAGGGACAGCCTTTTCTTTAGCTTCAACTTCGGCATTCCCACGAACGGAGACTTAGCTTATGCAGCCACTTGCATCTGCGTACGCGTGCGTTAGCGGAGTAATGCGTAAACCCGTGCGCTAATATGAAGCAGGTGTACCACATTATTGTATTGTTCAATTAGCGTAGAAATCTTCCTAAATGTCAGGGCGCCTTTATAGAAATCGTAAAATGCAACGTTTTTAGTACTTGATTCCTTCTTTATATCCATTCAAGCAGAAATTTCTGAAAGTTGCAGATGGAGGTAACTGTGCGAGCGCACAGAATGTTCACCTTTCTTGAAATTAGGCATATTAAATCAAAAGTATCACTCTCCTTGCACTGCAATTAATGGAAATTCTTCATGCTGACCAATGAGTTACTTTTACTGTAGGTATGAATTGGTTAATTAATTTTTCTGCAGTTTAAATGTGCCCTTCCAAAATTACTTCCAAAGTCCTCCTTCACACCGTTCGATTTTCAGTCCCCAAGGCAAAGAAATGCACGGTCTGCTGTAAGATGCACTGATACAGCGTAGAGGTAAGAAAACCACGCTCGGAAGTTTAGCTTAGTCTTTGAAAGAACGAAATTTGATTTTTCTGTTTTTTCCCCCGTTTCTTTCTTTCATCTTCGTTTCCACCCCTGCTAGCGCGGTCTTTGTTTAATAGTGACTGTTTTTATTTCCGTTCTTTTTATTACATTTAGTGTTCATCGCTAATTTTGAACCCTTTAAAGCATGGATAAACGATTGGTCGTCAATGAGCGTTCACCGGTGTTCGCCTTCCTTTATTTTTTTTTATTTTTTTCTGTCAGTCCACACACATACATCTTTTATTTATTCTCGCAGTCTGGTCAGTTTGTGTACAAATGAGACACGAACGTTACAGTGTGTTTTCTAGTATCAGCGCATAATACGTATTTTAAAGCGAAGGTGCCACTTGCATGTAATTGTAACTTGTATCAACCTGTTGAAGCGCAGCACAAGGCGAGGGACAAAAACGCAGAAGACTCAGATCGCACAGTGTGTCTTCTCAGTGTTCTTTTCCCTCGTCTTGTGCTGCGCTTCCACACGTCATTAAAGGGGCCCCGAAAGGCATTTTGAGCACACTAAATGAAGTAGCGCAATCGTTAGATTGGGTCGTCAAGGTCATCTGGGCCAAGTATTACTCTTTTACGCGCAGCGGAAAGCTCACACTTTTGTTGCAAAGTTTGTCGCTTTTTTCTCACCCTTTCCTTCGTGTTTTTGGACGCCGCCATCTTCACATGTCTACATCATCGATTCCCCGATGTTCGTCATGAGCTAGACATACTGCTATTGGGCGGCTTTTTCACGCACTTCCGGCAAAGAGATGAGTCGTCTGCTCAGCGTCGACTCGCCGGCTGATCTGCCAGCGTAGTGCCGGAGTGCTTGGACATTTTACGACAAACGAAACAAGTGTAAACAAACGCTTAACCGTTCGTATTGAATGCAACACGGCCATAACACGACATGGATATTCTCTTACCGGAGTACGTTCCATAAAGAAAGTGTTGAAGCCCCGTGGCACTTCTTTCGTGCAATCGCAGAGAACGCCCTGAGCCGAATGCCCGGGTTTGACGGATACATTTTTTTTCCACTTCAAAACAATCCAGAGATGCGTTTCGAACGAACACAACGTCACAACATGCGTTGCAAGTCTGAACCGCGATTGACAGACGATGGGTTGCCTCCTCCTGCCCGTCGTAAATTCGGCACTCACCTCGCGCGCGTTTGCGGGGACGCACAGCAAGTCACTTAACTCTGGCGCGCAAGCCGAGATGGCTTTTAGCCACGCACACTGCACATACCCCATGCGAGGTTGAGTCGTACGTCGCTCGAGAAAGATACTCCAGACCATGGAAGCACTATCCACCCGCAGAAGCACAACGTCGCATTTCATCGCGAAACAAAGGCGTCCACAACACACACACCATCGCCTCCTGTAATGCCAAACGCATCTCACACTTCCTAATGAGAGTGAGTGGTACGTCTGCAGTGCCCACATGTCGCGAGGTGGGGCCCCGAGCTGAACCGGGATCACGCAACCGTAACTGACCTCTGGGGCGGTTTGTGCCTTGTTGCCAAGGCAACCGATGTTTGAGATCGTCAAAGAAAGGCGCTCGCTCCAGCGCTAGAAAGCTCAGAGCCGCGCCGGAGCATGTTTTGCCAACGTTGCCGCTCTCCACCACGCGTCGCCCCAAGCTGAACTGGTCACATGATTGAAGCGTTTTGTGCACGGGTTCTGTATCGGTTTAAAATGTCTTTTTCACATGGCGCCGGCAGGAATTACCACCACCGCAAAATAAGACCCGGCACCAGCGGGGACACATCTGATACGGCGCTTTTTGGATAAACAGTGCGCGGTGCATGAAAGGGACCGAGCGCAAGATCCTCCCCAGCGGCTGCGAGTTCGCCGCCGATTAAAAGTCACGTGCTGCACTGCAGCAACGCACACCGCGAAAGGGCAAGGCCAGGCCACCGCACACATGCGGCCAGATTTTTCGTTCGCTTATCCATCCTTGAACGGAGTGCGGAATTCATGGTGTCAACAAAACTTGCCCGTAGCAGACGGCAGTCGGAGGAGCGTAATGCGGAAGTACGTCACCGCTGACTAGCGCAGCATCATGGGAGGGAGTGCTCTCGCGCCGTCAACAGTTGAAAAGAGGAGGAAACGCGGCGCGACGATAATGCGCGGTTTTTGATTTACGATTTCTCAGCTAATACTCATCGCTTTAACAAAATTCTTGCGGGAGGAGATTGCTAGATTGCTAATACATTGTCTTATTTGGTTACATGTACATCCATGCATCGGCGGAAGGTATTTCAGGACCCCTTTAAGTACCAACTCGTCAAAATCACATTCTGCTGTAACTCGTATGCATTCATGTGTCTAGTGGGTTGGCTACAACAGCACTTGCCTTGTTTATGCGGCACTTTTGTCGTCAATACCGATGAACGGCTTTATGATTTATGATTTTAACCGCCTCCCCCCCCCCCCCCGCCACACATCCCGAATTGCTGTCGGTGATGCTGAAGTAAAGATTTGAGTGATTCGTATTTGTTAAAATGCTCTTTGGCGGGTACTTGGTTCATTTGCTTTCATTTGTATTCCATTGGAGCATGCTCGGCGCATTTTTGTTACAGACGACCGATCTAGACCAACCACCGGCAGGCCACGACGGTGACTTGCTTGATCTTTTCCCCTCCATCATGCTGGCGCCATGGCTTGTAATAACTCAGCGAGGTTCTGTCCTTTTACAGCTACATAAATGATACCATCGTAGTCTTAACACTTTTATCAGAAAAATCCTTAAATTGTATTTTGGATGAAGCAGGTTGGAGCTATTCCATATTATATTTCCCTTTTTCCCTTTTTTTCAATCTATTTCTGGTCCCACACATGGATGTGTAATTTACGCTGTATGTTAACCTAGGGATTTGGGAAGCCAGGCATGTCCTGCTCAGAGAGAGATGATTTCGCCTTCACGTAAAATAAGTGGACTTGTTTGTTTCTTTTCGAGATATCACACATTGCTTCTTATTTTGTGTATGCCCCCATGCACAGCTCTTTGATGTTTTTTTTTTATCGCTTACTCTCCGCATTTTATCCGCACTTGGGGCAGCGAGTTTCAGTGCCCGTAATCATTGAGATTTTTTAGCCCATTTCAATAACTCCGCCCACAGTAAATACATTTGTAAATACATTTGTACCACACACGTGAATCTGACAACATCCAGTTTACACGGCGGGCCTGTACCTGATAATGCTACGATGACGCATCCAGATTCCGGTGGCACGCTCTCACAATTATCACTCTCACACACACGCACGCGCACACGCACACGAACAGAAACGCGCACCCACGCACATACGCGCACACACATCCACGCACGCACGCGAACGCACAGAAGCGCGCGCGCGCGCTCGTACGCACACACACGCACGCACACACACACACACACACACACACACGCGCGCGCACACATACACATGCACACACGCACGCATGCACGCACCCGCGCACATGCACAGACGCACCCACAAACACACGCAGGCACGGACATGCACACAGGTACACATACACTCGCTCACACGCAAGCACATGGACACGAAGGCACACGTAGGTGCAAGCCAGAGCTCTTTGATGTTGCTTGATGTTCTCTGAGTTACTTTGATACAAAGTAACTCGGGGTGCAAGCATGGCAGGAAAAATTTACGCCACAGTAGCATCGCGATTTCATGCAATTAATTATCTTGCATTGTATTTTCTGCAGAATCTTCACACCTATCTTTTAGAATTGCGAAATCAGTTCACCACGTCCATATAACTCACAATTAACCGTTGCTGTCCGGAAGAAATCAGAGTGCTACTCAAAGATTCTTGATCAATTCGATAGCAAATTCCGTGCCTTGCCTGTACCTTGAAATACTTCATAGAAAGATGCGCAGCACGCCCGTCCCACGTCGGGGAACTATACGAATACAGTGTGGCTATAAAGCGCACCACCCGTGTGTACAGGAATAGCGACGTCCCTTGCTTAGTGGAACACCGCCGTGATTTCAGGGTAGCGGGCAGCAAAACCACAACTACCCAGGCTACAGTCATCACACAACGGCAACGTAAAATTTAGCAATTTACCCGCCGCGGTGGCTCAGTGGCTAAGGCGTTGCGCTGCTGAGCCCGAGGTGGCGGGTTCGATTCCCGGCAGCGGCGGCCGCGGCGGCCGCTTTTCTGATGGAGGCGAAAAGCAAAAACGCCTGTGTGTACGAGATTTCGGCGCGCGTTAAAGATCCCCAGGCGATAAAAATTAATCCGGGGCCCCCTACTGCGGCGCGCCTCATCGCCTGCGTTGCGTCGGCGCGATAAAACCCCACAATCAATCAATCAATCAATCAATCAATCAATCAATCAATCAATCAATCAATCAATCAATCAATCAATCAATCAATCAATCAATCAAAATTTAGCGATTTAAAAAAGCGAAAAGCAAGCACTCGGGAAGGTTCCCATAGCAACCCTGCAGTACCCGTGCACAACCGGACAGCCTAAACAAATATGTCCAGATACCTGTCACTGCGTGGGTGCGACAAAAGCGCAGCGAAGATGCGGGTGCCATCCCGGCCGCTCTTCAGATGGAGGCGAGAAGGAACAACGTCCCCGTGTCGAGATTTCGCAGAACGATCTGCAGGTGGTTGTAATTCATTTGGAGCCCCCCACTATCGCGCGCTTATATCCCTGATGTGGCTGCAGCGTGTTACAGTCCCAAATTTTCAATTTTTTCAAAGCGCGCGCGCAGTCCAGGCCGAGTTGACGTCATGCCCGTACATGGTACACCACGTTCGGAAGTCGCCTGGTAGTCAGCGTCAGCAGGCGCATATTCGTTATCTCGCCGCTGCCTCAGCTGGCTGCGACGCGCGTCTTTCGCAGCCACGTGAACGCTGCGACTATTGATAACGCTGGGTCATGTAGTCTTGGACAATGCGTGAGGCTGCCCAGTTCGCGTTATCTGTTACAGTAAACGGTCTATTTTTTCTTTAAACGTTGTTAACGGAACGTTGAAAGGTAGTTTCAGGAAGTGACACAAATGTTGCGTTCGTGGCAGGCATTCAATTAATCTGCATGGGTCTTTCTATTGTTGGAAAGAAAGCAAGAGTGCATCAGACAGGATGGAAAGAGAAGTATAAAAAACACTTGCGCAAGTGTTTGTCAAGTTCGCTTCGTTTTTCCCGTCTGATGCGCTGGTTTCTTTCAAACTTATGCATTGTTCAGCCCAACTTTTCTGTGTTGTTTTTGGCGTTATTTTCTTTTAATCACTGGGGTTATTGCTGGTGGTTAATTTTTACCAAATGCTTTAAATGTATTTCGGACGTGTCGATTTCGAATAGTATACAATTGAGTATTCATTGTTCTTGACGTTGTCTGTACATATTAACATTGAAGCTTCTCTTTCACAGCACAAAAGTCCAAAAATATTCATGAATGATCACACATACCTGCAAAATCTTCTTTGTTAGCTGAATTTTTCCGTTTTCTGGAATGTTTGGTTTATTTAGGAAGACGGCTACGTTCACGGCCGTCAAGGCGTGCAACCACGCACTATTTTATTTATTTATTTGAAGCGCTCACCAACAGTGGTGTGCCTTCTCGGGTGAGGCACTGGGTAAATGAGGAATATAAGGCATACAGAGACAACACATAAGCATGGGTAGTATATCAAAAATGGGTAAAAGAAATGTGTGGGTATACGGGGTGTTTCATCGAGACTAATTAATTTAAAAAAAATGGGATTTGGGAAGTAAAGCTGTTTTTCTTGCGCTAAGTGATCAGGGGCCGTGGCAGGTGCCAAGTGCTATTTGTGGAAATAAGTAACTTGACTTGGTTAATCACCGTTTCAATTATCCTAAGTTAGATGCTTGATTGTAATGATTAATTAGTAGAGGATCATGAGTACATCTCGTATCGATTATTACATTTCTGAAATTGTAACTGCGTGCAGAGGTACAGCGCTCAGAACCTAAGCTCACCAGATGTGCTAAACGGCTCCGGGCGGAAGCTGAGCGCCGCGAAGCTGCGCCCTCAGGCTCATGTCACTCGGAGCTGTACATGCCACACGCTCGCCGGGCTTTATCTTCGGCCCGAACAGAGGCAACGGGCCCCTGCACAGCCGAAAAGCATCTGATAGCCGGATTTATAGGTTACAAAGTTCCCAGTCAGGGAGTTATTACGTCTAAACAATCTTCGGTCGGCCCATGTGGCCATCGAAACAATAATGACAAAAAAAGCGCTCCGACATTGGGAGGATTACTGTGTTACTGGGGGAAGGGGGAAGGGAGGAAAGGGGGGAGGGGATATACCACTCAAAGTGAAATAAGGGAGGGCATGTTTTGGCCCAAACGGATAACCGTTGGAACACCGTGGTAACGGAATGACTACCCTGAAATGAGAATAGAAAGAGCAGAAGACCGCTAGCGCTATGAAAGAATGACATAAAGAAATTAAGCGTAAATGAGTTATTCGGACAGAGCAATATAAAAGCAGTTGGACTTCCCCGAGCAACGCCCTTGATAGGCTGATCATTCATTCATTCATTCATTCATTCATTCATTCATTCATTCATTCATTCATTCATACATACTACATACATGCATTACATACATACATACATACATACATACATACATACATACATACCTGCGTATGCACATACGTACGTACGTACGTACACTACTCAATTTACGCAGTGTGGACGTATTATGAAAAATTGAGAAAAAAACGTGCGGTAATTTAAGTAAACCGGCATCAAATTTTGTTAGTCACATATAGCTTAATGTATAACATATGACTTTAGCGTTACGGTAACGTTTACCTAAGCTGTGACCTACGCATTGCACTTGCTACATGCGCTTTCGTAGTTCCGTAATATTTATGGTCACAATAATTTGTTATATTTCTTTACAAAAATGAACAATACAACAAAACGCCTCAAATAAGTGCGCTTTGTAGGATTTAAAGCCGTCTAAATAGAACATCTTGGTACACCAAACACATTTCGTGGAAAAAAACCAAAAAGAACGAGCTAAGAGAGAAATCACCATTGTTACGTAGAGGAAGAACCGGTCATAAAAGAGCGTTCTAAGCAGAGCCAAGGCTGGATCCCATCCGCCACACCCCGTTTCCCGTTTCGCTTCTCATGCTAAAAACAACGGGGAGCTAGCCAAATTGAATTGTCCAAGAACTCACAAGTCGTTGCAGCAATGGCCACAATTACTACCGTTCGAACAACCATTTGCGTAGCTTAGATTAGGCTTAACCGCTTGCATAATAGTGTGATCGGGAAAGTGATAGTTCTTGTTTGGTGATTTTTTATGACGAAATGTTATCCCGTCGATACTACGTACAATCGTGCACTTTTACTACAAATCCCATGTCGCATTGTACGAAACTCTTCAAAAGCAATACAGCGGTAATAAATTCCAACTAAGCTGTCTCACTATTCGAGAAATGTTATGAATAATGTTATCTCGATTGCGGAAAATATTAAGGAAGAAATTTGCTCAGAGTACAAATATATTTGCATGTTAAAACCGAAGCGGGTGACAACTTTAGGCACCCTTCTTCACCTAGAAGGGCTGATAAAGCTGTAGTTATTTCCGGCACAACGCCGCACAGCGTGATTTGCTCGCCCGCAAGAGGTGTGTTGTCAGTTTCTGCTCTGACATTGGTGCGATTTTCTTCATGCGTAACACTCGCAGTCGTCGCTGCAGTAATTTAACACGCATAAGCGGGATAGAATTCTCCTTGAAGAAGTCGTGGCTTCCACAGAAGCGCAGCGAACCAAGCTTCTATCCCGCAAACGGCAGGATTCACAACGAATGCTGAGGGAAGCCTGCAGCCCAGTAGGTCCACACGCACCCCTTGCCGCTTCCGTAGCTCGCTGCAATGCTCTTCTGTCGGTCGGAGCCATGTAACCGCCGCCGTTTATGCTGGCGCGAAAGTGAATTGTGTATACGCGCTGTCGTATTTCTGTGTTCTTACCTGTTCTTACCTTTTCTAAACCAAAGGTTTAGAAAACCTGTAAATACATTTTCTGTCGCCTTCTTAGACGCAGTGGCCTTATCTGGGGGTCGCAGGAAATGAATGTATCTTTTTCATTCGCACCACGAGAAGCACCCTCCTCGCCCTCTTTGCAAGTCGCCGACTTCGTGTTCTCCAGAAAAAACAACGGCATGCAAAAACGCAAAAAAACATCTTGGCCAAGTCATGCCGGTATTCATTCCGTACTGATATCTTACATTCTTGGCCATGATTTTCGGTCGTATCAGGGAACGCTCGTGTCATCGCACGACCGATGCATGCCGTCATCGGAGCTATTTCCTTTCGTGCGGCGGAATAAAGCGTGCTTCGGTGTCCTGGTTGTTTTTACACTGCTAGATTGCAACTACCTGACGCAGCTTTTTGGTGGCGGTACGTGATGCCATCTATGAAGCGAAAAAATGCGAATCTGAGTTGGCGCCGAACTGCTGAACCCTCTTAAGAACGGCACCGGAAGTTTCCGCTGTGCCTTATCACCTTAGCCGGATGTTTCTCCGCGCGGCGCAAAGTAGGGCGTTACTGGGAATATTTTTGAACATGGCGTGAGCCGTTCCCGTGATTTTTTGGACTTAATATGCTTATAAACGACTCCAGTGACGACAAACAAACTGCGTGAGACAAGGCAGACGATATGACGCATTCATAGCAAACCCCTTTCAAAACGCGCGCGCACTGACGTCACGGGTCCGGCGCTTTGGCGGAGTGATACCCCACATGAGGTGGTGCCGTTCTTGAGTTGTAACCGAGTATAGTAATTACTACGATTCCAAGCCATCCTGAGAGGCTTATCTTGGGCATTTCACAGCCGACAACATGGCAGAAGCGCGGTATGACGATTACTAAGATATCGAGAATGCCCATCAGATAACGTCGGATGTCAAGCATGTTGTTTTACAGAACCGAAACCGAAAGTTGTTTGAATGCTAACCTTGGACATCGTCCAATCACGCTGCGTCTCCTCCCGTCGTCACAACCTTTAGTTGGCGCGGCCGCCGCAGGCCGCGCATGGTAGTTTTTCTTCTTTCGCGACTTATCAACCGGATAAACGATGAAAAGTGTGTAATTTGGCGTGTTAATGCGGCAGGCGTTGTCACTCACTGCCCAGGCTCGGAAAGTTTGGAGGAGAACGCATCCACTTGTGTCAACTCCTGACTTCTTTCCGACTGATGCGCAGACCGTCGTGCGTGGGTTCGGACTTCCTTCAGAACGAGAATTCCGTGCGTTGTTCTTTCTCGGGCTACACACGCTTGATACATGTCTACCGGCGCACGCAGTGCAGGTAATCTTCCGGCGACAGTCACGTGCTCGGTGTTCTTTCAGCGTGCAGCGAAAGCATCGCATCTCCTTCGACAAAATTTGCTTCTTCTTTTCCGAAGGTATGTCCGCAGGACAAGACTCCGTAATGTGACCTTCTGACTTGCAGAATGCGCACTCCCGCAAACGGCAGGATTGACAACAAATGCTGAGGGAAGCCTGCAGCCCAGTAGGTCCACACGCACCCCTTGCCGCTTCCGTAGCTCGCTGCAATGCTCTTCTGTCGGTCGGAGCCATGTAACCGCCGCCGTTTATGCTGGCGGGAAAGTGAATTGTGTATACGCGCTGTCGTATTTCTGTGTTCTTACCTGTGCGCGTAGATTGATACCAAAGGTTTAGAAAACCTGTAAATACATTTTCTGTCGCCTTCTTAGACGCAGTGGCCTTATCTGGGTGTGCAGGAAATGAATGTATCTTTTCATTCGCACCATGAGAAGCACCCTCCTCGCCCTCTTTGCAAGTCGCCGACTTCGTGTTCTCAAGAAAAAACAACAGCATGCAAAAACGCAAAAAGAAACATCTGGGCCATGTCATGCCGGTATTCATTCCGTACTGATATCTGACATTCTTGGCCAAGATGTTCGGTCGTATCAGGGAACGCTCGTGTCATCGCACGACCGATGCATGCCGTCATCGGAGCTATATTTTCTTTCGTGCGGCGGAATAAAGCGTGCTTCGGTGTCCTGGTTGTTTTTACACTGCTAGATTGCAACTACCTGACGCAGCTTTTTTTTGTGCCATCTATGAAGCAAAAAATTCCCCCGCATTTCCCCGAGGGGGAGAATGTCCCCGAGGGAGAATGTGCGAATGCGGTTGTCGGCCCGCTTCGGCGCTTGCGCTCGGCCCCCGCAGCCCACCGCCTCGCCGCCTTCTCTTCCATCTCTTCCATCGGGTTTGTAGTATCACGTGTACACCACGCAGTTATCAAGCCGCTATAACGCCGCTGAGTCGCCAACGCACGCCGCTGACGACGTAGTTTGAATGCGTTAAAGATATAAGGCGCGTTACTGACAATATGAGCGTCGCGTCCGTGGCTTTTCGGTAGAGCGTCGGGCTGTACGGCCCGCAAAGTCCCTCGGATCGAAACCTGGCGCCGGATGCTGTTTTTCTCTTCTTCTTTAAAAGCACTGCCGGCTGGTGGATGGTTTGGGGTCCGCCTTATTAAAGTGAAATTCGCACTTACCAAGTGCGGAATCTGAGTTGGGCGCGAACTGCTGAAACCCTAACAAAAAAACTAAACAGCATTACTGCGGAAATCCAAGGCCGTCGTTCAGCCCGAAAAGCAAAATATTCACCACTATCGACCAACCGCCATCGGTCTAACCTTGCTCTTCCCCGCGCGCTGATAAGCGTGGAACCCGGCTCGCAAGAGATGACGCTGCAATGCATAGTTGCAATCAAAGCGGTGGTGCCACTCGCATGAGTGACGGCAAACTTTTCTTGGCTCTTCCGCGCGCATGCCGCATAAGCCCAAAAGTCCGGCTATCCGCGCAGTAACATAGCAAGACCGCAGCGTGCACGCGGTGAGTGGTAGAGCCTAATAATGTTTCCTCCTGATTACGAAAGACGGAGCCACCAACAAGAGTGGGAAATTTGATTGCGAGCGTTTTCGAGCTGCGGAACTTTCAGAAAGCCTAGCGCTAAAACTATTCGCCTCAGAAGAATTCTACCGGCATGTATGCAATCAGAAGAGCCAAAAGGAGGGAATGTCGGGAACAGAATTTCGATATTAAGAGATTTTTTTCAATGCGGCGTGCAGAAACGCAGGCACCCCGAAAACCCATGTTTTTGCTCATATTTCTTACTCGTTTGTAAAAAAACGAGATCCCAGTTTAAAAATCTGTCCGCAACATTGCCCCCGTTTTTGAAAGCGGAAAAAGTTGATACTAACCCCATAGGGTTAGGCCAAATATTAGGAGCGCTATGGCTTCTGAAAGTGTCCATGTATTGTCTACGGGAGGCCGGCACTGCCGAACACCGAGTATAGCCGAGGTAGAGTGAACTAGAAGTTAAGCGCTGGACACATGCACGATTGGCACACGCGATTCGCATGCGATTGATCGTTACGATTGATCGTTAGGACCCGTTTTGGCGTCGATCGCTGGTCGGAGGAGGCTCACGACGTGCGTCTGGCAAGCCAGATGCAGTCGTGCTATCGTTGCAATCGTCGTGAGGCCACAGCCAATGAGAGCCCGAAGGTGTCGTCATAAGCTGTCGTCATAACGACGTCACTTTACGCGGGAGCGAAGGTGTGCAGTTCCCTGAGCGGCTCCCGGCATCTTCCCTCTTTGTTCATCACACGACCTACGTTCATCAACTACCGAAGATGGACGCACAAGCGGTACGAGCGCAAGAAAACGAGTCTTTGATTGCCCTCATATACAGGGAGCCCGCAATCTGGGACCTGAGGTGCGCGGAGTACAAGATGCTGGACCTAAGAACGTCCAGCTGGAAACGTGTCGCCAGGGGCATGGGGCTTGAAGGAACGAAAGGTACGTCTACCATTTTATCGCTGTACCCTTCCTCACTATTACGTTGTTTCGTGGTATTTCGTAGTTCAGGCGCAGATGTTATTAGCGGATGACATTACAGCCAAGATGGACGTAGCTGCCGTTTACAAAATCCGCTACTTCTAGTGAGATCATAGTGAATGGATGTAAACACAGGGGCTTTTCAACTTGCCGGGCCGGTTTAAATAAGCGACTAAACTATGACCAAGCTTGGTGCCTCAAATAAGCGTGCGATTATCATGCCCAGCGCAGTGGCTTGCGCGCGACTGCGCTGGGCCCGGGCTACCCGCGAACGCGACGTCACGTCTAGCGGTGGACTCGCGCTGTTTTATTTCACTCTGTCAACTGTACACCAAGACCAAATTTACGCCGTTGTTGGTTTTCCAAACAGTGTTTCGATAACACTTGAAAGCAATTACCGCGTGCGTTAGTCAATTGAACACATGCCGGACCGAAAGGGCCACTACGTACATTGTGTTGGCCATTTGCGCTCTGGCTTTGCAGCTGTGCATGTCAGGATATAATAAGCGCACGCCCGTGTGTTTGGCCGCACGTGAACGGTGCTAAGGTAGTCAAAATTAATAATCCGGAGCGCTCCACTAAGGCGCGCCTAATTAATTGGTGCTCTTAGTTCTACCGCTACAAAAAAAAACTTTTCATGCTTGAACAACTGACATATCTAGCTGCTGTTGACATAAATATCCTTCCAAAATAACCCTTTGCAGTAAGTGACTTAAGTGCTGTAACTGTGTGAATTTTTACGCAGTCGACATTAAAGAAGTTGGCAAGCGGTGGCGGAATTTACGAGACACGTTCGCCCGCAAGCTGAAAGAAGCCAAGAAGGCAAGCGGTGCACCCGCTGACGACCCGGAGCAGCTTTCGTCGTCGTGGGTCCACTTCAAGGCGCTCCTTTTCCTGAAGGACGTTATTGAACCAAGGAAGTATGAGAAACCTTTATTTTGCTTTTATTTCGGGTCTGGAACAAGGTGTGTGTACGGCACATACGAAACCTTTTTGGACATTAGAGGTGTAACTAGGCAGCCAGAAACTTGCCAATCTATTGTAGTCGTAGTGAGGCCATTCACATTACATGACGCTAGCCAGCAAGAAAGGCAGTGGCAAAGCATGTGATTTCAAAGCAACATACAGAGCTGCTAGAGCAAGTTTGTGACCCTTAGTTACACTTTTGTAAACGTTGCCTTTTTGAGAGAAGACTACGATTTCAAAGCAGGTAGAGCAACAAGATTTTGTTGCATCTTAATGCAGATAAAAGTGTACCAACAGACTTGTAGAGAAAATAACTGTTCATAGCATTCATGTACACATGCGTGAAAAATACAGCATTTTATGTGTAGAATGTCTGAAACAATTGCCATTTTACATTCTGTAGCCAAGCGGAACAGGTAGCTCTGTAAAATGCCTAGTGGACCAATTCTAGCTGTGCACTTAAAGCAGATTTGTAGCTGGCACTGCCTATGTCATATGCCAACAGGCATGCACTAGTGGCATCACGGCTGGCCTGCTGCAACACCAGTCAAACACCCGTGTGGTCATGTGCTCCATGCATTTCCACTGAGGGCCTGGCCAGCTGGGCTCGCTTGTAGCATTTGCTTGGCTGGGCTGCAAAGTCACCTCCACATTGCTTAATGGCTGCTCTTTTCGCACCATTTCTTTCAGAATGGCCAATTTTCGACAATTGTTTGCAGAGTTGCATGTTTCAGGCATCACATTCCGGATTTTTTAACCACACTCTAGAAACTTTTCCAAAGGTCACAATTTTCACCCCAGTCGACCTATACCCTTGAATCTGCTGCCCTTTCTCAGGACCACCAGCAATATGGACCCCGACGTGGCTGCCTCCTCCAACTCTGTGGACGAGGTGCTGCAGGTCCACATAATAGAGGAGGACGAAGACCGTGTTACGGTGGACGAACTGCTGCTGCCAATGGTGCAGGACCACAGCGACAGCAGTTGCCCATCTCCGCCCCCTAGCAGCTTCTCGTCTACAACATTTCGCCGTCCTTCGGCTGCCAACTTTCCCGCTTCTGCCCCAGCTTCCATCCCCTCTTCTTCCAGCGCTCCTCCCTGCCTTCGCCTAACCACATTTCTTCCGCTCTTTCCCAGAACACTAACTCCCCCGCGACACCTTTCCGCAGAGCTCGCAGGACAAAGAGAACGAGGGGGGGTGTCTGAAGAAGACTTTGCGATTCAGCAAATCAATGAGCAGCTAGGGGAAAGGCTGACGTCGAGGCAGCACTTCCTGCTGTCTCTAGATGGACCAATGGACAAAGTGCCCGAGCACCTCCAGGGATGCTGCGAGATGCACCTGCGCGATGTTGTTCGCCTGTATGCGAAAGGGCGGGTGCCAACCATGCTCACCCCCATCCCAGACTGTGATGACATGGAACGTTAAATAATGTTCCATGCCATTGTTATCAACAGATGGGTGAACGTACTATCTTAAGGGGGGACGTGGCAAGTAAAACTATTTTTGTTAATTATGAACCAAATTTAGTCAAATAAGGAGATTTTATGTAGTTAACTAACCTAATAACAAAACTGAAGTCAGTTTAAAAATACCTTCTATACTTTCTGAGTTACCAAACTAATTACCTTCACCGAGCTGTCGCAAGATTAATGAACTAATTAGGCAACAACTCAACAAGATTTTTATGTCAGCATCCCCAGGAAGGTCCATTCTGTGCAAGGAAGCTATTTGATTATTGCTTTATTTCCTTTAAGTATCCAAAAAGAAAGACGGAAGTTTCACTTTCTTTTTTACATGAGACTATTTCTGATTTTGAAAGGAAGGCGAAACTTCTCTTGTTCTTTCTTTATGCCTAAAGAATATAATGCAATAATCTAATAGCTCCCTTGCACAGAATAGACATTTCTGATCACACTGACGTAAAAATCTAGTTGACTTCTTGCCTAATTAGTTAATTATGCTGATTGCAAGCTTCAGGTAATTAGTCTTCTAACTTAAAAAGTATAGAAGGTATCTTTGATCTGATTTCATTATTTTTGTTAGAATGGTTAGCTACATAAATGCTCCTAATTTGATTCAATTTGGTCCATAAATAAAAAAGCCGTTTTACTTGCTACGTCCCCCCTTAATCACAGTTAAAGGGAGCATGGGAGCACATGGCTTCAGGTACTATCAGAACAGATGCAGCAGCAAGATGTCTTTATCGGGGAATTAGTGCGATGAAAATATCTTGCAGTGCTTCAACACTGAGACGCCGAGCTAATCTGATAGTATAAGAAGACACGCAATTTCATAATTTTTTTAACCGTGATCAATAAGTACATGTTACGTGTGACCCCCCACCTTTTTGCTGCCCATTCAATGGGGTTTAACAAGCCAAGGCTACACTGAGCTATGATGCACGTCGTAGTGGATTTAATTTTGACCATATTGACCATGACCATGTGCCGAGATTAGGATCTCTAACGAGATCCTAATCTCAGCACATGGGCTTTTTTCAGCTTTAGCCTCCATCTGCAAAGAAGCCACTGCTACCAGCATCAAACCCATGACCTTGGGCTCAGCAGCACAACACCCTAGTCACTGTGGCAGGTTCTTTTTTAATGCCCAAAGCAAACCTTTATTACACAATCGCTAGTGCATGCTCACATACTAATTTCATCTTTGTGCAATGCTTACTAACATAAATTTCGCACTACGCAAAGAATTGCCACTGCTTGCTTTTATGTTGAAGAGGTCGGGAAGGAATGTTCAGAAAAATTATGCTGTGGGGGTATTCAGAGCTGTGGGCCATTGATGTACAAACTGCACATACCCGTTTCGTTGTGATATCAGGTAAAACAGGTAAAAAAGTGCAATAACGCTTTCGCTGCTGTTTGCGAAGGGTCAGATAGAGGTAAAAAAAGAAAAGAAACCATTTGTGGTTTTTTTTGTTGTTTCAGTGGAGTTTAAAATACTTGGTTATGTACATTTGAGCCAGTATTTTACATTCAGTGTACATCATTTTCTGCATTCCACTTATAATTTTGTATGCAGAAAGAGCATATCACTTTTTATGTATGTATGTGTTGCAAATATGACCATTTTCATCTTTAGATGTGAAGATGCATGCTTTGAGTGACGTTTGAATTTTGTGCAATAAAGACAAAAAAATGTGCTTCTGTGGTCGAAGGCAACTGCCTGCCAAGCAAGACAGCTTGGCAGCGGCAAGTTCAAATCGCATGCAGGGTCTTTTGTTCTTCCTTCCTTTCTCTTGTTTGTGAGGCTTAGTGTCGTCGGTACAAAAGTAAGATTCTGAAGAGAATTTGCAAACGATCGTGAACTTCAGCATGAAAACTCTGTACAAACAGCCAGCAGGTCTGAGTTTTACTACAATGGTTGCCAGACTACCAATCTGAGGAGAGAGAACTATGGCAACCACTAAAGGATGCTGTGACTATTCGTGGCTAATCATCGCAACTCATGTTGCAGAAATGAGACAGGCTCTTGAAAAGTACTGCAAAGACAAGAGATGAACGTTTATTGAAACGGGCAAGTTAACAAGATTGTCGATACAGTGACAAGCAGAATGCAATACTGAACTCTACTGTAAAGACAAGTTCTGTGAAGGTGAAAAAAATAACAGTTTACAGTTCAGCCTGGAAACCTGGTCGTGATAGATTAAACGGCTCACGCACTCGATGCTGAGGCGCTGAAACAGTCCTGGTTGTCAGCGGGCGCTGGTAGATTGGCACGGGAAACGCAGCGTCACACAGCTCAAGCTGGCAATTCAACGTGCGGCCAACAATTAGGTAGTATTAATGGCTGGCACTGCAGCCTGGCTGGGTGTCCTGCTTTCCGGGTGTCCTGCTGACGGCTACCGCATCTTTGCACGCAGCCTTCTGAACCATGGCTCCCCCGATTCCACTATGCTGCGTCAGATGCCATGATCCAATCTTCTTTTTCCGTCACTTTTATAAGTCCCGATATTCTGCCGGTTCACTTGTGGTGACATGTTGCCGGCACATAACCACAAAGGCTGATTGTACGCTGTTTCGGACAAGTCTAAACTGTCATTCTGCTTGTTGGTATTCTTGAACAAACTTGCCTACATCTGTCTCGCGTAGTGTGTAATGAGAGTTGCGCGAATGTGAAACTTCTGACCTGACAAGATGAATGACCGAAAGCTTAAAATGAGATTTAACTACATGAACACATTTATCGAAGGAACTTGGAGCAGTCTGAACTCACAAAAACGAACCCATCATTTACTCATCAAGCACAAAAATCACTAGTGAGAAGCAGTGATACAACAACGGGTTGCCGAGTCCAAATTTTAGCCCCACCATCACGCAGTTCGATTGCTTTCCTGTTTGCTCCAGTAAACAATGTTGTTAAAGTTGTTTCATTGATTGGATATGCTCTCCTTTGGCTTACTGCAGAACCATTCAACAGTGAGTAGGTGGTTAAAGCTGTGGGCCCATTACAATTTATGACAACACACCAGAGTGCTGGGTTACAAATAGTGTAGCGTAGTGGGTAAAGTGTCCGACTTCAATGCAGGCTGGCCATAACAGTGGGCTGGGCCGGTGGCCGGAAGTTCAAATCGCACACGGGGCACATTCTTTTTTGTTTTGTTTTGTTTTAGCTTGAGCGGATTTATGCCCTTTCATACAAAAATGGTAAGATTCAGAAGAGAATTTGGCAAAATAATGTGAACTTCAGCAGGGAAAGTAGCTACAAACCATACAAACAGGAGGTCTGAGTTCTGCTACAATGGTTGCCAGACAACTGAAAGCGGTCGTGACACCGTGCACGTTGATAGAAAGCTGTTTATGGCAAAGAATAAAGGATTTATTGTTTTTTATATTGAGTTTGCAGCTGTACAGAAAAATATATACAAAAAGCGTTTAACTCTCGAATGTTCTTAACGTGACATCATTGCTAGTTGCGCTGGCAACCAATGATACGCGCATGGTTGGTTGCGATGCGCCTAAAAATGAGAATTTCAAAGGCCTCTTCTAAATTCCCCAGGCAAGGAATTGTGAAAATATTTGGGATTTACGTTACTAAAAGATCGTTCAAGCAGACAAAATTAAGCAAAGACAAATGCATTTTCTGTTCATGAGCCCTTAACTGTAATGTTCTTAACGTGACGTCACTGCCATACTCGGTGACAACTTAAGAACGGCACCGGAAGTTGCCACTGTGCCTTATCACCGCAGCCGGATGTTTCTCCGCGCGGGGCAAGTAGGGCGTTACTGGGAATATTTTGAACATGGCGTGAGCCGTTCCCGTGATTTTTTGGACTTAATATGCTCATAAACGACTCCAGTGACGACAAACAAACTGTGTGAGACAAGGCAGACGATATCACGCATTCATAGCAAACCCCTTTCAAAACGCGCGCGCACTGACGTCACGGGTCCGGCGCTTTGGCGGAGTGATACTACATGAGGTGGTGCCGTTCTTGAGTTGTAACCGAGTATAGTTGCACTGCCGGAGGGTATCACATGGTACTTGATGGGCGCCCGAAAATGAGCATTTCAAAGACCTCCCCTAAATTCCTGAAGTAATGAATTGTGAATACAGTTCGAATTCAAGTTATTCAAAGATTGTTCAACCAGACAAAATTAAGCAAGTACATTTCCTCTTCCTGACCCCTTTAACATTCTAATCTTGCAAAGCTTGCTAACACAAATTGCTTAGCATGCATGCTATTGCTAAGAAAAGTAATAAATTAAAAAAAATCATCTTGCAAAACTTGCTAACACAAATTGCTCAGCATTATATACAATTGTCGAGAAAAGAAATACAAAGCACAAACATCAGCATCTTCCAAAGCTTACTAACACAAATTGCTCAGCATACATACCATTGCTGAGAAAAGTAATGCATACCAAATGAAAAAAAAAAAGAAAACACTTTTAGTAGTAGCAGATTTTCTCTCAGGCCTGCAGGACACTTCGCTGCCAAGCCACACTGCCTGCGGCACTCCAGAAATACTGTGTGAACAAGTCCCGCACATACCGTGCCATTTGGGCAAAGTTCCTGGCTTGTGTACGTGCCAGCTGCAGAGGTGGCTGGACAAGGTTTTGCCGCCACAAGCCGCTGCGCCTTTCACCAATCCCACTCACTGAGTCCGCATAGCCAGCACTGCAGTAGCCGTCCTCATCATCAGCATGCTGCCTCATCATCAAAAAGTTGTGCAGCACGCAGAGCGCTTTCACCATCACCTCGGCATTTTCTGGACGTTCCCCAATTTTCCGCTCGAGGATTCGCCAGCGGGTGACAAGAATGCCAAAGGCATTTTCTGCGCACCTCCTGTTGGAAGCATTGAGGAGGGGGGGGGAGAGAGGGTTAGTTCACTCTGAATAAATTGCAAGAAATACCCACAACCACCGGATATATTTTTCGTGCACATACTGAACTGAAAAAGCGGTGTGGCTGAAATTTGAAGCCAAACAGCCAAGTTTCAGAAGTGCACTGAAAGAGGGGGAGAAGGAAAAATGCCACATGTTCACCTGGCTCACTTCTTACTTGCATTTTGTTTTAAGTAGAGGTTTCCCATTCACTGATGCACTGATGGCCAAAGCCCTTTGTTTTTCTTTTTTTTTGCGCACACTTACAAGTGTTGTAACTACAAAACAGCACATGCAGCAAGTAACAGGCTACAAAAGCAGGACAGGACGTGTTTCTTCTATTGCTACAAACAAAAATTCGGTCACCTTTGCAAGTGAGAGCCACCGTGACCTTTTAGCCGGCAAATAAAGATGTTGTCCCCCCCCCCCCTTTGCAATCGAGATGTGAAGACTGAGGAAACAGTAGAGCTAGTTAAAAAGCGAAACTGTCCACATGCAAACTGAGTGAAATCGAAGTCCCCAATCCACCTTTTTCAACTCCAAAATCCAGACTGCCAAATTTAGACGCCAAAGTCCACTTCAAGGCAACCGTAATCGGAAGCCAATGCCCGCACTATGAACCTGAAGAAAATATTGCGCACCCCGAATGTGATGATAGCGAAATTGGATAGACGCCATTTTCATAACGCAAGGGACCCAGGTTCGATTCCAACCCCAGGAACCTTTTTTTTCTTTCCAATTGGCTGCACAGGTTATTGTTTCCCACCGCTGCTAACCCCTTACCCGCCAGGCCTTCGGTGTGGCCCACGTTAGGTTGGCAGTTTCATGGCTTAAAGGTCTCGGGTTCAATTGCAGGGACTTCCCTAACCACGTTTTTTTCTTGAGGCGCGCACTCCCCACACCTGTTGGTGGGCTCCTTGCCCCTTCGCCACTTTCCCTCACACTTCTTGGCCTAGCATTTCCTCCCCTCTCGAGACACTTTGCCGATGATAGTTTTCTGTCAACGATCCTCACAGCCAGAACAAAGCTTGAACAGCCTGAATGCGATCATACAGAAGGATCACACCCAACGGCTGCCCAATAGATTGGCATGAACACAAGTGGTATCCATAGATGTTGATTTGAAAATTTAAAAAACCCTCAATAGTCCCTTTTTTTTCGTATTCATCTCTGAACCACTTTCACCCAGAATTTGATCCAAATTGTGGAGCTGTTTTACCATTTGAAGTGTTCAAAGCTTTCGAATATTCAAAATTCACGTACAACAGAGCCCTAAAAATTGGCTGCTGCAAGACATACAAATTTTCAAGCTCCACTGCGCGGTGTGCTTCATGGGGTTGGCTTTTTTTTACGACACTGAAGCAGCGCAAAGAAGCCCAACACATGCAAACCTTGTGCGAAACGATTGTGTGTAATACCACTGCTACACTAGCGTCCGAATGTCATTTGAACCAAATGTCATTTGACTCAAATGCCAAGTTGTGCTGCTACACCAGGTTTTGAAGTGCCATTCGGCTCAAATGACATTCGAGCCAAATGAGCACCGAGGGAGACATTTGGGTTTCAAATGCCATTTCTAGCTCTCTCGCACGCAGCGTCTTTGATCGGCAATAAAAATATAATACTTCCGTACGTAAAACAAACAAAATATTTTTGTTTGTGGTACTTTGTGCACTCTTCATTTACTTAAAATATGCAAATAAACATACTTAATTTTCATACTCTCAAAACCAGTGGGTCAGTTGCAAAAAAAAAAAAACACCACGCAAACAGCCACCACGTTAGAGTCAAAACTGGTGTCTTTTCTAAGTTGATATCATTTTGCTGCCTTTCACTGCTCCTAAATATGATTGTTGTGTTATCGTACGAAAACGGAACGGGGCTACAACAGCGCCACTACAGCACGCGTCGAGCAATTGTGAAAGCTTTCAAATGCCATCGAAACTGTAGTGTAGCACGGCGGATTCTGAATGGCATTCGAAGCACCCCATTTGAGTCAAATGACATTTGGTTCAAATGACATTCAGACCCTAGTGCAGACGGGCTATAACTCTGATGCATGTTAGCTGAAGTTCAATGCTATTTGCATTAAATTTATAACCATACCTCTCATTCATTATAATGATATGAGTCATGAATCAAGAGTTATTACTTGTTGGAGCAGAAAACCCATGTTTTCTGCAATGCATGTGTAGCCAACCTATGTTTCGAGGAACTGCTTTGCACAGTGGCATAAAACCCACTAGTGCTAACGTTTTTATTGTAAGTCAAAAAGCTTCACAGTTCATTTGATGTTTGCAGGACTGTTGCGCTGATAGCATGTGTATAAAATGTATATCTTACAATTTTTGTGCGCTTTTTCTGTGTGGAGCAACACCATTTTGCTTTTTTTGTGTGTGTCTGTTCCAAAACTTTCCTGTACAGCTTTTTTTTTCTTTTTAGAATAAAAATCCCTGTTTGAAACAATTACCACTGCAAAGGAAATTTACTCTTCTATAATTCGATACCATACACTGATATACTGCATAATTTTTGCGACCGGAAAAAAAGTGTATGCTAGAGTACCCAAAAGCATTCACTTTCCTGTGGGCAGGAAAGTGTTAAGCAGTGAACATTCACGTGTCAAGTCCCAAAAGACAAAGATTTTTTTTTCTTTTTTTGCAATGTTTTAGAAGCTCAATACACACTGAAGCAAATATGTTCATATTTCAAAATATTCGATTTGATTCACAGACAGTTCAAGTTAATCTTATTCTGAAATATTTGATTCCCATAATTCGATATGCAGTACCAAATTTCGTATTTTCATAGGTTTAGTTTTGAGATAAATAAGGTAACGATTAATGCAGTTCAAAGCAAAGATGAGATGAGTTCACCTCGCCCTGCTGAGACGGTAGTTGAAGATCCTCTTGCAGTCGTCCAGCAGCCTTCCCGGGTATGGCCGCAAGAAGCCCGTTCTTAACTGGAACGCTTCATCGCCCACGAACACGCATGGGGCCGGGAGACTGGTGCCTGGCAGCGGCAGGTCTCGTGGGAGCTGAAGGCGGCCCTCGTCGAGGCGTTTCCCGAAACGGGAGTTTTGGAGCACCCCACCATCGCTCTGCTTGCCATATGCCCCGACATCTACAACGACAAACTTGTAGTCGCTGTCGACGACGGCAAGCAGCACAATGGAGTAGGTGCCCTGAAAACAAGGAAAAGGGGCTATGGTAGATCAGTCTAAACAATGGGAATTCTGCTACACAATCACACTGAAAGACAAACACCATGAGTGACAAGTTACAAGTAACTGAAGTAACCGGTTGTGACACCAATAAAGGAAAGACTACATGCAACCCTCGCTTAGGTACTGGTCTAGAGCAGTTTTTTTGATATGGTCTCCTTTGCTAGTTTTTTTTACCCCAAAAGACGTGTGGTGGGTTGAGGGGAGCCATGGCTCTTTCCAAATAACAAGCTGATGACTGAAGTTATGAGGAAGCAGCAAGTGGTTCAGTACACTTTCTCAAAATTTTTTTGCTAATTTCTGTAATGTGGAAAAAATGAATACTGCTTTTATGCTATGCCTGGACGTTGCAATGAAAACCTGTACAGTAGAACCCCAGCCTTACGTTTCTCAGTGCTGCGTTTTCCTGGCTGCTACACTGTATTTGTTTACTCCCGGTGCACTTCATCTCGAGTCCCATTAAAATCCTCACTGATAGTTTGTGGCCCAGAATATGTTCCCAGATCATTCGCCGCAATCTGACATTCCGAACCCACGCGGGCAACATGCGCGGACCACCATTTTGACGTTGATGAGAATTGGCCAGGGCTGGCTATGGAACTGACTGCATGACGCCACACACGGGTGCGATTTGTCACCCCTAGATGACCCTATGGTAATCTATGCTATCCACGGCATCACTGCGCTTACAACGGAAGTTTCACTTCGGAATGCCGGAAGTGCGTGTTCGCCATAAAAGGATCATCGCAAGAATAGCACATGCTTTTGTCGTCATTGTGTGCTTCAAGCACTGAGAACAGCGCTGACTTGCAACCCCGAACTTTGTCGTGTCTTGTAGGCGTCGCGAAAATGGGAGCGCTTTCCCTTCAGGAAAAGCTTGACGTACTAAAGCAGCAGACAAGCAGCCAGCACAGAAGATAGACAAAATCGGTAGGAACCTGACCTTGCATTGCCACGCGTGGTGTTTT
>CM023457.1:130733962-130996899 GCA_013339765.2 Haemaphysalis longicornis
CCTCCTGACGAGCTTTCCTACCACCGACGTAGACGGCCACAAATCGAGCTCGCTAAGTCTCCCCCTTTTGGGTGTCGTCGAAGCTGAATGTTTGAAGTTGAGGCGCAGACTGACGTGAGGCTCGGTAGCACCCTAGGAACGTCAGCTGGATAACAGCTGCCATTTCAAACCACAACAGCGTACAAGTCGTCCGTCCGTTCTGTTGAAACGGTGCCGCAAAAGCACGGACGGACGAACAAGAAACAAGAAATGCACAAAACAACGTCGTCAGCGTTGTCAGCATGGCCAAAGCCCCTCGATTTTTCACACCAAAGTTGGAGACTTTTTTGAGGCCCAAAAGACAGCGTTGCCAGCATAGTTGGGTGCGTTTTAGGCTGATTTGGCGGCAGTTGCGGTCAGGTTTTAGTCGGATGCAAGCGAACCCCCATGTAGTTGCCATTCTATTCGCCCCGAGCGCGAACACAGTCGGCCCCTGGCGGCGGCGGGACGAACCGCTCCTAGTGTGGATGGCGCTCTCGCGTAGTCTGCTTTTTCCCATTGCGTGCGGCGCAAGAAGCGTGCTGCACACGACGAAACAAGCAATATGTGTTCTCGTTTGGCAGTAAGCAATGGCATAGTTACCTCTGCTTGCGCATTTCCTCTAGAAACGCAATAATCAGCGGCCTTTCCCGGGTTTAAATTTCGCAGGTTTAATTCCAAAAAACAGCTTCGCCCTGGTCACCGCTTGAGTCTGAAACGTGTTATAAACATTGCTTCCACACATTGCACTTTTCTTATTGTTGAGTGCAGTCGTCTGCCATTTCGGGAACGTCGAAAAATACTTTTTGAAGGTGGCGTGGTGATTATTTAAAGGATAAAATATTTAGTACGCGAAACGGGTAAGGCGCGACAAGACATGTACATACGCGTGCAAATTCCACACCCTTGTAAAATTTCGCTGTGTCCTTATAGACAGAAGAAACAAACAAAAACATTTACACTGCAACACGACCCGTGCGCTATCGCCCATACATTACCGGACACGTATTTTACACCCGCAAGCGCGTGTGTGATCGAATTCTTCCCGTACCTTTTCTAAAATAAATACCATTTTGGACAGTCGTTGTTTTACTGAGAGGAGGAATAAACATTTATTCAACTGTATCGAGTTGCTAATTTTACGTATTATTTAAAATACGTTTCTATGGATGCGCAAGAGTATTTAGGGGGGATTTTTCGGCAAAATTAAGCAGTTGTGAGTTTGCGTCTGTCATGTGGCATTTCGTTTGTCATTTTCATATATATCATTTTCAAATCCGACATGAATCACCTTGTCCAGAAACGTGCCTCACTCAGCATAATTAAATGCCTAAGATGGTCACGTCTTCACCTGTTAAGGTTGACCTAAGTTTAAAGAAAGAGGAGAAAACGCGTAATATAATGCACGTTGTTGCCCACATGTGTGAGGGGTGTGTGCCATGACTCGCTTTTTTTTTTAATTTTCCCCCACAATGCTTGCGTTCAATACAATTTTGAAAAAGGTGAGCCACAATTCCGGGACAATCCCAGACCAAAGGGGGGTTAATCAGTTTTGAAAATACGTGCTGCTTTTTCACCGCTACAGAACACGACGCCTACTGTAGTTTCGATTGTAAGTGATACTGATAACCATAGTGTGGCTTTTCACGTTACATGCGTTCTCTTCTCGCTGCTCTTGCAATGTTGGCAGGACTCCCCCCGCCCCAACTTCCCGAAAAAAAAAACTAAACAGAATTTAATTTTTTAAACAATCCCCAAGAATTAAATGCCAAGACAAAGGCGATGTTCAGTTTACAAAACAAAGTAGTTACCGGGAATCCGTTGCGCTGATTCGCAACGAGAAAGAAAAAGGAAATGTTTTACTACATCTACAACAGCGCAACTTCATCTATTGCCATCTTTAGGGTTCGTAAGCGACCTTATACGCAAGAATGCAAACACATCTCGCTGTTGCAGGCACCTGTTACATTTTAAAAGGAACGCAAATGGTCGACAGAGCAGCCATAACAAAAAAAATTGTGCTCACTGTGAGGCCCCAGAAGCTTGGTTTGCACACTGTAAACCTGCTTGTCACTTTGCGAAAACCTAGGTAAACATGAGATGTTGATTGTACTGCGTGCGTTGACAATTCAATTTGCAAGTTCACATGGGACGAAAGCTGTAAATAAGTGATCCGAAACCGTTATTCATCAAACGTTCCTTCAGAGTCGTTAAAAATTTCATTTAAAAGATCCCTTAGAGCGGTTACATTTATATCTCTGCGCTGACCAAAATTCAGTAATTTTATGTTGCCTTTTGAACACACAAAAAATATCGTAAGCTATTAGGAAGAATTTCAAGGGCAGTTAAGTAGTGTTACCAATTCAGGGCATCCCACAAAATGCAAGAATGCGTCATGCTACCAGTGAAAGTGATTGGGATTGCCGTTGTAAACTGAATTTCAGAGATCGAGGCTTCCTTATTTGTTTCTATTTATGCTTTTATTGAAGGCTTAAAGCCATAATCTGGAAAGATCGACCTTGCTAGGAGCCACAACGTACAAGTTCATTGTCACAATTACGGCCATTCTGAGATTCTCGATGAGTCGTCGCTTTTTTTGGCGTACTAATGAAAACTGACTGCCGCTTCCATGCTATACATTGAATGTTGAGGAACCGAACTACAGCATACCACTCTTGTTTGCACCTTTCGTGCGCACATACGGCGGGAAAAGGCACGAAGCGCGCCCACAGTGTGCATTCTATGGGCCGCTCAGCGGAGTATCCACACTAGCAGGTCGACGCTGTCGCCACCTGCATGTCGAGCTCGCGGCGAATTGCGAAAAGTTTCCGCGCTTTCATCGAAGAGACGCGTGGGCCTCAAGCGCTAACCGCGTATCCAGTCGGAATCGCAGCTTTCCACAATTCCCACAAACTTGACGTGCACAGGCGAGTGTCGGTGATTCGAATGCCGCGGCGTTTACACCGCGAGCACTTGTCTTTCCCTGCGTACATTCAGGAAAAGTGAATCGGATCAAGAACGTTTGCGATTACTTTAGTCCAGTGATGACAGGCCAAAACGCTCTCCCTATCGAATCAGATAGCCTGCGCGCAAGTGCGTTTTATTCATTGTTCAAAGGGTTTAAATGAACCGATTCCTCCGGGCATAGCTGGCACGGAGGGCTGGCTAAAAAAGGCAGCCTTCGTAGATTGGTTCGAAAAGGTTTAGCCTCGCATGCTTATTCCTCGTGATTAAAACATGTATTATCTATTTCGATGATGAATGCTTCAAAAACGCTGTTCGTTGTACAATGTGCATAATCCTAAAGTCAGCTCCAGTTCTTAAGTCTGTGTTATGCTGTAGATTTCTGTGGGCAAGTCGTTAGTTTTTTCGGGATAGTACAGCGTATACACGTCTTCTCTGTTGCGTCTACTCATCGCTGGACAGAAAATAACTTTTTATGTCATCGTCAAATAGTATCGAGTTTACTGTACTCCGACTTGGCTTCTTATTTCCTATATTGCCGCTCACTTCACCATGTACATACCGAAATTTAACGCGGCCTCTTTACAATGAAGATGTGTTCTTTTGGGGAACGTGCACCATATGGAAAGACAAACTGATCGGGTATACGCCGTGCTTTTCATTCTATGTGTTGGTCGTATCTTTAAGAGCTTCGCGCAGATACTCCTAGCTTTATTCATAACTGCCTGAAAACAGCACCCAGAAATGACTTCCCAACTTTCCTTTCCTATTGTTGAAACATTGCGCGTTTTTCTTAGGCAGTAGATTACGGCTGTATTATAAAAAAGTAATCATGAATCGACAAGGGAAACTTCCAGTTCCATTTGGCCCTTGCAGGCTCGGGTCTCCCAGAATATGTATGCTAATAAAGTATTATTATTATTATTTTGCCAATTTTCACAAGCGTCTAGCACTGTTAACGTTCTCTCTTAAAGGAGTACTGACACCAAATTTTTACTTAATGTTTTTATTGGTTAGGTGTAATATGTGGTATACGTTGTCATGAAGGGGCATTCTAGCGATTGCGCGATTGAAATGGCGACCTTTGGAAGCAACCTATTTATGGCCCCTTTAAAGCTTGCATGGCCGGGTTGTTTTTATAGCGCCGCCTGTATATCATCAGACAAAAATAATCTAGATAGAAGGCTCAAACATTTCCTTGTTGCTGGGTCCTCATAATTGTTTGAAAAAATTAATTTACTGGGGAAATTTTATATGCAAGCTATAAAAACTTTTGTGCATCATACTGGGGAGTGCAAGCCATACATGTCGCCAGCTAATTACAATCGTGTGTGTTTTCCTTCCAATTGCCGCAGCAATTACACTTGATTCATGAGACGGATTCAAACCCAAAGTTCATGTTCTTTAAATTGCCCCCTTCGTGTGAAATATAGTCACTTCCCTCTGATCAGCGAACGTTCCGACTAGTCCACACCTTGCACCCTTGTTTGAAATAAACAACATGAAGTGGGCATGTCTTATATTTCAACTTCCCCATAGACATTTCACCTACCCCGAGCGCCAAAGTAGAGCACCATCATGCATATATATGTAACAACAAAACAAAACAAAGACCTAACCCTGACACCCATTAATCCAGCCGATACTGCCTGTACGAAAGCTCATTGGCATATTTCAAGGGATCTTTTCTCATTATACAAACGAACCTGAATTCCAAGTAACCTGAAAACTAACTTCTCATTTTTGCTTTTGTTCCGTTCCAATAGCATTGCACACACTATCTTCAGATTTTTCCTGTTGTAAGTTTTATTCGTAAGAGGCTCCAATGCATCGAACACTTGTCGCGTTCTGCTTGGCGCGAAACGAAATACAGGGCACCAGGCGTTCTCAGAAAAAGGCGTGGTGCTGGGAGAGGCACGACGTCTCGCGCGTTCCTTTAACCCTGCATGCCTTATTTTTTTGTTTTCGTCGTCGCCCCGTCCCTTCTAGAGTGTGTCGCAAAGGAAGTTTTAGCAGCCGCGGCGCGAAGTTGGGGAGGGTCGAAAAAAAAACGCACGTCCTTGGCCGACGTCCTAACCTCCTCTCACACGCGCACACGTGCGCGCGTTCCTTGCAGAGCGGACCCCACCTGTTCCTCTCTCTCTGCGCCTGACAGTCGTGGCTGGTGCGTTAGGTTGGGGAAAGTGAACGAAAAGCGCGCGCTTTTGCAGAAACGAGCAGCCATCCTGAGAATCAAACGGAATGGAGAAGGAACATTGTACGAAATTTTGTTGTGTGGCCGCATGTTACGGCGAATATTAGTGGGCCGGAAAGTTCATAGCAACCGACCAGTGAAGGTAAGCGCTCGATTTTCTGAGCTCGCCTCGTTCTTTCGAACGCGGTTTACTTCGTAAAAGAGCGGGAACAAGACTGCCCTGCTTCTAAGCATCCTTCTTGCTTTTGCGAATGCGTACGGTTGTAAAACGTGGAACATGTATTGAGCGCTTAAATCAGGTGGGCGCTCAGAAGTACGATGCTGAAATCGAGTGTAGGTTCTGCAAGAACCTTGATACGTACGATTGGCTTTTAATTTACTTCTCGCCACAGCTGCTGTCGCGCGCGAGAAATAGCTTATAAATTTAACTTTGTTATGTTTAATTTCACGCGAGTTTCAGCGGCATGCTGTTCCAGAACACAATTAGCGTTGCAGTTAAGCCATATGTTATAATCTGGTTATGCTAACTGCCTTACGATGTAAAACAACGCCTGGCGTCTTTGTAGCATTCACAAACTTTCGGTGTGAAAAGCTGGTCTACGTCGGATGCTTATAATTATAAAGAAAATGGCATACGCAAAAAAAAAAAAGCAGCTCAGGCCAGTTTTAGCACATTTTTCGAGAGCAAAAGTAAAATACAGGCAACCAAGAAAATACGCCGTTGTAACGTAATTTTGTCTAGTTGTGTATGTTTCCATTCTTGACATTGCCTATTTTTTCTCATTTTGTTCATTGCGGGCTTCTCTTGTTCATTGAAAAATTCTCTTGCACGCTGTCTGATGACTTTTCAGTTATTACTGATTGACCTGTAAAGAAATTTGTGTAAGGGTATTTTATATAATTAAGTATTTTCAATCCTTTTCTGTTTTCCAGGGATGCTTGAGCATAAACCCACTCAATGCGATGTGCGTGTCCACACAGGCATGAGAAAAAAGTTAAACAAGCAAGACAAAATGAAAAAGTGAAGCGGCCTGTTTTGCTGTATTCCTTCCTAAAAGGTAAGGTTTTCTCCATTAGCTAAAAATTTGCTTCACTTCAGTTTACTGCACCCCTTCGACTCTGTTTTGTTTTCAGAAATGCCTTAAGATTTACCAGCACCACAAAATTGACATGGGAATAAGCTAGCTCACCTTGGCAGCAAACGTCCTCCAAAGTTGCAGGTGAGCTTTTGAGCACCCTATGTGTTACAGCAATGCCCTTTTGTTTGTTTCCCAGGAATGGCTGTCAAATCTCAATTGACTGCCAGTACAAGAAATCAATGAGGCCATATTGTATACCAAAAGTCCTGGTGTTCTGAGAGGTGAGGACATTGTCTATGCTGTAACAACTTTGGCAACTTCTCCTATACAACTACAACTTTGTTCATTTCGCAGAATAAGCGTCGCAGTAACAACCCTACGTGTTACTGGGTTCATGGCTGTCAAGTATGTCATCAATTGACTCGTCAAGAGCGCAGAAGAACAAGCGAGCCCCCGGAGGAGGAAAACGAAGACAATCGTCTGAAACAGCGTACTTGCGAAATTCAAGGCTTTAACAGAATGCGTATTCGGCTCGATTGTTAATGGTAAAAGTAAAAAAGGGGGGGCACATGTCCGGTTTCATTTTAGAGTCTCCGTTGTTTTTATTTACGCTAGCTGCATGTTCCTTGCTTTAAAATTCTGCCATTTCTTAGTTTGTTATTTTGCCGGACTGCCTTGTAGGGATCAAATGCATGAATATACAGGTCTAAAATGCCGGTTTATACCTTTCAGGAGTTTATGCGGACGAGGTTTGAACCGCTCGCTTATCATGCAGTCAACATCGTCTCTCTAGGAAAAGTTAACTTCTATTATTTTCATGTAGTTATTGTTGCATGTATATTAGATCATGTAACGTAAGTTACCTGTACATTGCTGCAATATTATTGCTTTCTAAGCGAAATATTGCTTGAAAGTCATATCAACAGTGCGCTGATGTGGCCTCGTGGTGAAAAAACGTATCTGTAAAGTCGCGGTAACGTTGTAGGAAGCATCGCTTGAACATTAAAGCGACGTTTTCTAAATGTTACCCGCACGTTGTAAAAATATAGCTGGAAAGTACCGCAAAATTGTAGCAGTGTTATTGCAACTTCATAAAAACATTGCTTGAACGTTGAAGAAACGTTCTTTGTATGTTAAAAGTGTAATCTAAGTTTCTTCTGCAATATTGTAGCAATGTTATCACAACGTCTGAATGATACAGGATATGCTTAAAATGTGGTATGCACGTTGCGGAAATGTAGGTGAAAAGTTACTGGGCAACGGATCACCAGAAAACGTCTTATAAATGTTGTTCAAATGTGTCCCGCACGTGGCTTGAAGGTTGCTCCAAAGAGTGGAGGCAACGTTGGCGAACGTCAGAAAACAACGTTATCCAAACGTTAGAAACAACACCCTTCAAACATTGCCCCCATGTTGGAGCAATGCTAAATATCATGTTGACGCAACGTTTCTGGGAAACATTGCACTAACGTTAAAAAAAGCGGACATAGCCACGTTTTGGCAACGTTAAGGGGAAACGTTGCAGAAATGTTCGGGCAACATTCTGTGCTACCAGGGTTACAATGTGCCACATTGCTTTTGTTGTATTTACACTTCGGTTGACTGGACAAAACATTCTGGCTCTTAATCTAGAGACAAGCAAAGAATAATTCAAGCGTTTCGTGCTTTAGCGCTCAGCGAATTGTCACACGCAAACCTTAGGGCCCACTCGTGCACTGTGAGAAGACAGGCGGTCAGCGTGATTGTACATCAATTTTGCGGAACGGTGAGCATAGAATATTTGTTCATTTGTTCATCTAAAGCAAATTTCATGCCACCCTTTGTCCATCTTATCTGAAATCACCCCGTATAAACCACGATTAATCGACACCCATGCAATTACGGCGAGTGTCGCTGTTCCTAATTACAGAAATAGTGCGAGGGACAAACGCTGTGATGAGCGTACCACCCTTATCAACGCCATAATAATGGCGCTCAACTATCGGGACTGTCGGTGCGACCAGGTCGAAAAGCGTATCTGTTATTTTTCATCATTGCTATGATTATTAGTAAAGTATTTTATCTTTTCTTTTTTAGCCAACTCATTTGAATAAGGAATTAATTATCTCATTAAAGTGTGCCGAATAACCGGTTTAAAATTTTTTTAACCGACGCCCAGCCCTATTTGTTTGATTCCATAAGAAAATGTTTATAGGCTTTCTCACGACCGCAATCAATATGTTAGAGCCTTGCACGCTCTATAGAAACTCAATAGGGGGTCCAATAAATTGAGTGCTTGTGTTTTCGCAATAAAGAGTTTATTGAGTTCATGACAACCACAGTCGATAAACCTTGAGCTTTAACTGCCATTTTATTAACTCTATGGAAACACAACAGGGAGTTTATAAAAACTCAACGTCCATTTTCGAGAGCGATGGTAGTCTTTTGTTAAAGGAACCGGAAATATCGGGATTATTTGTTAGTGTTAAGTCTATTCGCTCCGAGCGCGAACACAGTCGGCCCCTGGCGGCGGCGGGACGAACCGCTCCTAGTGTGGATGGCACTCTCGCGTCGTCTGCTTTTTCACGTTGCGTGCGGCGCAAGACGCGTGCTGCACACGACAAAACAACCAATATGTGCGCTCGTTTGGCAGTAAGCAATGACATAGTTACCTCTGCTTGCGCATTTCCTCTAGAAACGCAATAATCAGCGGCCGTTGCGGGTTAATGCGCTGGTTTAATTCCACGAAACATTTTCGCCGTGGTCACCGCTTGAGTGTGAAACGTGTTGTAAACATTGCTTCCACACATTGCACTTCTCTTATTGCTGAGTGCAGTCGTCTGCCGTTTCGGGAACGTCGAAGGGTGCTTTTTGAAGGTGGCGTGGTGATTATTTAAAGGATAAAAGTAAGAAGCGACAAGACCTGTGCATACGCGGGCAAATTCCACACCCTTGTAAAATTTCGCTGTGTCCTTATAAAAAGAAGAAACAAACAAAAACATTTCTGCACACTACCCGTGCGCTTTCGCCCATACATTACCGGACACGTATTTTACACCCGCAAGCGCATGTGTGATCGTGTCCTTCCCGTACCTTTTCTAAAATAAATACCATTTTTTGACAGTCGTTGCTTATACTGAGAACAGAACATTTATTCAACTGTATCGAGTTGCTAATTTTACGTATTATTTAAAATACGTTTCTATGGATGCGCAAGAGTATTTAGGGGGATTCTTCGGTAAAATTAAGCAGTTGTGAGTTTGCGTCTGTCATATGGCATTCCGTGTGTCATGTTCATATATATCATTTTCAAATCCGACATGAATCACCTTGTCCAGAAACGTGTCTCACTCAGCATAACCAAATGCCTAATATGGTCACGTCTTAACCTCTTAAGGTGGACCTAAGTTTAAAGGAAGAGGAGAAAACGCGTAATATAATGCACGTTGTTGCCCACATGTGTGAGGGGTGTGTGCCATGACTCGCTGTTTTTTTTTTTCCCCGCAATGCTTGCTTTCAATACAATTTTGAAAAGGCGAGCCACAATTCCTGGACAATCCCGGACCAAAGGGGGGTTAATCAGTTTTAAAAATACGTACTGCTTTTTTCACCGCTACAGAAAACGACCGCCTAGTGGTAGTTTCGATTGTAAGTAATACTGGATAACCATAGTTTGGCTTTTCGCGTTACATGTGTTCTCTTCTCGCTGCTCTTGCAACGTTGGCATGACCCCCTCCCCCTCCCCCCGTCTTCCCGAAAAAAAACTAAATGCACAGAATTTCATTTTTTAACCAATCCTCAAGAATTAAATGCCAAGACAAAGGCGATATTCAGTGTTTACAAAACAAAGTAGTTACTGGGAACCCTTTGCGCTGATTCGCAACGAGAAATAAAAAGGAAATGTTTTACCTACATCTGCAACAGCGCAACTTCTCATTTACTGCCAATCTTTAGGTTCGTATACGACCTTATACGCAAGAATGCAAACACATCTCGCTGTTGCAGGCACCTGCTAGATTTTAAAAGCAACGCAAATCGTCAACAGAGCAGCCGTAACAGAAAATTTGTGCGCACTGTGAGGTTCCAGAAGCTTGGTTTGCACACTGTAAGCCTGCTTGTCACTTTACGAAAACCCTAGCTAAACATGAGATGTTGATTGTACTGCGTGCGTTGAGAAATTCAATTCCGCAAGTTCACTTGCGACGAAAGCCGTAAATAAGTGATCCGAAACCGTTATTCATGAAACCGAATTCCTTCAGAGTCACTAAAATTTCATTTAAAAGACCCGTTAGAGCGGTTACATTTATATCTCTGCGCTGATCAAAATTCAGTAATTTTAGTTGCCTTTTGAACACACAACAAATATCGTAAGCTCTTAGAAGGAATTTCGGGGCAGGTTAAGAGTGTTACCATTTCAGAGCATCCCACAATGCAAGAATGCTTCATGCTACCAGTGAAAGCGATTGAGATTGCCGTTGTAAACTGAATTTCAGAGATCTAGGCTTCCTGGATTTGTTTCTATTTATAGGCTTTTATTGAAGGCTCAAAAGCCATAGTCTGGAAAGATCGAGCTTGCTGCGAGCCACAGCGTTACAGTTCATTGTCACAATTACGGCCATTCTGAGATTCCCGATGAGTCGTCGCGTTTTTTGGCGTAATAATGAAAACTGACTGCCGCTTCCATGCTATACATTGAACGTTGAGGAACCGAACTACAGCATACCACTCTTGTTTGCACCTTTCGTGCGCACATACGGCGGGAAAAAGGCACGAAGCGCGCCCACAGTGTGCATTCTTACGGGCCGCTCAGCGGAGCATCCACACTAGCAGCGCGACGCTGTCGCCACCTACATGTCGAGCTCGGGGCGAATACCCTAAATTCCCCTAAATCTGGTCGATTAACATAAGTCTATAATGTTGGCGATGCTCGATGCGTGACGCGTAGGAGAGAGAGAGAGAGAGAAAAACGTTTATTGAAACAACAGGGACGGGGTAGGGGAGAAAAAGAGTTAGGAGCTGTGGGCGGCCATCCTATTCCGGTAGGCCGCGTGCCGCGGCTGCCATCCTCGCCCGAGAGATCATTAGCAATAATTTGAGATAGTGAAAAATAAAGAAATATTTAAAGAAGAAACGCATGGGTTCACTTTATACTAGAGAAACCAGTTTATACTAGAGAAATAATGTCTCCAGATATGATCAGAATAGAGATGGAGAAACGTGTACATATTTCATACGGATCTCGAATAAATTCGAAAGAAAATGAACTACTCATATTGGGAAGACACTAGATGACACCAATGAATACATCGATTAAATCGAGGGTTGGACGGAAACCCGTCTGGTCAGGAAAACACATAACAATAAAAACTGGCACCGACCAAGAATGTTTAAAATCCAAAAAAAAATACGTTTCGGCTCCCGTACGGGTGGAACAAGGCACGCGTATGGGAGCCGAAACGTATTTTTTTTATTTTAAACATTCTTGGTCGGTGCCAGTTCTTATTGTCACGAATACATCGATTGATAAGTATATTATAGAAATTCATACACATTCAAGGGAGGAACTGATCGTTACTGGCATTGTTACCGAATCAACTTTTATAAACAAGAGTGAACGATCTCCTGTAAGGTTTCCTCTATAGCATCAAAAGATTGAAACCCGTTTCGCTGACGAAAATAGTGTTATGTGAATAATATCAGAGCCGTGTTTTTATTTCTGCTGCTAATGACGCCGAGCACATATACTGATATAGCCTAATGAGACATTATTACCCCCTTAAAGGAGCCATGAAGACAAACACAAGTTAGGTTTATTAGAAAGACTACTTAGCCCCGATAACAATGATACCAATATCATCGCAATCTTCGAACAAATAACGGAGATTTAAAGAAAACGTGTGAACAATCGCGACCCCCTAGCCAATTTCCCGCAACTTTTCTATGACGTCACGGAACCTTGTTTGTGCGATTGGCGGCCGCCTAACTGAACTGACCTGTCGCGACGACACATGACTGGACGTCTGTAATGGGTAATGGGGCCTCTAGCTCCATTTGACCGCATCACTTGAATGCTAACGTGTAGTTAACGCACTGAAAATTATGTTTTATTGTTGGCCCGTATGACGTCATTCTTGCTCATAACACGTCACGGTGGCGCAAAATTTGAAAGTTTTTAAATACTTCTTGTTATTTTTTTTTTCGTTTAAAAAATACCTTTTGGGGCTGTAATGGAGCTGAGTGAGATACTGAATCCTAGTTCTTTCAAATTACACGAACTTGTATTTTCTCTGCATGGCTCCTTTAACAGGATGATCAGCCAGCACTGACTGCAACCGGACCATCAGCGTGCACAGCACGCACACCCAAAGACGGTTCACCTGACAGAAAAGATATACACGAGGCACGAGCACATGTCATAATTCTGATTTGGAGCTCCAAGAGAAGTCATCAGACTACAAGCTCTCCGGACGCGGTAAGGAAGACCCACCAAAATGCTCTTCCTACAGTAAATTTCCCTGGATTGAGCGGACTACAGAGGGGTACAAGTGCAAGGAATGTAGCGTGACATTCAAGAAAGGCCCATGGGTGACCGAGCTGATTTAGCTGGCGTCTTCAAAAAAAGCTAGGCGACAAGGCTTCCAAACATGCAAACAGCAACCAGCACAAAACGTCTCTTGAAGCATCGCAGTGCCTATCGGGAGACACTGTAGAATCGATGCTAATAACCCAGTCACAAAGACAAGCCGAGCAGAAAGAATACTGGCTGTACAAAGAACCTTATGAAGCTCGCCTACTATCTCTTCAAATCGGAAATCCCACACACGACTTCTAACTGGCCTGACTTGGTCGCAACAGCGGCATCTGTGGATGGATCTGGTGATTTCTTGAGAACATTGGCTACAAAGCCCCAGAACACCCATTTCCTGTCATCATCTTCAATTCAGGATTTCTGGGTGCCTTCGGAGAATCCGTATCAGCGTACACAGCAAGCAAACTCAGCGAAGATCAGCCGTACTCTGTATGTGCGTATGAAGGCACGGACGTGAACGGGCGTGCGGTTCTCAGCTTTTTCATTCGACACGAGAGCTTGTCACGAAAATTTCCAAGTGGAAGAGACATTTATTTCAGCGTATCCCTTGAGACGATGAAAGCTGAAGACATAACAAATACGCTTATTGGCGAGTTAAGAAAAGTCGGCTTGAAGCCAGAAAACATCTCCGCTTCTCTTTTGATGGGGGTGCAAATTTCAGCCGAAACGTGAGCGGCGTGCGAGCGCGACTCAAAGAATATGCCCTAATTTGCTTTTCGTGCACTGCCGGCTTGCTCTCGTGCATAGTTGCAGGCAGACGCCCCCTATAGAAAGAGTACTAAGTGCGCTGAATAAATTGTACAGTACCTTTAGGGGAAGCCACAAGCGACTGACGATTTTGCAGAACGCTCAACTAGCCATGGAAGGGTTGTCCCATAAGCTTGTTCAGCCTGGAGAAACACGATGGCTTTCTTATGAGGGTAGTGTGAAAGTAGTAGTTGAGCACACCCTTCTATTTGTAGAGCATTACAGCCCGTATACACGGACGCCGGAGACTATTCTTCTGACGCCGGGGGACTCCTTCTCTTGTTCCGAAAAAAGTCCACCGTTTTCATATTGGTCCTATTGTCTCTACTTCTAGGGCCTCTTGCTCGTCTGAGCAAGTGCTTGCAATCATCGAAGGGTAACCTAAGTGAGGCCATGAAATTGGTGCGTGCAGAAATCCGTGTAGAAGATGTAAGGATGGAGGCTCAGAATCTTGTCGAAGAAATTCAAGAAAGCCAACTCAGAATGGATGATGACGAAACCATCAGCGACGCGGATCTTCTAAAAATTGGATCAAGTTACCAGACTAAAATCCTGGAGAACATGCGTGCAAGGTTTTGCGGCCAATTTCAAGAGTTGGAATTATTCCACGACATCTTTCATGCAAAGCAGGAAAATCCTGATTTTTGGCGTGTCTCTCAACTGTGCGGAACATCAGATCAGGACATGGTAACCGAATATTCAGTTTACAGACGATATCCCGGGGAACTAGCCACGCCGCAAGCTCTATTAAGGCTTGCGTGCGAGGTCGAGAGGAAGACAATGTTCCCCGCTTTGACATCAGCTGCAACGAGAATACTGCTCTTCCCGTGGGAACGGCTGCCGTCGAACGAAGCTTTTCAACCATGAACAGAATCCTAACATCAGATGGATGTTGCATGACACCATGTTGACGCGCTGATGAAGATTTCTAATGAAGGTTCAAGTATCCCCCAGTGTTAGGAACGCAACAGACGAAGAAAGGGGGGGGATGCTTTGACTTTCTAGACAGTGCGTACATTATATGGGCCAAGATACCGCGTAAGTCATTGTAAACGTGAGAGGTGACGCGGTGTAAGTGTACAGTTTGTGTACTCCAATTTAATTTCTTTAACATTAATATTTTGCGAATGTGGCAACTACTGTTGGCCTATTAGTGTACATACACTTTTTGTTACAATTTGCCTGTGTTTTTTAGATATATTGGCTCCATTTTTGTTGTACTTATCTTTTTTTGTGCCATATAATATTGCACGAAGTTTGAAAACGTGTGAACTTTGTTCCATCAAGACCTGTACAATAAAAACTTGCCTCACCTTGTTCTGCATATAAAGAAAGAATAAACTTTGTGCAACCAAATGAAAACTATGCTGTTCCTTACGTTCTTGGAATTTTCAAACGTGGTGACAGCATGCTATGGGTTTTTTAATGTAGTATTGCATGATTCATCCTCCAAAATGAGGCTCACACTTGGACCCTCTATGCAGCCTTCCTTCGTGCCTTCCCGTCGCGACCTTCACCGTACACAACCAAATAAACCAACATATCATGAGGCCAACCCAAAGATAGGGGTTTACGCAGTAATTATGATCTTACAATAGAAAAAAATTAATCCCACCTTCCCTCGCGGGAACCCCTGTGTAGATGCGACGCATAAGGGGTTCCGTTGTTGTTTCCGTTAGGTTGATTCTCCCATCGCGTGAAACGTGCCGTGAACCCCCTGCCGCGGCTATGACGCAATGTTGCGCGGCTATGACGCAACACAATCCACTTTAATCCAATCCAATCCAAATCCAATCCAAGCCAAGCCAATCGAATCCAATCCAATGCCCCTCACGAGAGAGTGTTCGCTATCGGAGAGGAGAGGGGGTGAGCGGCGGAGAGCGCAGCTCGCGCGGCGAGGAGAATGGGGGAGGGGTGTGGACGGACAACGACAACGCCGTATGGAGGGACAAGGCGAGTGAATGAGATGCCGTCGCATTTAAAGCAGCACAGAAACGAGCTTTCCAACTAACAGAGGAAAATTTTGGTTTGTACGCTGGCAAGCGTCGTAATGCAAACGCCAACTGAAGTTCGTACTTTGTAATATCCGTAATATCCGTAATATCGTAATATCCGATCAGATTGTTTCAACACAGGACAGCTATACATTTTTTTGAAGAGTACTGGGCTGGATGCCAGATCTTAGGCCAACCATAGTGCCGCACGATTATTAGATGCGACGCTGAGAGCATCTCTTGTCGGCGGCCCTGTCCTTCCTGCGTGCGTCCGTCGTCGTCGTCGGCGTCGTCGTCCGCACTCTCCTCCGTTCACCCCCTCTCATCTCCGATGGCGAACACTCTCTCGCGAGGGGCATTGGATTGGATTCGATTGGATTGGCTTGGCTTGGATTTGGATGGGATTGGATTAAAGTGGATTGTGTTGCGTCATAGCCGCGGCAGACGCACTGGCGCCGGCGCGTGCTCAGGTGAGAGCGAACACTTTCTCTCAACATCTGCGGGTGAACGGCTCAGCGCGCTCTCACTCCGCCGGTGGGCGGCGCTGCGCGCGGTGCTGCGCATGTGCAGTACTCTCTCTCTCCGCGGTCTCCTCTCCTTCGGGCGCGCTGCGCATATAACCGGTGTGCCCCTCTCCGGCGGCCTTTCGGTCGATGGTTGCTCTCCGCTTGCGCTTGAACCCCCCTCAGCGTCGCATCACACCAGGGTTCCCGCGAGGGGAGGTGGGCGTAATTTTTTGTGTATACGCGTCGCTTCCGTATTTCCATCATCATGTACAGCTCATCACTTCCCCCATTTTCCCCCATGTAGAGCTGCGAGCCAGAGCCAGAGCATATATCCAATAAATTATCTTTACCTATCTCTACAATATGCTTGCTTAACGGTTATTTAGTTTACTTCTCGTAATTGATAGTTTTTCCGTCACCATTACTTTACAAAAAAAAACGTTAAGGCTTAATTAAATAACACAAACCGCCGCCTCCTGGCGGCATATGAGAAATCACGCGGCAACGGCAAAGAAAGGTTCCACTAGCTAGGCTTCACGTTCTGCTTGGGACGCACGTGGAGCACGGTTGTTGAAGTCGGCAGGAAACGAAAGAGCAAACCTGCTCGCCCGCGAAGCGCTTCTCCGCGGGCACCTGCCAACTGTGGTCAAACCCAAAAGCCCGTGACACCGCCAAAGCTGCAGCTTAAAGAATACGCAGTCAGCAAACGCAAATTCACTCCTCCGCACAAGAAATTGTCCAGGCAACAGCAAACCACTATAAGGCTGACGCAAACGCTACTAACACCCGACAAAGTATACATGTACAAAGGCTGTATGAACGCTTCCCCGCCAGAGTATGATGAATGCCACGTACCGATCAATCAAGAGCACATGTTATGGCTATGCCCCAAGGTAGATAGAAGCAGTATCCGCAGGGAGTGGCTGACTCAACCGGCTACGCTAGAGCAGCAGCCATCGTTGGCAAGCTTTGTCCAAAAGGCCTTCCCGGCTAGACCCCTGGAAGACAATTCCAGTGGCCCTCTGGAATGAGAAGGCATTAGCCTAAAGGGCAAATAAAATTTCTCTCTCTCTCTCTCTCTCTCTCTCTCTCGAAGTCGGCCGCCTCGATTCACGCGCGTCTCCGCCGTACTGCAGCGCTGGCATCGAGGAATCCCGCCTGTAGCAGTGGAACGCGGTAAATTCAAATCACCTTGAGCAAACCTTTACCTTGGGATGCGCGCGACGGAACAGAAACAGCATTACAGGTGAGCGAAAAAGCAAAAGGGGGCATTGCCTTGGCAAATGTCTACAAAGACTATCGTCTTTTAACGACATTTGCAACGAAAGGAGCAGATACGCGGCCAATTTTTCTTCTTCTTTCTTTCCTTCTCCCTTCACTATCTCTTTCATCACCCCCTTTCTACTCTCTAGCATTTCATCCCCCCCTTCCCCCTCCCCCCGCACTGGGTTGCATGCAGGTGAGCCCCCAGATGGACTCAATAATATCCCCAGTGAATTTCCTTTCCTTTTCCATACCGAATCACTATACAGTAGTCCGTAAGCGCTCAGCGCTTGTTTTCCTTTGCTGTCTGCGTAGTCTTTTTTTCTTTGCGTTTCTCTGTTATTTCCACCACGGAATTTTTCATTGCGAAGACACGGCGGGTTCACCACGACGCTGCATTCAAGAAGAAAGTAATCCTGGGAGCGGAAGGCGATGGAAATCGGGTCGCGTCACGTGCGTTCAGTGTTCCGGAGACTTGCATGCGGGACTGGCGCAAGTAGAAAGAAATTTTTCGCAAGCAAGGCGACACGGAAAGGGTTCAGCGGACCAAAGAGGGGACAATATCCCCAAATAGAAAATCCGCTGGCGGAGTACATGCTGCAGCAGCGAGCGCCTCAGAGACTGGTCGTAACGACAGAGCTGCTGAAGATTCGAGCGATGCCGTTGGCGTTGCAGCAAGGGCTAATGCGGAGGGAGTTCAATACCAGCAGGTGCTGGATAATAAATTTCATGAAGAGAAAAGGCTTCTCACTTCGCCGGCGGACAGGCAGAGAAGTTGCCCGCGGTGTTTGAGGACAAACTGGAAGCATTTCAGCGGTACGTCTTGAATTTTCGCAACAAGAACTACGTGCTCGGGCAAATCGGCAACGCGGATGAAACGCCGCTTCGATATGCCCGCCGCCACAATGATGGAGAAAAAGGGCACCAAGCAAGTTCGTGCCCAGCTGAAAAAAAACCATTGCCCGACCAATTTGAATGCCAATGGGTCGGCCAATTGGTCAGCCAATTGGTCGGCCAATAATGTATTAGGCACCCATTGGCGTTCCATTAAACCCGGCCAATTGGGCGACCTATTGGCCGGCCCATTGGGTGACCTATTGGCCGCCCAAATTTGGAACGCCAATAGGTCTTCCAATTGGCCGCCAACTTGTTGCACTTTTAGTTGGTTATATCCCATTGCCGCACCCACTCCATCTGAGCTGCCGCTGCAGTGCGTTGGTTACCTGTATCACAAATAGAACTCTTGGAATGGATGAATATCTTTATTGCTCTGTTTGTATACACAGCATGCAGACAGTTCGCCCTTTTAAAGCAATTTTTCACAGGCCATTGTCCATGCCGTGCTCCCTCGCCGCAGGTGGCTGGACCTTCACAAAGTGAGTGGCAAAAGCGAACAATGGGTTAAGTTTATAATAAACCGCAGTTTCGCGCATTAAAACAACAAGGCACTGAAATGTTGAGTGGCGTGAGCTCACCTCTTCAACAACGTCCCATGCATGGCGAACTCTGGTGGTGGCGAGTCGTGAACCGTCAATCGTAACATGAACAGCCCTGAAATACATTTAGGCAGACAAATTAATTCTTAAAATACCGCTCACGCTATGAGGAGTGAAAATGGCAAGGAAAACTGCCATTAAACATAACTCACATAAACAGAGACACTCTTCCTTCGGTGCGAGGCTTAGCGGCGTTCAGCGTAAAGATGCATCTTGAAACACAACTGCTAGGGGCGACATCATCGTCGCTACTTCTCACACTCTTGCAGATCACTTTACATTTCCAATGCATGCAGTCAGAGAAGACTGCGGTGCAACCGACCAACACGCCTACATCCTACACCCCCAAACACCACGTTGAATACCACTTATCCACTGTACGTCTATGGATTGGATTCGATTGGATTTCATCGTGGTTTTATTTCAAAAAAATTTTGCTACTCGTGTCGGAAAGTTTTCTTTAGCGTTTGCTTGTTGTTTTTTTTCAGAACTTTATCTTGAATTGCTGATTGTAATATCAAAATAATTGCCTCATAAATATACATTTGTAAAGGTTGAAGTTTTGAAACATTTTGAAGGTTTCAAATTAAGGGTGAGAGAGAGAGAATTAAATTTCAGCAAATGGTTGTAGTAATTGAATACTATCAACTACTATCCAAAATGGCTCCCCGATTGGGTCATTATGTTGGAGCAGTCAGTAGTATGAACTTAGTATGAACTTAGTATGAACATACTTAAGTAGTATGAACTTAAGCAAGCACAACGACAACATTTGTTAAAATAGAGCAAGTTTGTATCTTAACTTCCGGTTTTAACGACTGCAGTAGGTGAAGACTATATTTATATTTTCTTGCTTCACAATAGGTTAAAATTGTTATGCGCCGAATTATTTGAGCTTATTTTGTGGACAAAATTGATTGTGAGGCAGTTTGGAACAGTTTGGTTGGTGCAGTTCTCATGTTGGCCACAAAGGGCAGCGCGAGCGGTATTGTTTGCGCGGCGCGTTCAAAACTGTGCTGGAATTCGTGTGAACGCAGTGTGCTCCTTATTCTGTCGTAGCTTTGTGATTTTTATAATTATGCTGGGTATACTGTTATCTGGATCTGGTTGATGATATATAGACACAACCGCTGATCAATGGCGGGGGGAGGTCTAAGTAGCCACGACCACTTTGCACTTGCAGTTTCAAAGCCAACACGTCGCGCCTAGCCATCTAGGATGGCTGTGCGCAACATACTCGCGAAAACAACGTGCAGGTGTACGACAGTTGGCGCAATAATGTCTATGTTTCCATAAATATCAATAGAATAAAGTACTAGCACACGTTTTATATGCAGAAAAACTTTTCAAAGTCTCTTTGGAAGCGTCATAAAACCGATCCTCTTTTTTTCTTGTAAATTTAGGCGATCAAGGTGACTACCCGGCCTTTCTACCACTCAGCTAATGTAATTTCGTGACGTGCGTGCAGAAATCTGCTGTACGCCAGATGAGCGTTGTCAACCAACGCATCGATCGCCGATCGGGATTGGTGCACGTGAACTATCTTTATAAAGATAGTTTGAGGGCATATAAAGTATACTTACAAACATAACGCCTGAGATCAGCAGTTAGGAAAGTAACGGACAACCTATCTCGTAAGTGATCGCCTATTGCCTAACCGTGTCAACTCAGCAGTAATGGCGATAAAGAGGGATGTAGACCTAAAAATGCGAAAAGGGGAGGGTATGCTAATATATCTTAGTTATTTACGCCAATGGTGCCAAAAGGCGTAAATGTTACTTATTCACACCAATATTGATTATTACTGCGTTTTCTGGTGGCAGCAAGAAACTAAACGCGCACGCGCACGTACGCTGCAGCCTGCATCTAACTTTCGCAGTTTTCTTAGATTGTTCGTTATATAAAAAAAAAGAAGCTAACGCTGTACGTATATTCTTGGCGCTTATCTACCTAGTATATTATTACTAGCAGTTGTTTCCAGTTTCAAAATTTTACGAATTCAGGGGGGGTAAAAATTGGGGTTGATACCGCGTCGATTCGGTCTTGGTGGGACAATCAAATCTTGATCGCAGTAAGGAAATGTTGAATTGACCCGAGTAAACGCGTATCTTTATTCACTAATGGGACTCCTAAACTTGATCGAAGCAACTGATAAAATCAGACTAAACGAGGTTGAATTAACGATAGTTGACAGACTCTCCATCGTTATTTCAACCCAGGCCTACGGGGACCGCTAAAATTTAGTTTAATAAGCGGAAAATGGGACTGACAAAAAATACATAGCTTTGTATACCCTAAGTCGGACCTCATGATTCAACTGAAATAAGTTAGCAGATATAATTAAGTTACATATCAAATAAAGAGAGTCGGCTACATTAAAGTTTGGAAACAGCTAGTGGAGAAATCGGGTTTTTATGAGTGCCATATTTTAGAAATTTCTATTCTAGTCCCGCAAGGAAGAATTAATTACCAGCGACCTTTTGTGATGGCAGGATCACCGGGACAGCACAAGAAAGTGAGCTATGTTTCCTAACGCGCGCTTATCCTTGCGACGTTTGACAAATGTTCGTATTATAATAAAACGAATATCGCCGGTTTATTTTTTAGTTAACGACAACGCCTGCACTGAGGGTTTATTAAGCTTGTAGGAAGTGGTATAAAAGTATACTACTTTTCTCGGAACCCTGTGCTCGCGCTTTCTGGACGCTCTCGTGAGCCAGGGTGCACAACTAAAAAAATGCGCGCCAATCCACCCTGTGAAGGTGGTTGGAAAGCGAAGCTGTAAACGACACCTATAACGGTTGCCCATGCGACGTCACTTGAATTCATACACGTGGCTCTCCAAAGAGTGAAACCAGGGACAAGTGAAATGCACTTAACCGACTCCCTTATTACTTCATAGAGATATTCTTTGCTAAGGTCAAATGAATGCATGATCCATGAATGGTGTTTGGTCGAGTTGTATTGGTAAAGCACGTGAGTGGAAACTTTTTTTTTCATAAAATGAAAGGCAGCTCAAACACGGTGTTAGACGATCGCACTCCTCCTGTCTCTGTCGCCGCCGACGGTTGGTTTGAGCTTAATGTAATTTTTGGTAACTCTAGCGCATGCGCAAGGCACGAACACGATGGCTACACGTGCCGTCGGCGGAGCGCACAGCGGCGCAAGAGTTCGCGTGACCCTATCACGTGGCATTCAAAGAGAACGCAAGGGGTAGATCTGCACATGTGCTCGGTGAGTGCACCGTCTGTCTCCCCGTCTCCGCGTGGGTTCGTGGCTGAATCGGTAAGAAGACGGGCTCTCGTTCCGTTTCTCTATTCTTTCCAGGTTCAATCCTGGCGGTGCCACTAATTTATTCGCGGGAGTTTTCTGCTGACACCAGCAGTCGCAGCAGAACCCTTGGGGGGTAGAAGTACAAAGCTCCGCTTTAAAAATATTTACGGGTGAGCATTTGATTGATGGCGGTGCAGTCAGTGCGTGCAATGCAATTCCGGTTGTGTGTCGGACTGTGTTGACGAACTGAATTCGCTTCCCTCCTCTTCGTCCATCCTTCTCGCCACTGCCCACTTTCGCCGAGACTTCAAACCGCGCACGGCGCCGTGCTTGTCTAAAAAGACGCCGAACCGCATACCACCACCCGGATGCGCGCTTATGCCGGCGTAGACAAGAAATGCTTTCGCGTTAAAACAAAAAATTGCAGAAAGGTTATAGGTTACCGTTCTTTCTGCTAGCTTAAAACTGAATGTTTACAGTTAACATAAGCTCGCTGTGACGCTTTAACAAAATGTAATGTTCATAAGCTGTTTCACTATAATGAAGAAAAAAAAATCTTGTAATTCGTGGATATTTTAGTGCGAAAGCCTATCTCGGCTAGGTCGGCGAAAACACGCATCAGGCTGGCGCCAGGTTGGCGTGCGGATATCTGCAAAACGCGTAACCCTCGCCACGCGCTCACGTCCCATTGGCGATCAAGGTGACTAGGCGATCAAGGTCGCACCCATTGGGTGCGACGGGTTCCATAGCGCGTGAATCAGAAATCTCGCCCGAAGTCTCGATTGGCGTCCAAATTAAATGAAGAGAGTGTTGCAGCCAGTGTTCCCAACATCTGGATTCCAGCAGTACGGATTATGCAAGTATCTGCATTGAGTCCGACGAGGGTAGGCAGAAGACCCGTCCACGGATGTATACCGAAAAGAAACACTTTCTTGCACTCCTCTCTCAGAGGATCTCTAAGCGCGCATTCGCGCGCTTAGAGATCCTCTGCAAATGTTGTTATTGGGCATTATGGCGCGTTCGCTGAGAAATTACTCATGCTGTACATCATGCTTTCGAGAGCCCTCGAAAAAAAAAAAAAAAAAAGAATCGAAGTCTTAACTTCAAAACAACGAGCGTCATTCATTTGCCTCAAATCTTGTAGAATATTGTGAGCTAACTCCTTGATTGTGTATTTTTGCCCTTATTAAGGCGCCCATGCATAGTTGCGGATTTTCAATCAGCGCTGCAATGTCGGATGCTTCCGATACCTTACGAAAAAGTTCTCTATCCACGTTCCAAATGTTTTTTTTTTTCAGGCAGTGTGGGTGCGCGTCGCATCCATTAAATTCTCATTGTAACATTATAATAAGTGTTGATTACAGCATTTCTGTATACGATGAATAAATCCGCGCTTGGGAGGCTACTTGGCTCTATATTCCCTATGCGGAAGTATTTTATTATTATTAGGCATAAAATGGTCAGGCCTTTCTACGGCCGGCTGCGTTTAAATTTGGCGACCATCAATAGGAGGAGGAGGCAAAACGTTTATTGAGAAAATAAAAAACGGTGGGTGGTACAAAGATAATTTAAAAAACCGCTCGGCGGCACGCACCGCATGCTGGCCTCGAAATATATATGCACTCCGGCGAAATTCACTTTAAGTTTCTTCTATTCTCCGCCAACAAAAAATTAAGAAATTTGTGCCATCGCGCACTCTGTGAAGGTGGACGACATGTGACACAATTTTTGGCTGCAGGAGGCATACACCAACGAAGGTCGCGCAGGAGAAACGGATCATGTGGCCGCAAGCTATGCAAGATGACAGCTAATTTCGCTTCATTACTGCGCCCCAGTGCGGACGATTCCCGCCACCGCGGGGAGTTGGAGGAAAGTAGTCACGAATGTAAATGGAGCGCGGGGGAGAGAAGGGCACATGCGTTTTTGTTGACAGAGAACAAAAATACACGGAACCCTAGCCGTATACAGACAAAATGAAGTTATTATTGCTAGAAAGTATGGGTCAATTGAGATTCTCTGCTTGATTGACGTTGTTTATTTGCTGTAAATGACTAACTAGTTTGATTAGTCGTACGTGACCAAAGCTTGACCCGATCGAAGGACGACCACATTGAAGAGTGCATGGCATAAATTTTAGCATCATGTCAAACAGTTTTGAAGTTACTGGCTAACTCATATTGGTTTATTGTGGCTTATTGGCTAAAATTAGTAATTTTATTAGCCATTACATCACTTTGTCCTCTTGTCCAGGGCTCCTTATTGTACAGCTTCAACATTTTAGGAAGTCAATAGGAATTGCCAAAACTGCTCTAAAATTAAGATTTCTATAAAATTGAGAAACACTTGACAATGACAAAGCTAAATTTATTCCGAAGCGGTAAAGTACGCATCCTGTGCTTTTATCATAAATTATCTCTGCCGTTATTTCAATGGTGCACTTTTTCCTAGTGCGATAGGTCTCAGTGCTACGAAAGGTCACTTTGAGACACACTCTGTTGCTTTTTGCGCTTATTTTATTCGTAAGATGAGTTGCAAAATACAATAAACTTTAATTTACCCAAACTCAATGACACTGCTTTCTCCTCGTTGAGCGTGGATGTGTGGCTTTGGTATGGGCACGAAAAATACTTCACTCAGTGATGGGTCAGCAGGCACAACTGCATGCGTGAGGGTCCTCTCCTATCTGTCTAGGCATGCACTCTTTTGGCCCTGCTGCCTGATGCACGAGTCTTGCTCTGGCTTTGGATGTCCAAAGAAGGCACTGCTCTCACGCCTTTTGTACACCGTGCCAACTGTGCTTAGCACTCTAACCAGGGTCACGTCTGCCCTGTTTAGCAGTGGCGTTGGCTACCCGTCTCTTGTGTTGTCCACCAGTGTTGGCTGTCCATGGCTGTCATATTCAGCCTTTCCTTTTTTGCCCCCCTTCACCAGCTGCACACTCCATTTCACACGTGCAAGAGGTGACATGACTCAAAGCCCACATGAGCCATCGAGATGGCGTGTCCCCGGTATTACAGCACAGGCAGGCGGTGAGCGGTGCTTCTACTGCACACCATTGGCGTCTCCCTACCAATGTCGGCAGTGGCACAAAAGCAGCACCACCTCAGCCACGTGCTCCCTTTTAATCTGTACCGATTTCTTTCTAATGACGGATACACGGTAAAATTTTTTGCCAACATGCTCCACCTATTGCTCACATGTAATGAATTTAAATTATCGATGTGGCTTGAGGACTATTTATTTTGCAAAAGTAGCATGCCAGTATACTCCATTTCATACATAGTGTGCAACACTGCCTAGGCTAAAGAGTGTAATAGGAAACTTTTTGCAATGAGAAAAATGCTTGAACAATGAACAAGTCTTCATATCAAAACATGCATGTTCTCAGCTTGTGTGTAACCTGACAAAAAAGTGAACAGTGGAACAGTGCTCCCAATTTTATTAATGCAACAAGTGTACATCACGCAGATGTCATACATTTCTGGGTATCACACATGTACTCCTACTGTAGACCAAAAAGAAGCCTCGGTGCTTGGCAGCGCTACGCCTGCAGATGGCCACGGCTGCTTGAACCTGCATGGAGATTAAAAGAAACATGGCAGTACATAGAAGAAATGTAGCAATTACTGGCATGAGATAAAACTCGCCTGCAATTATGTGCCACGCAATTTACAAAGAATGTCATGCACAATACAACTGAGGTGCGTACGGGCAATAATACTATGGAGCAGCCTTTCTTGGTCCACGTGAGCGCAGAGGTTGCCACTTGTGGCTGCCAGGTGGACAATTTTGAATAGAGTGAAGGCCATTACAGGCACGCAAGGAATGCATTATTATGAGAATTTGGTGTGCATTCGATTCCTGCTACAAGCAAGGCCGGAGCACTGCAGTTGGTCGCTAGTGTTGCTTGTATAGCAACCACCTGATTTCTCAAATGGCCCAGATTACTGCACGAGGTGAATATCATAGAAAGTTGCCCTACGGCTGCCATTCACACAAGAACTGCGACACTTCACTGCTCAGTGAACACCCTATAGACTTCACTTGCTACCCAGCAAAAACCGGACACAGATTAAAATTTATCTGATTCATGCTCCCTTCCTTCCCCACTTCGGTTGAACAAAATCTCTTAAGTGTCTGTACAAAGGGTAACTTAACTTCGCTGCTTAATTTATCGTGTGCCTTGGATGGTCTGCCAGCATACACATTTTACCGTAAAAGGAAAATTTTCCAAGTGTATTACTTGAGCTAGAGAGGTGTAACTTCAGTTATTCATTGGTGATGGTTGTGGTTTGCGACGGGAAAAGGAAAGGAAATTCACTGGAAATATTTTGAGCTCGGCCAGGTGAGCTCCCTGCCGAGCTCAAAATATTTTCAGTGAATTTCCTTTCTTTTTTCCGTCGCAAACCACAACCACCATATAGCCTTAGCCAGCACATTTATGTAATAAGTGGATAAACATACATCTTTAAGAGAAGCCTAACCTTATGTTTCATCAAGGCTCACCATCGTGCCAGTTTGCCACATCTGAAACAAGTGGGCTCAACTTTATAGAAAAAAAAAAAAACCCAAAACCAAACAAAAGAAACAAAATTACTAGACAAAGCTTGACAAAACAATACAGACAAACCTCATTAATTCAAACTCTAAGGAGACGAAAAATTTGGTCGCTGATGATTATATGGGTTTAACGACATACGGTCAACTGAGTTGAGCCCGCTCAAGACGCTCATCGGAATGTCTGGCGAAATTGGGAGGGAAAGGGCGGCATGCACTGCTGTGGCACCATCTCTCTCACTGCCTCCCCTGCACACTTTCGGCAGACGCTACTACTCCGTGCGTAGGCCATCTGAACCACGTGATGTTTGTGCGGGAGGTTCAAACACCATTTGCAACAACAAGGTCGTCGGCGGTGGTGGCGCGCTGCGAGATAACAGCACAGTAGTGCACGCCGCCATGCGTTCGCTGATTACGCACTCACTCCCCAAGACACAGCAAATATGCGCCGTGACTGAGAAGGCTGCAGTTTGCACTGTGCACAAATAGGGAGTATAGTAATCATCAGTGCATTTTTAAATTCATTCAACAAGTCGTCATGCACATTTAGCGACTCAAGACAACTTTCAATGACATCGTTATGAGCCCCAAGACCCTCCGAAATTCCATTGGAACAAAGCAAATAAATGTATGAATGCACAAGCATAACTCTATTGGAGCACTGACCAAGTAGTGCAAGCGTACACTGCCGCTGGGCCTCTCTGTCGCTGACTTCTGTAGTTTCACTTGTTTCTGGGTGAGCGACATGACACAAGTCAGTGGCAAAGGGGCCTGGTGGCAGTTGCTAGGTCCTTGCACCCATAGTTACTTTTGTTGCACCCGTTACTGCACTTGCTTCATGTGGTTGCACTTCTGGTCTTAACTTGACACAAAGCAGCAGTAAAGAAACCCACAAGACACCAGGCCGAGTATTAGTACAATGGCAGCTGGGTTAAAAAAAAGTTCCTAATAGTCTGTGTGTTGCGGTAAGAAAGCTAGTTTAACAAGACCCATGCGATACCACCACACCATGTGAGGCAATTGAAGGCCAACTGCACTCAAGTTTCAGCCCGACCAAATTTATTTTTAATGTGTAGTACATACCACCAAATCAGCTAGGACATGAGTGGTGTCCCCGTGAAACGCCTCGTTAATCAGTCGGATACGTTTAATGGGACCCTGCAACACTTACCATCGACTACTCGGTATGTATTTTAAGGTAAAGTCTATAATGCACGTGCATATCCTAGCCAGACTCCTCCACCACTGCCCAATAATTCAAAACTGCCACGATTAGGACGTAAATAGTGTAACACAGCCCTAGCTCTCCCTCTCTCTCACACATGCACTGACGCAGTGTTGAAAGACCGTGCTGAGCCTTTCAACACTGATAAACAAAATGCTTAATGATAGCACCTAATCGTGAACAGCAGTATGCTCCGTCTCCAGCTAAGAAAAATATTGCTTAGATATATAAGAAATTGCGCATTTAAGGCTAGTCTTAGCCTGTGAAAAAAAAAAAAAAAGCCCGGATAAATTTGGATTTTAACTTATAGTCTCTGTACAGATAGTTGTCGGAGGCGGTACCTCGCCATGGATTGAACAGTGCTAAGGCGGGACAAAGTGAAGTGAAACAACCACAGGAGCTGACTAACCACTGTTTATTTTGGAAGGAAATATTATTTATAGGGGAACAATGCTAGCATGGTTAACTGTGTGCGCATTGCGGCACGCGAAGAAACAGATCAAATAGGCTGTGATTGTGCGTATCTAACATAAGTTGCAGTGTCTTGCAGTTGAAACGTGAACCTCTCCCATCTCACCAAATATGCGATTTCTCTCTCCACCGGGGCCACGGACAGCATGCTCATGCATATCTCACGTGCGTGCTGGCCTCTGTGCCTTTTCGAGACACAGCAGGCCTCAGATCGCAACTTTTCACATGCTGGGCAAGCATGCTGCCGGTCGCTGATGCATCGCACCGTCTGACCAATGTATGATTTTTTGCAGGGTAGTGGAACTTCGTATACGACTTCCTCGTCGCATTTGACAGAGGCTGTTGCCGGATTCTTAGTACAGCTCTTGCGCACTTTCTCTAGGTTAGCTCTTCTGCACAGCCCCCTCAGCTTGTTGGTCGACGAGAAAAGCAGATGTACGAGATGACTTCTCCCCTTGTGCCCTTCTGGCGGGATTTTCTTTGGAGCTGTATACAGTCAAACGCCACTACAATGAACGCTTTTACTATGAAATAGCCTGTACAACGAAGCATGCCACATGGCCTGGCCAGATTCTTATGTATTGCGAAGACCCCTACAGCAAATTTGCCTGTTTAACAAAAAAAATTAATGCATTCCCAATTGCTGAATTGTGGTTTGATAACGGATACCGCATGTACCATGTGTGCAGCTGCACACATGGTAGCGTGCAGCTGATAGGTGTGCCGTGAGTCATCCAGTTCAGCCAGGTAGCTGTAGGAATCGATAAACACGTACAGTGCGTGCTGCATCGTAGCATCGGTTGTGATGGCTGACAAAAACGTCTCAGTGGAAGACCAGGCCCTGGTTTTCTCTGACCTGACAACTGACCACATCGTGGAGGCCATCATAGAGAAAAGGGACGCCACAAATGATCAGGCGAGCAGTGACGAATAGCTTGCAGAGGAGCTAAGCGTAATGACAACCGCGAAGCGGTAGAGGCGTTTGATGTGCTGCAGATGTAGATCTCGTCACTCCCTGAACTCCGCCGCAGCACACCATACACTTCAACAGCAGCAGGTCGGTGGTGGGTTCGCATTCAGTACGTCTTACTACTGCGCACAAGAAAATTGTTGACTTTTTTCGCCTACTGCAGTTTAATTCTGACGGTTATTTCTCTCAGTATGCTTATCTGCTTTATTGGGTCAATGAAATGAGTGACGTATAAAATGAAGTGACATGTGTAACGAACAAGTATCGCAGTCCCACACGCTTTGTTATACGGGCGCTTGACTGTAGTGCATATCGGCCAGGAGCCTATTGGCTTGCTGTGCAGCAGCTGATCTGGTAACCCAGCAGAGCGGAGATGCTAGATTTGAGCCCCAAAACTGGATTGCACTGAGTGCTTGCAGGACGTGAAGAGGGATGGCTATTGCCTTCTAAATCCAGCGTCTCTGCTCCGCTGGGTATCCAGATCAGCTGCTGCACAGCATAGCCAGCAAGCTCCTTAGCGGCATGCACTCTTGGCCCCGCTAAGCAGAGAATTCGCATATTTGGCGAGATAGGAGCGGTTCACGTTTCACCTGCAAGGCGCTGCAACTCATGTTAGATACGCACTATCACAGCCTATTTGATCTGTTTCTTCGCGTGCTGCAATGCGCACACAGATAACCATGATTGCTTTTACCACTATAAATAATATTTACTACCAAAATAAACAGTGGTTAATCAGCTCCCGTGGTTGTTTCGTTTCACTTTGTCCCGTCTTAGTGCTGTTCAATCCGTGCAACGAACCAACGAGCCCAGCTACAAACACTCCTGCAGTACCTGAGACAAGCGGACACTTGTTCGCAACCGATGCAGAAGAATTTGCATTGCCACCAGCGTACGCGATATCGTGCGTGGCCTCTTGTAAGGCACATAGATGGTAGAGGGGCAGATATACGCATTAGCGATAAGTTCGAAAGACACGGGTCCGAACTAGTAGGCCCGTCCTTTGTCTGAATTTTCGCGCTCTACTGTGGCGGATCTAAGGAGCATAGGACAAAAGAATGGGAATTGTATAATTTTACACATTGCACAAGGTCAAGCGGTAAGGTATCGCAGCAAAACAAGCGATTGAACAATGAACAGAACCACTTACCACTGTAGAAAAGAACGTTGAACGACGCGGGAAACGTTACGCAGGTACGCGGCCAAATGGCTCGCACATTGGCTCGCATGACCAACAACGCTAGCCACAACGGCTACATCACAGAAAAGAAATAATTGTATAAAACATAGCAAGCAAGCGTTCCTAAAATTAAGCTTCATTTAAAATATTTATGTTTGGCAAATTTGTAGAACATTTTAATGCAAACACACAGCCGGATGCGGATGTGACGCATGGGTGAGAATAACGCTTTTTGGCCGAAAAAGCGTTATATCCACCGGGTGGTAGCAGACACTTGCCTTTTTCGGCTGGGTGTGCTGTCCTCTGGCCTCGAAAAAACAAGTGACGGCAATGCTTTTTGCTGCACTGCGGACGAGCACTCACTTCCCCCGTACCTGAAAGGATTGTGCGCGCAAATGAGGAGTGATATGACGACGACGGACTGGTGGCCGATTGGATCGATCACATGTGGCGGAAGCGACCCGGCGCAAGCTTGGGCCTGCGCGCATTGCTTGTTCTGGACGCGTTCAGGTGCCACCTTGAGGAGCGCATCAAGGACAGGCTCGCCGCTTGCGACACCGACCTTGTTGTGATTCCCAGTCCCTAGAGAAAATGCAGCTGGTCCTTGCTGGTTTATGGCCAAATTACCAGCTATAGGCACTACTGGTCCCAGTTGGAACCAGCTGGGACCGGCAGAGCCTAACTGGGAATCTGGCCATAAACCAGCAAGGACCAGCTACCATTTTCTCTAGGGGTGGCATGACCTTACAACCGCAGCCACTGGATGTTTCACTAAGCAAGCCGGTCAAAGACTGGATTCAGGCGCTCTACACCGTGTGGCTTGTTGGCGACGGTCATGAACTGACGTCTAGCAACCGAATCAAGCGCGCTTCTCTGCAAGACTTCGCCGGATGGGCAAAGGATGCCTACCATGGTAGACGAGGCGCTTAAGAAATGCGGCATTTCGAATGATATGGATGGCACTGAAGACATGTTTTGGGCCGTCGATAGCGAGAAGGAGTCGTCGGACAGCAACGAGTGATAACATTGATAACGTGCCGTCGGTGTCACCCAATGGCGCTGCTCGGCCGTGCTCGGCCGGCGATAACCGGCACATATCATTCCATGCCACCTTTGGAATAAACCTTGCTTGTTCCAAGTGAGAAAAGGTTGAGTTTTGTAGTAAATTATGAAAGTTTAGTGCGCATTACAATCAAGGACATAGCGTTTTTTTTTTTCTTCGGACCGCTAAATGCAGGTGCGCGTTACAATTGAGGGCGCATTAGATTCGAGTAAATACTGTAGTTCAAATTATCCATGGGAGAACCTACTCGCACATGAATTAATGGGCTCTTTTATACATGCACTTATATGGAGCCTGGCTGGACCAAATGTAGTTTGAATGATCCATATATTCAAATTATTTAAGTTCGAATTAGTGAGCTTTCACTGTATTTGATAAGGCAGAAGCTGCAAGGTAAGCTTTATGCATTATGCTCGTATGCCGTTCTTATTATGCAAAGCCTATATGGCTAGCATTCCACAAATTTTTCATGTCTGCGCTGGTAAGTTATAGGTGAAATTTAAAATGAATACCAGAAAACATCAATGGAACATTCGAAATGTGTCTTTATTGTAATGCAATGCCGCTAATTTTGTTAGCCTGATGCCACAGTAATTGTTCAATCACCAACTACTCGTTGATAGCAGTACACAAATACTAAAACAGAAGCTTGCTTAGAAAGTCGGTACATTTTCAAATAATGAGCACAAAAAATGGAATACGAAAAATTTTTCAGACCCAAAGCTGTGTCTGTGTACCCCTTCCTCATGTTGTTTTTTGTGCTGTATAAATGGGACTATTGTGTGACCTCATATCGCTTACAAAACATACATAAAAATTCACACAACAAACATGGCAACTTTTAACACAACCTACATTTATTAGTGACCTTTGCTTCCGAAGCTACTGAGCCATTAAAAACACTCCACAGCTCAGCCAGCCTTGTATGTTATACCAGAGTCCTTCAATGCTTTTCTGGTCACGAAACTTCTCCGTAACGCTATGGGAGAGCTTCATATGGGGACCAACGCTCCCGCGCGGTGGCGCTACGAGTCTGGTGAAGGCGGCTTGGACGGCGGCGGCCGTATTTGCCGTGCGTTGGAGCGCGAGCTTGCTGGTGTTTGTTGTGTGATATAGCTTTCTAAGCTCATCACGATGGGCAAACTATGTGAACTACCATGCCTCTGACGTGCTGTGTACCTGGTTGCCGCTCTGGCTATCGGAATACAACGGAAAAGGCTTCGTTGTTCTGCCTCCCAAGCGACCGCGAACAACGCGACAGGTGGAAGCGAGCCATTCCACGACAGGAGACGGACGCTTTCAGCTTCGAGTGGAAGGCCGTTCGTCTTTTCGGGAAATATTTCGACCCCACGGACATTATTCGAGCCGATGAGTTCAAAATAAGTGGACAACCTGTGCTTCTGCAGCGCGAGAAGCTCAAGCTCCGCGTCGATGCATACCCCGGATATTTGAAAACCTGCCGGCGTATCCACGATCGCGCTCACAACGAGAAAATCCAGCTGCTAAACGTTGCCGCGTTTCGTCGCCGCACAAAGATCGGACTGCAGCTACTGTTATTTTGGTTATCCAACCAGATATTTTGAATTTGGAAAGCGGAGCATGGCTATCTTTGCCTGCATATATTTTTTTTTACTTGCCTGCCGCGCTTGCCCAGGGGCTAAGGCGTTGTGCTGATAAGTCCAAGGACGCGGGTTCCCAGCCGCTTTTCTGATGGAGGCGAAAAGAGAAAACGCTTGTGTGTTCGAGATTTCGGCGCAAGTTAAAGATACCTGAGTGGTTAAAATTAATCCGGAGCGCTACACTACGGCGCGCGCCCCATTGTCTGTGTAGCGTCGGCACGTTAAACATCATAATCAATCAATCAATGTTTTTAACTTGCCGTTTGGGTGGGAGGGGTGTGACAGGCACTGAGCGGGCGAATTTTTATCTGTTGACACCCTATGCCTATGAGAACAGCCGAGAAAGTAGCTCAAAACTGTAGCATTTACTCCTACCCTGGCCCCTCCCCGCGCCTATTATTCTGCTTCCATTTCGTGAGCGTTTTTTTTTTCCTGCTGTCCACGCTAACTTTCCGAATCTCGATTATAGTTTTACATTATTAGTGCGCTATAAAATAGCGCAAACACAGCGCTAACCCAACGTGCTGTACGTTTGCACACCTATTTGCTCAGCGCAGCATGTCGCGCCCAGGGCTGAATACAGATTTAATTCTGACGCTAGTTCACTCAAATCATGCAGGCGGCTGCAAAGGCTAGTCAAAAATTGAAAACGCCAGATGTCCGCCTTTTCGAAGCGAGAATGTAGCGGTGCTTGCCGGAATGAACGAACACTGCAACATATGCGCCTCAGTAACACCCGGGGTCTTGCCTCAGTTTCACAGCTGAGCTACGGGACAACAAATGACTAAAAAACAACAACTGACTGACTAAAAAACAACTGATCTGACTCAAAAGCTAATTAAAAAACTTCGCTCGCATTTTTTCTGGTGGAAATGAAGAGCAGATGAAAGTAGGCGCGTGCCGGCGGAGAAACAGCCGGCCAGGAAGCGTCGTCGACCGCCGGCGAAGCCTTCACGTTAACAGGGGCGATCCTAGCGGCAGCTTTTGTCCCTGAATGAAACTTCGGCCGGAGTTTCGTGACCAGAAAAGCATTGAAGGACTCTGGTTATACTTTGGAAATGTACCTGTGTTACAATGCCGCTAGTTTTTGAAGACCACAGCTTTATGTGACAGTAACTGCTTGCTAAAAATCAATTATTTGCTGACAGTAGCACACAAATGACATCTTTTGTGACCTTAGCTTACAAAACAGTATATAAAAATTCACAAAAAAACGTACACAGCTACTCCCGACATGTCTTGTACATTATAAGTGACCTTTGCTTAAGCTTTAGTGAAGCTATTGAGCAATAAAAAACAATCCACCTTTCGGCCAACAGTAGTTGCCTACTTGGCATGGGCTCTTGTTTGTGCACTAAACCAGTTCACAGCATTATGGGGTTATGAAATATCGGTCTATTCACAGTCACCAGTACTATACTCGATTTTCACCTCAGCTTTGAACCAGGGTTCTTCCAAAACATCTTCATTCTTCAGTTTTTCTAAGTTCTTAAGCATGATTATATTTTTGACATCATCACTGGCACAGTTATTTCAATTTGGTTGGAACAAGCCCACACCTGGCATAGCTGTTATCAACCATTATGCACACTTTATGAACCAGGTGCAATAAATCCACAATTATGCATTCAAGAGAACCACAAACATGTCTATTAAAGTGCAGCAAGGTAAGATTTTGAGCTAGTTCATACTTTCTTCATACTTTGTGTCTGCTAACCACACTATTTTTTTGCTAACGTATTTTCAAGCCTTTCCACACAAATTCTCACTGGGTTTTGGACGTCCTAATGTCCTAAGTAAAAGCCTAAAGATGGGACATCTCACTTGGTATTGTAAACAAACACTTTTTCAGTTTCACTTCTACTCAGTTACAGTACGATACAGTCATACTGTTAATGCAACAAGGGACACTCAAATGTATTGAACGAAACCCCCAAACAATAACATCACAAGCACTACAGTACAGGATCACAGCAAAAGAAAGCCCACAATCAGTTTGTTGTGTGGAACAGTTCATCCCCTGAAGAAATACTCACCAAGGTCAAGAGATTCATAGTAACTATAAACGAATAGTGAGAAGGCACTTGGCATCACCCCACAAGCCTGAACTTAACATCCTTTAACAATTGATATGCACATGTATGGTTTACAGGTTAGGCTACAATGTTCACCACTTTACAACTGTGTGTAACGCTACATGTTCGTGGTATTGTCATCAGGTGACATCGCGAAATGTCATAACTTATACCAAGCCTGAACCCTAACAATGCGACTCGGCTAAACATGGAACAGAAGATAATCAAAATGGTCAACATCACCAGCTAACAATTCGGTGCATTCCCTGTGCAGCCAAGCTACTCGAACATCCAATGCATTTTTAGAGGAGACCTGGGTTCACAAAACGGCCTTACACATCATGGTGGCTGACACACAAACGCAAAGCAAGATTACTCCACCCCAGGCTCGAATCTCAGAGTGCACATATAGATGGTATTCACTGAAAAGTTCAGTGGGCAATTTCTTCACATGGAAACACAGGAAACCGTCATGTCTGTGTCCAACGTGCCTGCCCATGTGCACTGCGCCCACGTCTTGCAGAAAAAAAAAAGGACAGCGTGTGTCGTCTGCCCTTGTCTCAACCCGATTCTCGGTGCACGGTCTCGACAGATATTATGAAGCGCACTCACATTACGTGGTGGCACTTGCCTTGCCCTCGAGAACTTCGTGTAAAGGGAGAATGAAACCATGGCTGCGAACGAAAGCAATACAACGCGTTGTTGTATGGTGCACCAACGGTTAGCTGACGGTGCTGTCGCCTGAAACCACGGATGTCGAAACAAATTCCCTCTAACACGTGGTTGAGTACAAAGACCAAATAATGGTTTTGAAGAAATGCTTCATGCATCCGCCGATTTAGATATGATGGTAGCATAGCAGCTAGTGAATGCGAGGCCATCCCCCAAGGCCTGCTGTGCTCGCACCACTCCCCAGTCAGCACAAGTGCTGGCGAATTCACTTCAGTTTGGCTTCGGCCACAGCGAAATTGTCGGCAACAATAATTCTGTTGCCCTTGAACAGGTGACGGACCTTGAAGGGACGATCGGCTTTCACTAGCATATGCGCGTGACTTGGTCCATCACGATGCACTTGCACGCATGTGTAGACTCCGAAGTTTTTACTGTAACTAGTCCTGCGACGATTTCAACCACGTCTGGCGATAAATAGATCGTAGGGTGCTACACGGAGCAGTATTTGGCGTCGAGGTATTCCTTCGCGTTCGGCGGGCAGTTTGTAAGATTAAATGGCTGTTGTTGTCATGTGCTGTGCTTTAACGGGCGTAGACAGCACGCACAAGTGCCGCCCTCGCAACACAGACGCTTTGGACACATACATGGCGGCACACACGCAGGGTTGCCCACATGCGTGCCATGCCAGTGAATACAACCTATACATAGTGTCAAGTAAGCTTGGGCAGTCTGCTGGTAAAAAACAGTGTCCAAATGACATCCTTGATATTTGTTTCAGAGTCACACCTTACAAAAGTGTCTTCTCCTTAAAGGGACTCTGCAACACTTCCGATAAACACTTCCACTCTATCCTTCATGCCCTGAGGCATGAAAGCTATAGTTATCGCCAGCACGAAGTGGTGCTGTGCAATTTTCTTGTTGCCGCAGATACGCCTTCCGTTTCTGCTTTGCTTTTGTGGCCTTGTTTTTCAAATGGGTATCAAATGTGTTCACTGCTGCAACTAAACGAGAGCCGGCCAAAAGCCACTACACCGCTATAATGACGTAACTGCAGCGCTCGAAGAATGCCAAGAGCGGGAAATAGACAAAAACCTTTTGAGAAACTTTCTAAGTTATCTGATGGGCATAGAGTAGTAATTTTTAACTGAGGTACTTTGCAACTCCGTAATCCAAGTACTGGATGTGTTTGTTGACTAAGTTCTGCCAGCGTTTAAGGTTTCAAGAAATGTCGAAAAAAGCAGAAACAAAAGACAACAGTCAGAAAAAGACACCGAAAAAGACAACAGTCAGAAGAAATGAACTTGGTCCACGGACTACCCACACTGAGAATGGCATGGCATTTGCACTCAGGGATTTTGTCATATGACACGTAGAAAGAACTTCTAGATGGTGAAATAAGCCACTCCTTATACATCGCATCGCAGCAAGCACTTGGTGCAAGTGAAGTAATCTATAAACTGTTTATCGGCAAACGTTCTAGTGACTGCCAAGGTGCCTTTCCACAGTGGTTGGCTTAACATGTCATACGAGACACATGCCGTCACAGATGGCCACTGAAGGGCTACTGTACCCTGGTGTAACACAAGTATTCGGAGAAGGAAAATTTGACATCCACCTGATATGCAGCTTAATGACTACAAAGGAGGGCTATACAGCTTCCTTTCGCAGAACTTGACTCCACTATACAGAATTCAAAACACTTACAGAAAGCTATAAAGCAAAGCTTTGGAGAACATTTACTCCACTTTGGGGATGTTTCCTAAATCTGGTCGACAAGCATTCAGAGTAGCTTCTTTTAACCATGGATGTTTCGAAATGTCATGGGACGCCACTGCAGGGCTGTTTTGCCCCGGTGTAACACAAGTGCACAGCAGAGCAGCTTTGTTCAACCCCACCCTCAGTAATGGGAAGTCATGTGAAAGGGAGTTTGTTTGCAACGCAGATTCAAAGAGCCCGCCTGCCGTCACAGGACAGCCCCAAAGGGCTGCTTTGCCCTCCTAACACAAGAACATTTCAGCAGCAAAACTGAGTACCCCCCCCCCCAGCAGAGCAGCAGCTCTTTAACCCCAGTCCCAGTGAAAAAAAAGACATGCGAAAGTGAGTTTGCAACGCGGCTTCAAAGAGCCCGTCACAGAGGCGGCTGTGGCTTCTGGCCTGTGGCAGCGTTGTCGGTGCCGTCGTCGGAGGCCATGATCTCGTCCTTGTGTCGGCGCAGGTGCACGGTGAGCTGCTGCCGGCTGTGGAAGGCCTCGGGGCAGAAGTAGCAGCGGAAGCGCATCTCCCGGTTGTGGCCCTCCTCGTGGGCGATGAAGGGCGTCAGGTAGGTGAAGGAGCGCGCACAGTAGCGGCACTGGAAGCTGCCCCGCTTGCGCGCCTGCCCGTTGCTCAGGTAGCTGCTGCTGCACGTGCGGTTGGGGGAAAGCAGAGAGAGAGGGTTTCGTTCATTGCCCTCTCTGAAGTATCACTCACGACAGGCAGGTGGTGGGTGTATTTAAAGACACACCAAGGAGCACACAATACGCACTCTGCTCTTCACTAGCACGGCTTGAAGGACACAGTAAGTTTCTTTCTTGTGATGGGAGACTCTCATACTCTTACTCTTGGTACTCATTCCACTCATAGGGTGCTCGGGAGTGCTCTGCAAACCAGTAACACATTCAGGTAGTCGAAATCAAGCACGTGAGGTATGTTTGGTTGATCGTCTCACAGAATTGACTTCTGACTTGGAGCACCTCTGACTGTTCTGACTTTTGAAGTTGGAGCACCACCAACATCCGAGGCAAGCTGTCAAATGACCAGGCCACCGCGTCAGTCACCAGCAGGCCACCGAGTTAGACGATTCCTGCAACCTCACAGCCAACGCTTTAAAGGGGGCCCTGCAGCACTTACCGACTACTCGTAACGTATTTTGGAATAAAGTCTACTATCCCAGCAATCTCCTCCCGCAACAATTATAAAAATCCGTTCACTATAACTGAAGTTACACGCAATGGGAAATCTCAAACAATTGTTCCCACTCAACTCGACTGCGAACTACGCAACAAAAGCTGCACTCCCGGAGAGGAGGGCGGCTGGTGGCATTCTCTTTGGCGGCCTTCAATATACAACAGACGGGGAGTCTTCTCTTGTTTTTGCAATGTGGATAAGTCTATTTCCAGTCTGGTCCAACAAAAAGCGGGCATGGCCGCCTGCTTGCAAGCACGCTTTCAGGCTGGTAGGGCGTTTGTGAAGCAATAAACATTCGTTGTCGAGTGGTCTGGTTGAAAGAGAAGTATTGAGTTTGTCACAAACTCTGTGCACGCTCAAAATACAAAAGAAACGCAAAAGAACTGTTTGTACAGGGTCAGGCATAGAAGACGGTGCACAGCACTGACGACGGTGGATCATCACAGGAAATGTGAGAAATAAACCGTAAAGTTGACCAGCAACAGCCAATAGGACAGCCGCCACTGTAATAACGTAACTACAGGGGTGCATAATGATGGAAATTGAAGGCGGCGTGGTTGGCTTTTCCTCCGTCTTTGATTGATGATTTCCGATTGATTGCAGGGTTTAACGTCGCGATGAGGCGCGCCGTAGTGGAGGACTCCGGATTAATTTTGACCACCTGGGGATCTTTAACGTGCGCCGAAATCTCGTACACATGGGCGTTTTTGCTTTTCGCCTCCATCAGAAAAGCGGCCGCCACGGCCGGGAATCGAACTCGCGACCTCGTGCTCAGCAGCGCAACGCCTTAGCCACTGAGCCACCGCGGCGAGTTTTTCCTCCGTCTTTCACAACAATTTGCGCGCTCACTGCTTCCCATGCACGTGTAATATTTAACTTAAAGGTGTTGTGCCACCAAATTTGTTGCTTGTGCATTCTTTGTTGCAAACGTTTTATATTTCTTAAGAAAGCATGATACATGCTCTCACATGCACATATACTGAGTAAAAAATTTATTATCGCACGATTCATGTGAATAGGATTCGGTTTCGGTTTGTGGGCGCCGATTCAAGCAGTGACGTCACAGTGTTGCGAGGACGCTCTGCCACGTGTGTCTACCATGCGGCGCTGCGGTACGCTGTGACTTTACTCCCGCACACACGTGCTTCACCACGGAAGTAAACACGCCGACTCGTCATGTCAAGCCGCGACAGCTGCGACACAGACTCTTTGTCTGCATCCTTGGGTACAGACAAATGAAAACCATGGATGTGCAAACCATGGAAATGCAATTGGATATGCAAACCACGCCCCTTAAAAAACCTCTAAAAAAAGAAAAAAGAAGAAAAAAAGCTTCCCCCGCCACGAATTGAACCTGCAACGTTGACCGAGCGGGCGCGACACGCGAGACTAGCGTCACTAAATAAAGGCTACGCGAGACCACTGCGCCACCGGACAAATAGTACCCCATTGCGAAATAGCCGGTGTAATAGATGGAGACCCATGCTTCGAGTCATACGTCGGTGTTTACTAGCTAGTTTACAGAATTCCTGGCTGGTAAACTGCAATTTCTTAAATAGCGCTTGCGCATCAAGGTTCCGTGAAGCCCCCGCAATAGCTTGTCGCCATCAACTCTGCTCCTTCGCGAAAGCGCTCGCAAAAATAAGTGTGCTCGGCTGCCACTGCGATTTTGCACTGTAGGGATAGTGATTGCCGCACTTTGGTTTTACGTTTTACGTTAAAAACCCTGGCCAATATTAATCTCTTATTACCCAAATTACCCTACGTAACTCTTCTTCTGCACAAAACTGACCTTATATTTTCTACAGGCGAGCCGATCGCACATGCATATGCAGTTTGCAGCTCCGGGGTAGCGGCGTTGCCGAAGAGCACGGCCAAAGCGTCGAATGCCAAATACGGATCGCATTAGCGCTAGCGTTGAGCTGTATGAGCTTCATGGACTTTACTAAGTTTATTACACTCCAGAAACTAACAAAATAGAGCCGCATTCATTGCAGCACGAATGTTGTCGGGGCGCAGTTTTCGCTTCTCGGTCGATTCCTGGCGACGCGTTGCGCGACCAGGCGGGCGACCGGTTTTTTTGGCGTCTTCGGTCGGCAAGTCAGTCACACTACGGCAACTTTCCATCAGCCGACGTGTTTGTGTCGCCGTCGGCGTAGTGTGACAACGCGGTCTGGCAATTCGGCAGTTGGGCAATGGTTTGGCGACTCGTCGGCGTCGCCGTCATGTTAGCTTAGTGTGTCTGATACGACTACTACTACTACTACGTGATTCGGGTGAAAAGGAAAGGAAGTGCACTGGGTTTGTCTGATACAACCAAGCGACCAAACAAATGTGGTAACTGGAGTTCACGTTGACGTCGCTCGAGTCGCTAACGTGGTTGACGTCACAAACTTTGTTATGCTGGCAATTCACTGACGTCATGGTTAGTGGCGCTAGCGATGGGTCCCAAATTCCAGAAGAGCTTTTAGGTGCTTTTTAGAAGCAAATTAAAATATATATTAAGGGCTTGCTGTACCCGGCACTTCGTGTTGAGGGTCCTTGCATACAGAGAAAGCCTACAGCAGGCTTTTTACAGACTTAAAATTTGGTGGCACAACACCTTTAAAGGGACCCAGAAAAAACTTCCTAAAAGCTACAAAAGGCCTGTATTGTCGCGTAGCACCAATATAGCGATGCAATGCCGTTGGAAATATTGATCTACATTCAGTATTAGCTGCGCTAGAAGCAATTAAATGCACCTCTCCCCACTTGCCGATCGACTCCTCCTCCCTCTCTGCTTTCTTCAAAGCAGCTGGAAACACTGGAAACAGCCATGTGACATCGCGACGCTCGACTTCCGTTCTACGCTAGCAACATTCCTGTGCCTAAGCACGCGTCAATCGCTGCGGACCCGCCTTTGCCGCCTTTGCCTCGGGATCGCGCAGGAAGGAGGAAGAGCAGCCGGAAGCCAAGGGGAGTGACCCGCCGCCGGCCGACCTCCCCGGGCAATTGGGCGAATCAGGGGGCGCCTTCGCCGTTGCGTCAGCCGCGGTCGCCGTTGCGTCGCCGCGGTCGGCTCGCTGCGGCGTCGCGCCATCGGTAGAAAAGGCGATCTTCAAAATTGTTTACAAATTATCCATAAACATATGGGGGGCACACTTGGCTCAAAAAACCCCCTTATGTGTTCTACCACCTGAATGCATTTGATTGCCACCTTCACAAAGCTTTTCGGGGTCCCCTTTTGTATTACTGGCAGTGTAATCAAAATGTTACACAGGTTTATTTGCACTAATCAAAGCATGTTGCGCGTGCCTTTAAGTCTTTCGTGACCACGCCATACGCCATCGTTCACAGGTGAACAATGATTTTAAACCTCCTGCAAAAGCTAAAAACGGTGCTTTGTGGACAACTAACGCCATCTGGCATATTTATTGACAACTCATTTTTCCATTTAATTAGTGTTTCCATTTCGCAAATGTAGATGGCGTCGGGAGTGAAAGTTGAATCTAAGGTAGTGGCGAGCTGGGCAAAAAAAGGCGTCCTGTTTCACTGCTAAGTCCAAAAAGGTGGACAGCTCTTTCAAAGACTTTAGCCACTGCTGCTGCTGATTTTTCTTTCCCCAGCAGCAGTGATAACTCCAGCAACAATGTGGATACGTCAAATTGTAGTGCTGATGAAGACGCTCCCACTCAACGGCCTCAGACTTTGACAGGTGCTGACAAGTAAGGCTCGTTTTTGACTTCGCGCTGTATTTATAAATAAAACCTGCTTCCTATCCGACGACTGCAGTTTGTGGGGACTACGTCAACCCCACGTCTTGGTTAAAGCTAGTAGGCCAGCGCCGCCAACGGGGCCACCACCATCAGCGGCAAGGAGCAGTTTGAGTCTCACAGGCTCTCGTGCGAGACCCCTTATTTGACAACCAAACTCTGAATAATTGTGCCTTTTACAAAACTGCTGTTATGGGATTAAACGAGCAATCTATAAGCTACAATTTCATGCATAGCAATGGTAAATGTGTCGAGTAGCTTAAGGGGGAAAAAAAAGTTTTGTGGAAGCACTCAAAATCGGCCATTTTCCCGCGGTCATGAAAAAAGTTAGTGCCTAGCCAGCTCTTTGTCACTGGACGGTTTGGGTTAGTCAGGTGTGGTGTTTTTGCGTTTCACACGCAAACGTGCCAAAAGAGCCGATAATGTGGCTGACAATCGCAGCATAAATCATCATTCAAACCCCTCATGAAAGTGGCCACCAAATATCTGTCACGGCGGTAAGCCTGAAGATCTCTAGGCAGCCTATCCGGATTCTCAGAACGCATTTACACCTGTTTGAAAATGGTGCCACAATCGCTGATCCGAAATCGAGTTAAGCGTTCATTTCGAGAGCAACGTCTCTCATGCGGCTTGGGAGCGGACTCCACATTCCATTGGTCGGAGCCAGAGGATCAGAGCGACCACCTGAACACAGCATAAGATACATCAGATACAAATCTGACTGTGGTGTATAAGGGAGCCGCACTTCAAAGGGCGTGACATCGTAGACCATAGAGAAGTGTTCTGTTTTTACTTGGCATGGCTCACAAGCAAGCTCAAAAGTTGTCTATAGATGCAAAAATCTTAACTATTGTTGTCAGAAGACTACAAGTTCCTTTATCAACGTGAAACTATAGCTTTCCGTTATCAATACAAAATTATGGCTCGCAAAAGACTTTCTTGTCACGAATATTTAAAAGGCTTCATTCATGGAATTCGAGTAAGAAACAACATGTTGCTCCTGCTGTTGCCTTCACTGTCAGGAGCCACAAGAAGGCATGTTTCAAGCCAGGCCAAGTAAGAAAAGAACACTGTGGAGGCTCCCATGATGCATTCTGGGGACAAGCACCACCATCTTGTGGGTGATGAAGCTGATAGTGCATCGTGATCGAGGTATCGAAAAGGCGGAAATTCCACTTTAGTTGGACAGCTTCAGTTCTTTCAAGTTTGAGTAAATAAATTAGATTTAAGGGTTGCACTGAACACAAGCTGCGCGGAACACAAGCAAGCTATCAGTGCTATACAGAACCCATTCCCATCACAGATCAAGAAGAAGAAGAAAAAAATTGCGGTTGATTCCACTGTCATAGGAATCAATATAACACGAAGGTGAAATGCGCAGCGAAATCTGCAGCTCAGCATAATTTGCGGGTCGGCGGCTGTCTCGTGGGCGTGCTTGGCGAGCGAAGTCCTGCTGGCAGGTCGCTTCGGCAAACGTGTACTGGCGTCATTTCTGTGACGGATATGACGTCAGCGAGATATTGGTGTATACCGGCATAAGACACCTTCGTGTTAACCTATAAAACCCGAAAACGAACAACTCGAAGTATAACGTACTCTTTAGTGCTGAAGGTTGCTTCCCCGCAAGAAGACCCTCCTTTACAGGCCGTTTGCTGCGTTGCACTGGCGTCACTTCCGTGACGAATATGACATAAGTGAAATCTTGGTGCACCTCGGAATAAAACACTTTCATGTTGAAAGGATGAGAATAACAAGACCGGTTCATGCAGCGCCAGCATGTGATGTTTATTTATTTATTTTTTTTGCCATTAGAATTCCGCTTTCTGACAGCTAATCTGCCTCTCGTCTCAACACAAAGAAAGCCCACCTAAAAATGGCCTCAAGCTCTTTTCCTTTGTCTCAAGTTACTCCGTGCTTATATTTTTTTCTACATGCCATTCCTGCAGCCCTTTTTTTTTTGTGTGGAAAGTTTCTACCTTCAGCTTAATTAACAATAACTGAATACTGCTGAAAACTGAACAACATATCACAGTTATGCATAACACTGAAATATTGATTGCCAGAACTGAGGGAATCTATTCCATCCGTATTTTCTTGCCTAATGCAAGAACTGAGCAATTTCAAACAACTCATTAAATTTGAATTGCTCTCGCTGTATATTCCTTTCCACACTATTTCAATCTGTGCAAGAAAACACGTCCTCATATCCCCATGCACCAGGGTCTTTCCAGCACGGCTCAGGTGTAATGCAACAAAGCCAATGCAAGAAGGCATGCCACGTGGAGAAGAAATTTGTTAGGGATAGAACAAATAACTTGAATCAAACCGGCAAGGCAGTTGTCCCAATATGAAAAAAGAGCCTCCAACCACCACCATAACCATTGAGAAGGCTGCGAATGTGTAGTGACAAAGCCAACCCGTATTTCTATTGCTATTCATCATTTCCGAGTATTCTAGTGTTGTTTCAGACAGTGAAAGAAAACGAGGTTTGAATTGAGTCGAAAAGCAAACACTGTTTGAGTACAACTGGCAGGTTTCCAAATACCCAAACATCTAGTAAGGTTTTCAACCCGAGTTGCTTTCCAAAAAGTATTTCCGACAATTTGCTCAATCTTGTGGGTGTCTGAGTTAGCTTTTAGATTTCCAAGTCGTTAGCTTATCTGGTCACACAACACTACCGCGTACACCTCTACTTCTACAGCTACTGTGCACATCAAGTAGCCCCAAGGAGCCCCAAGTAGCTTGGAGCCACACATTACGCTCCTAGAACTCAGCAGAACCTTAAGAAGGAATCCACACGATGTCAGTATCATAATGATATCCTGCTGTCTTGGGCATATTTCCTACGCCCCAAATGTAGCAGCATTTTACCACAGGCACTGATTTAGCCACGCCCTCACACAACCGTATTTATTCGCATAATCTGCACCCTCGCATAAGTTGCACCCCCTCAAGTTTTAACCAAGGTGTACAAACAAAAATTTAGCAGTGGCATCAGCTCGGCTATGCCAGGATAAATACGTAGCGTGAGCTGAGGTTCAGCTGGTTATTGTTAGCTTTCCTGGTTGTCTAGGATTAGCTTGATTATCATGCTTACTGCTGCTTCGATGACGTGCACATGGTATACGCATTACGTCGACACATGTATATGTATCAAGCGGCTCCGGCGCAGCGTCACCAATGGCCCCACAGCTAAGCTGGCTCCACAGGCACACGCCGGGTTGCTGCGACGCACGAGCCATCGGTTCCACACCCGGCCACCCCTCGCACGATCATCAAGTGGACCGGGCCGCCACGTGCGGAACGGAGGTCGGCGAAGACGCTGGGCGCGTGGGGTGTGTGAGAGACGCCGGGCAGCGAGCAATGTTCTGTGCGCCGTGTGACGTCACTGCTCCTCACGCATGCGCAGCACGGCTCTCCAGGAGCCACGCGAAACTGCTCAACCTCGGCCAGTGTAGCTCACGCTACAAAAAAGTATCCCTCGCATATTTTGCGCTCTCTGTCTCGCCCGCGGAGACAACCCCATCGGGGCGCATGCACAAACAAGCATGCTTTGAACAGCAGGGCGGCACCTCAGCACATGGGAGCGCAGTGATACGTGAGACTGCTTGTTCCTTTCGTTCTTTTTCCGTTTCTTTCCTCCTGTGTGCCCGGATATTCCTCCTCGCCACCCCTCACCGATGGAGTGGAGGTGGGGAGAGGAACGTCCAGGCAACCTTGTCCCATCCTGACACAAGCACACCCCTTCTTTCATCCTTTCCACGGGGAGTCGGAACTGCTCGGGCCTGCCTCCTCCTTTCCTTCCTCTTCCGCCATGAGAGCCCACACACAACACACACGAAGGCAGATGCGGAGTCAGAGGCACTACCTTCTTCATCAGAGCCATGCAAGGGCGCATCAGCCCCGCATCAGTGTCACCCCAGCCTTGCCTATCTTTTCCTGCGAACGTGCTGCGACCAAATTTTCCCTTGGTGCTCACGTTTGACCGTCAGTCGATCACCTGTTGCGTCAGTAGTGATGGGCTGCAATAACTATACGGCGAAATTCGAGCTCAGTGTCATTCAGTTTGTCAAGGAACCGTGCCGCTGCAGAGCACTTCAACGTGCACGAGAGCCACGTGCAGTGATGGAGGAAGCAGGAGAGTTCACTCCAAAACACAAAACCTGGAAGGGGGGCGTTTCGGGGATCGAACCAGGGAAAGTTTCCTGCCGTGGAAGAAGGGCTGTCGAAGTATGTTCGACAGATGAGGTCGTGGACGAGGGTGAACGTGTGGGTGAAAGAGGAGCCGATGCAGGAGTGGATCGACACTGTCTGGGGCCAGAGACCAGGGCTTTGCTGCAACTGCCATCGCTGCCGCTGCTGGTGGAGAGCGTGAAGGAGAAATGGCGCGGCATACAGACCAACCTGGCCGTTACCCCGGGTGGCCTAACGTCTGTCCTGCAGCCCTTGGATGTGCCGGCAGAACAAACCATTCAAGGACTACGTGCACGAGATGCACGTCGAGTGGACGGCCAGTGGAGAGCAAGGGCTCACTCCCACTGAGAGGATGAAGAGACCGCCACAGGAGATGGTCTGCGAGTGGATCATGCAGTGTGGCACATGCCCTCGCCCAGCACCGTGGAGGAGCTGCCGAATGCCCTCCACGGAACCGGAGGCGACGCGCTTTGGGAGGGCAGTGACGGTGGCCGTGACTACGACTCGAAGTTAGACTTCTCAACTAGCGATTTGGACTGGACCCCAACCCGACTGGACTGGTCAAAAGTACGTACTGTGCAAATAAACAAGTATCGTTTGCTAGTGCTATCATACTCAATTTTCTCTCAAATGTATCTGTTTTAGGACCATTGATGTTATTTCGGACTTCTTTGCAAAATAAATGCGAAATTTGCCCACTCCCTTTTTTGAAGACCTAAATTCGTGCAAAAAAGTGTGCAAGTTACGCGAGCAAGTACCGTGGTATTCCAGTGAATACCACTCACTTCCAATGCAGGAAATGATTCTTCCTCCCCCCACGGTGACTCAAAAATTGCCACGGTTTGGTACATGGCAGGATAATTGGTGCTCAAAGCCAAGAAAGAGCTGCTTGCCCAAGAGGACACGCTGCACCGTTGGTGGCCCCACCAGGGAAGCGTTACAAACAATAGGATGTCATCAGTATGGCTGAAGCCACCTCTAGAATGTCATTAGTGACAACTTCAGCAACCCAAGGAGCACCACAGCACACCAACTTAAGTCGATGCAAAAAAGTCACAGGAAGGAAAAAAAAACATGATGTTGGAACGGCAACAGTGGTGATGCCTTTGTGAAACAACTGAAACTGAGCTTGAAAATCGTTTTCGTTGTCCCCGGTGTTGCAAGCATTGCAGCACTAGTTACTGTAGTTGGAGAAGTCTAGAAACGACTCCAGTCACTAGCTTAGCATGAATTTCACTTCCGCGTTTCTTTTTTGCATGTTCCGTGACAACCACGCCGCCTTAACTGCAACTCCTCCAAGCCACAAACAGCCTCACTACCCTTGCCACCAGCAGGAGAATTGGTTGGTGCGGCAGTTTAGTGGAATGAGTCTTTGCATGCACTCGTACTTCTCTCAGATTTCACACGCTCATCTTAAGAAAAAGAAAAGAAGTGTCAAGACCTCCTGGCAATGCCACAATATGTTTGAGCTTTGCAGAAAAATAGGCCTCAGAATGGGCTTAAAATTGAAAAAAAAAATTTTTTTTTTTGCATTGGCCTGAAATTGAACACTTTCCTATACCAGCAAAGTCACTATGTCGGGTATTGTAGAGCACACTGGATTAACTCTTTCATTCAACATGAAATTGACCGATATTTAGTGGTCTAAGAAAACATTTTTTCTGTGCTAAACATATTGGTTAGGCACATATTGCAGTAGCAACGCACCTTCCAACGACACCAGTTTTAATAATTTTTCATAAATAATGGTTGCGAAAAAAATTATCAAATTCAGAGATTTTATCTAGGTGTCGAAGAAAATAAAAACAAGGAAGTTGTGCATAACAAACCACCAGTAGTAGAAAAAATTTAGAATGTACATTTTGTAGGTAAACATTTCAAACACTCGTCCTAGAAAAAAAATGATTTGCTCAGAACAATTTCTCAGATATCAAAGAAAATGCTAGCAACATGGTGCCCGCGCCTTGTGGTGAAGCCCAACCTCTTTTCAAATTTTGCAATTTTGGATGGTTCTCTGGAAGAAATTTGGTGAATTGGGTAGTTTGACATTATTAAAGACACCAATTAGTCCCCACGTTATGTAAAAACACCTTGTCAATGACAGCCAGCACAAAATTCAAGGCAAGCAAGCGATGCGAAGATCAATTAGCATGCAAGTTCATTCCACCAAACTTCGTAAAGGTTTTTCTAGAACTACCCAACTTATTCTGTGTCATCTTTCCTCCAAATAAATCAGGCCAAACCGATGTTGTATTTCTTGACTTTAGCAAGCTTTTGACAGATACCACTCCAACTAATTCATAAACTAATCTGTGGCTTCCTCTCCATGTTAATGGATTGCATCGTAACTAATGTCTCCCAGCAGCTGTCGCCTATTAATGAGATGTTCAGCTCTGTTGCTTCCTGTTACTTCCGCGTTCCCCATGAACAATTTGGACCAAAATCATGTCACTTTGGTTTCGAAGCATTTAAACACATAACCTGTGTAATCCTAAAACAATAGAACAACTGTGTAATGCCGATTAAGGACTCCATATATAACGCGTAATTGTTAGGCATCAGCTGACATGATTGCATGAGCATGGGTAAAGTATATGCGTGATTCAGGAACTGGCGGCACGTAGGATGAAACCGCCTAAGGAAACTCCTATAGCCAAATCTAGTTTAAACCATAACAAACGTAAGTGGATAAAAAGGAATACCATTTTAAACAGGAATTTCAGAAATAATTTGCAAATACTACCCTTCTGACCAAGACACTGTAAAAGCATCAAAAATTAATTTAACCTAGAATTCAAGCAAACTAATTTCTGCTATTTAAGATCTTCTATAAAAAATTGAATGCTACCCGATGCATTTTACAAGCACGCTACCCCTTTCAAAACATGAAAATAGCCTTAAAATCCTGCATGACAAATGAATAAACTCAAAAACTTGATAAATGAATCTAAAATATTTCGATAGAAGTTCATATTGCGTATTTTTGGATAAGCAATTCACCTAATTTACGCCGAATCTGTGTCCAGCTTTAACCACACTCAAAAATTTTTTTGTACAATCTAAGAAAATAACAGGGAAACTTTTCTGTAATCAAGAAGCATAGCCTTAAAGTCCTCGCAGACACGTTTGCACCGGAGAGTCCAAACAATTCCGAGCCGCCGTACTTTGGCTGGGAACATGTGAGAAGCTCGTTTTCCCGCGACTAACAGGGCGCTACGACGGCGCAGAATGCGTTTGTCGGTTTTCTGCTACACCGCCTTGACGGGTTCGACATCAATGTTTAAACTAACCCTATCGGATAAAATCCCCATTTTTCTCAACTCAAAAACTGACTTGGTCTAACTATTAGGCGATTGCCCACTCCTGGAGTTAGCAACTCTACTTGAAAATAATTTTCTAAAGAAAAAAAATAGCGCGAGGAGCACTTGCCTTACATTTGGTCATTCCTTTGCATTTCCCACAGAAAAAGTTATTTTTAAAAAAAAAACCCAAAAAGTTTTCCCATAAATTTTTTCACAGTTTATTGCTCCCCAGGGAAGCATCCTTGGCCCCTTTATTTATTTATTTATGATATTACAACCTGTGCTAATCAGGCATTGAAATGCGTCTGTTTGCTGATGATTGTCTCTTATCCTGTCAAATTAACTCCGTAAATGATCAAATAATACTGGACCAATCTATCGATGCCATTATACGTGTGTGATCGCTGGGGCATGAATATAAACCCTGATAAAACGTCTTTATGGCATAACTAATAAAAAACAACCATTTACCTACCCGTACAGTATTCAAGGAACTCCAATATTAGTAACAGACAGTTATAAATATCTTAGCGTAACAATACTAGCACATGACTTGGTCCCTACACATTGAAAAAATTTCTTTATCTGCACGAAGGAAATTGGCTTGCTCAGGCATAAACTTAAAGATTCTCCCCCTAGCACGAAACTCCTAGCCAATACTACAATAATCCGGTCTAGTTTAGAATATGCATGTGAAGTTTGGGATCCACATACTAAAAAGAATATTAACAATCTTGAAAAAATTCAGAGAATTGGCTTTCTTTATTTCAACGCTTTCGCCAGTCTGACTCTCCAACTAATCTGATGATAAACAAAAAAATTCAAAATTTAGAATCCTGAAGAAAAATAGCAAGACTAAAACTTCTTTCCTACTTATCTAGCAACAAAAGCATACTAGGCCTATCAAACGTTGCTCCTCTGTCTTTGCATCCGACAAGACAATATCATTCACACAACCTCACGCCTATCTTTGCCCGTACTAACAATTTGAAATACTCTTTTTTTCCTCGCACAATAACAAATTGGAATGAACTACCTCAACAAATCTTTGAGTCTGGTAATGTTCTAAAGTGTATTGACAATTATTATGAAGTTTGATTTTGATTTTGTGTCTTACTGTATCGGATATATGTCCTATTTTTTCACCTCTGTATTGTTACTGACTTGGTCGTGTGTATATGCCTTGTAATACCCCCACTCCTGCTTGAGCCTTTTTGTGGCCTGCAGTATTTTCTAAATAAATAAATACACTTGCAGTTGGAAGCCAAAGTCGGTGGTGGATGCTTGTTGATGTTCTGATCGTCAGTTATCTGTGAAAACTTTCATTTAGAGTTTATCATCATCTGACTATGGTAGCCCTGCTTGCAGGAATAAGTTGCGCTGTGCTAGTATCATGGCCAGCAAACTTTCACCAAGCAGCTGTCGCGCTATTAAGAGAGTTCAGCACTGTGAGCCTCCTACATTTCAGCGCCACCTAACAATTTTGAAAAGAAACAATATCAAGCCTGTTGGAGACTTTGCAGAATAGACAGTTCACTATGAAGCGACACTAGACCTCTGGAAAAATCCTCGTACCGAAACGAAACTGGCCGGTGAACAGCTGGCGATGTTCAAGGCTGATTGGAAGTGCTCTCCTCGTCTGAAGTGATATCCGACGACTTGCTGTTATCTTTCGGCTTTCAGCTGAAGCTGTGATTGCAGAGGTAAGGTGTGGGTGAAGCGGAATAATGAGCGGCGTGCATTTTTCGAGGAACAGTAGCGGGCGACGTAGGCGCCATGGCAAATCGGCCTAAGTTGGGAAACTGCGTAGTAGCGCCAAATATGAAGTTTGCAACACAAAAACAAAACGAAACTGCTGGAAAGCGGCTGAAAATACCAGGTCCACTTGCTACACATGCGGGGAACCTTCAGAAATAAGCTTTCGCAAAATAAAGCTACCCTTTCTCCGAACCAAAGCTCACTAGTGAAAAGCTGGTGTCATTTCCAGGTAATTATCATCTGTCAGCGCCGTCAGTTTGCAAAGCTGATAACATAATTTGGTAGTATTTGACTCGCTAGGAGTCTTTGAAAAAAAAATTGATGGTAATGCAGCATAACCACGAGTGGTGTGCTTTTTTGTCAAGTCCAACAGCTAGGCCCCCCTTTGCAAAAACACTGGCAAAAAACGCTGTCAAAAATCTGGTCTGGAGCAGGAAAATTTAAACTGTTTCTTAAAGTGCAGTGGATAGACTAACCACCGGGGCACATTAGGTGTACGAGAAACGACTGCAACGTGGCGAAATCGGCAATATAAAGCATCGACCACCGGTGATCGATTTGAATAGGCGTGGCAACGAAAGGGATAAATAAAGCATGCGCCCAGTGTCGTCCACTGCCAAACACGACTAACCTTTTCAGCACAGGGGAGTTGTGTGGAGCACTGAGCGACCGTCTTTCGTCTGGAACAGGCACCAAGTCACCACTCAGAAAACTGGCGGGTCCCGAGGGCCTCCACAGGGCTGGGCAGAGGGCAAGAGACAGGCCACTGGATAAACAACGGCGAAAATCAAACACGCCGGTGGATGTTCATCTTCGCAGGACAGGACTAAGCAGAAAAAGAAAAGGAAAACTGCTTGTTCCGTATTCCTTTCTCTTCAGTCCTCTCCATTTTGTGCTCCAAATATGAACACTCGACAAACTGTTATGTTTCGCGCACCAGAGCTTGCTGGTTTTTTTTTTTTGTCGTTGTTGTTGCGGTTTTTTTTTTGTCTACGTTTAAACTAGGGGTTGAATGGTAAAATTTTGAAGTATTAAAAAAGCTTCAAACATGTGAAACTGAGCTTGAAACATTCTTTTTTTTTTTGCTTATTATTGCTTGTTTAGAACACTCCACCCCAGCTACAAGTTTTGCACACGAGCCACGATAAATACGAACAGAGAAATAAAATTCATTTTTGAGCTCCTACATTCATTCCTGCGTGACGCCGAAAGTAACATGAATTGCAAAACGTCGAGTTTTGGGGCGGCAGAATCTTAGGAGTACACACAAACTATTTCCTTTATGTATGCTGCACCTGAATGTACATGTATTGGTTTTTTCGAAGCCCCCCCCCCCCCTTATGCAATACCCTCATTCGAGGGCCTTTAGGGGTAGCAAATAAAAAATAATAAAAAATATAAACAATATGAACAGAATAAGGAGAACTTACTCGTACCTCAAATTTAAAATATTCGCATTTTCCTAGTTTCAACCTTGCGCAATGCGAATATATATTTAATGAGCAGTTGCATTCATTTACTTTGCCCCTTTTCTGAATTCGGATGCAGTCGGTATTACGCATTGCAGATAACATGACTAAAACAACATGCTGGAGCACTGCTATGCCACCTACTGCATCCTCGTTCACAAGAAAAGCTCATTCTCAGTCCCCGACCTGTACAGATATAACTTAAGGGGGGACACTGGTCTTAAAACAACTTCTCTTATTTTTCAAATAAACCTTCTGAAACTTGTCAGCCTAGCTACTTTTTCCCCACTAATTTCAAATATGCCATTATTTTTTCAGTTGGTCTATTACTTCCCAAGATAATTAGCCATTTTGGTCAAACAATAGACAGAACAGTGTTGGTCATAAACCAATCTTTATATTTTCCAATAGTATGATACCTGGTGAATGCAGTAATCGAAGCAGACTTTTTATGCATCGCTTGGAACTAATTTTGCAGCTCATTAAACTTCGGTGCTTGAAACAGGCACTCCAACTGGTTCCTCGCCACTGGTGCCACCAAAGTTTAATGAGCTGTAAAATTAGTTCCAAGTGATGCATCAAAAAACTGCCTCGATTATCGCACTCACCTGAAGTTCATATAATTGGGAAATATAAAGATTACAGCTTTTTGGCCAACACTGTTTCGTCTATTCTTTGGCCAGAAATGGCTAATTATCTCTAATTATCTTGGGAAATAATTGACCAACTGAGAAAAATAATGGCATATTCAAAGTCAGTGGGGGAAAAAAGCAGCAAGACTAACAAGTTTCGCAAAGTTTACTTGAAAATTAAAAGAAGTTGTTTTAAGAACAGTGCCCCCCCTTAAACTAGCCCTCACTTAATTATCTGGCTGGAATTACATCATACATGGCAAACCGTTTCGGTATAGGCACAACACAAACCACAACAAACATTGGCGACACGTAAAACAGCAATGCAAACAAGGACGACACTTACTAAACGCCATCACTTTAAAATCAAGACAGAATGCTTGCCAAGCAAATGTGCTCAGTACAGCCAAGCATGCCAGTTTGAAAACATGTTCTTATCGTTGCAACGAGTAACACTAGCACACTGCTTTGCAAACTACTCTCTACACTACGATTACTTAGGCAGCAAGAGGAGACAACGCAGTATGTTGCACTTGAGCAAAAACAAAAAACTTAGTTTCAGGTAGCAATATGTTCTACAACAGGAATACACCATAACGCAACGGGGACTCTTTGTCAGCATGTCATTGGATGCTGTTAGGTAGAAATGAAGTCTTGGGGGCCCAGAAGCATGTTCCCACGTATGCCTGTAAGCCTGAAATGTATGAAAGAAAGCACCCATGAACATCTTTATCACGCAACTCTTATTTGCTAATTTTAAGCCACACGTTGGTACTCACAAAAAAAGTTAGTTTTAATTTCACATTTGTGGCATTACAAATTTTTGCAAATGAAGTGACAGTTAAACCAACCTCCCTCTAATCATGCACTACTCCAATAGAACAGACTAATGAGCTACATAGTAGAAAATCACTATTGTAAATGTGCCGGAAGAAAACAGACTAGAGTGCTTAATAGAACTGATAACAAGAGGCATTCCAGTTACAACTGAAACTGCTGTATGCATTGTGTAATGCTACGGGGGGGGGGGGGGAGAGCGGTTCTACACGGGCAGAAATCGGGCTGCCTTGTCACCACAGAGCGTCTTATCCTCAGCACACCTCGACGTACGCACTGCAATAACAAAATTTTGTTTGCAATTACCTTCATTGGTATCCCCCTTCCCATTGTAGTAGGCTGCGACAAGTGCCACTTGTTATTGTGTTTTAACACATCGACATTAAGGATCACTGGCCCGATCTTATAATCCTGCTGTAAGTGGCAGGCTTAAGGGGGTCGTGAAGACAAAATGCAATTTTGCTTCACTAAAAAGACTGCTTTGTACCCATAACGACGCCATTTTATATCACAAACCTCACACAAATCATGGAGACACTACGGAAGATAGTTGAAGCATTTTGCAACTCCCCAGCCCCTTTCTGGCAACGCCTCTACGATGTCACAGAATCTTGCTTGTGCGATTGGTGGTCGCCGCCCAAAGCCACCGCCAAGAAACATGACCAGGCGGTTGAAGTGGTGCCTCTTAATTCCATCTGATCTTATCACTTGAATGCTAATCTGCGTCAACAAGACAACTAATGTTTTCAGTGCTGGCCTCTACTGCACCACTCCTGCCTGTAGTACGTCACTGTAGCGTGACATTTGAAAGTTCTACAATATTCCTCGTTAGAGAAACACCCTTCGTGGCTCTGAGTGGGCTACCAATTGGAGCTGGTTCCTTCAAACTGAACAAAGCCGAGGTCTGGCGTCAAGGAAATGAATTCTTCTTTGTAACTTGAGGCAACCTGCCCATATCACACCTATTTCCTCCACTCATTCACAACTTCCTCGAGTCGAGTCTCTCCATACTGCACTTGAACCCTGGGGCTTCGGGGAGATGAATACTGACTTCCAGACGATTTGGAGGGAAGCCGGTCACATTGCCACACGATGACACTTCTGGATTTTGCCTCGTGTCGACAGTGACATTAGTCGCTTGTGGTATCGATTGCTACGTAAGCTTTGGAGGTAATTTCAATTCACTTAAACATGGAGCCCTTCTCCACCACAGTAAGCATCATTACAAAAGAAGCTAAAAGGCAATTAAGGAGAGCTTGGGCCTGCGACAACCAGATGGCGCAGAAATATTTAATCGCTAAATTATGGGATTTGGCCCATTGAAGCACTCGAGCAACACGCCATGATACGAACGCGTGCATAAGGTTCTGCTCGAGCGCACTTAGAACAGTGAAAAACAGCATTCGGTAGAGTTCCCGGGCGCGAAGGCATTGAGTCACAGGTAGGCAGAGGAGAAGGCAGTAAAATAAGAGACACTTTCGGCTGTAGACGTTGCTGACGCTGTAGCTCCGGTACCTGAACGCTACTGAACGTTCGTGGGTATAAAAAAAATATCCACGAATAAAGAAGACACTCTTGCACTTGCTCCAAGCTGCCGCGGAAAAAGGTACTACGTTTGCAACACAAACACCACAACAACGCGAATGAACCATCAAACTGTAGACCTATGAGATGGGGCGATAACCTGCCAGATTTTTGGCGCTATGAGTAAGACCAATTAGAAAGCAGCAGCTTCAGGCTCTTCGCATCGCGTCGACTACAAGCATCGCGATAACACCACGCACGCCGTTTTTACGTGAGCTGTCATTCTACGGCCGTGACACGAGCTGCCTTCAAGACGTCACTGGCCCGCTTGAACAAAGCTATACATTTGCTCCGCCACTCGCAGACTTCGGTCTCCGTAACAAAGTGGTACACTTGGATCGCTTGAATCCTCCACACAACAGGACCACACGTTTCACGTCTGCAGAACCGACCGCGACGCACGCAACGCGCGGATGACAGCCCCAAACGCGAGGCCGTTGCCATTGCTCCTCGTTCGTTTCGGTTTTTGCATCTCGTATGTTTGCTTTGACTTCAAAAATTGGTTTTTATATTGTTTGTCTTCGTCAATTGGTGTTTTAAAAGGGTATAGTGTATTTTTTATTTAAATTTGTAATTTTTTTTCAACAAAAATTAATAAACAATACGAAACAGCGCCCGGGCACCTTTGTCAACTGTCTTTCGTGCAAAAACATCGGAAGCTCCTGTTTTCGAGTAGTGGATGAGATCGATGTGTTTGGTGCCGTGGTTGGTTGCAGTTTATCGGGAATCGCCCTTTAATCCCCGGCGTCTTGTTGTTCCGTGCGTCCAGCGTTGGTGCCGTCACGCTGTCACGTCCTGAACACCGGAAGAGTCCGCACAGGCCTGTCGCTCTCTTTGTGCCGTCTGCGCTTAGCGTCCTTAGTTGCTCCCGGCAAGCTTCTGGCGTTGCTAGCCGCTTATCACGAGCAGTGATCGTGTGCGCGTTACGTCGCTTTGCATTTGTAGCTTGAACGTTTAAAATAGCTGCTGTGGATGCTGCACACCATTCCGCCGTCTGCGTCCGTTTCGGTGCATAGGTTTCGTAGCTTCGTCTGCAGGACGAACAGTGCGTACGCCAGTAATGAGGGTCCTTGGGTTGGCGTTCTTTTCTTTTCCCGATCGAAATGGCCAGAGCGAAACGATGTCGTCCATGCTTTACGTATGAATAGAAGGAGTAGTGCACGAAGGCTAGGCCAACGCCGCCTGTACCAGCAAGTTCCTTGTTCCTTAATTTTCGCTTCCAGGTGGCCTTGCCACCTGGGCGCTGTGCTCTCTCACGGTGATGCCCCTTTTTGTGACGAAGACGGATGTCATACCTGGAGTTACGTACGTGGATGTCATACGTAAGAGTTGTACGGACATGTGGAAATACATCGACAGAACAGACCCCACTCTGGTCATAGACGAGAAAGAAGAAAATGAAATCATTGTTAAACGAACTCCGCTGGCAACGAATTCCAGTCACGCGTTGTTCTAGAAAAAAAAAAAAGAATTGGCAAAAGACTAGTCCTGGGGAGTATTCAAATTTCTCTGAAGTGAGCATGACGCTGATTTCTCTGTAGTGTTATTTTGGCCCAGAAAGATGAGTTTCTTTTTATTTATTTTATTTATATACCTTAAGGGCCCAGCAGGGCATTACATAAGGGGGGTGGGTGACATACAGCAATAATAACAAGGAGCGTTGTTTCAAATATGCAGGGTGTAACAAAATAATCAGTCAGACATAAAGAAAATCGATAGAAGAGCCCGCAACGAATATTCACAGAGTAAACTTATTGGGGAAACAGTACTTATCATTTTTACACAAGCAAAAGATTACAATAACTAAGATCGGTTTCAAGAAGAGCAAGTAACGCAGTTTGGCAAGTTCATTGCTATCTGTGTGCGACAAGGCTAGCAGGCAGTGAATTCCACTCATTTATCGACAAAGCAAGAGGAGAATATTTTCTGTAGATACCAGCAGTTTCACTGTAGTACAGGCAGTCAAAACACTTTTAATCTCCGTTTTTTGTATCCATAAGTGCAAGTGTTTTTGAAGATGCTACCATAGGGTCAAAATTATTTTCTGGGTAGTTGCCCGATGCCTTCAGTCTTCGTTTTACCCCTTATTAATTACTGCCGGCAGATGTCGGTTTGTTTGCTGTTGGGCGCCTCTTTTTCCATTTACCACAGGTACCTCGGTTGTATGCGAAATGTCTTCGGTTTTGTAAAGCACTGAAGGAATAGTTCATAGTGAACAGCGGCAATGAGGCGGGACAGGAAGTAGAAAATGACCTAGCAGTGCTGTGGTGCGAGTTAGCTGGGGCATGGTCTTGAAATAAATCAAACAGCAAGAACAAATGGGACGAAGGACTACAAAACACGAAAAGAGCACCTGTCTGTGTTTTTCCTCACATGTCCTTCATACTGTTTGTTCACACTGTGGAATGGGCGACATAACATGCATGGATTTTGAAATGCAACATTTTGAAACTGGCTGCCGGCTTAACTACATGTCCACACTCGGCACGCTTCTCGTAGGTAGCAGCCGCTTATGGCAGTGTTGGCATACAGGCAGTGCTTGGTCCTGTCAGTTAGTGACGTTCTTTTGCACCGCAGAAGCTGAAAAGGAAATGGTAGAGGAAAGTGCCAGCTTTTACTATTTGTCCCTAGAAAACAAGACTGAGTAGCACCTGTCATGGAACAAAAGCAGAGCGAGGTAGGAAAGCAGAAAGTTCAAGTGAAAGTTATGGTCCTTTAAACAGGCCAATGGAGATTTATTCAGTGTGCTATAGTTCATTTGTCCACGTGTGGAAGGCTGTGTGCATATGTGTGTGTGCACTGAGGCAACACTGAGTTAGAAGTATGAATGCTGGGACGATGCAGTAATATTTTCTTGTATACCGCAGAGTGCCCACTTCCAAACCACGGATTTTTGTGTCTATTACATTTGTACCGCCTGACATTTAAAAATCTCGGCGGTGCTTCTCAAGTATGCCACAATGCTGGAACTTTGTTTTCAATGGCTTGCTTCCCCTCCTCAGCTCAGTTGAACCTACTTGACCTTTCATTTGACCGTTCTCTTCCTTGCCTTCACGTTCTAAACCAATGTGGTATGTGATGGCCCACGGTACTTTAACAACACTGTGCTTCTAGTGCCTGTGAAAAGGTGGGGAAGAACAAATGCATTTCCTGAACTTCGTGACTGACAACACGTAGGGTTATTGCTTACAAAAATTCATTAAAGGGACCCTGCAACACTCTTTGTGTAGTGCAAGTAAACCTGTGCTACGCTTAGTTTACGCTGCCAGGAATACCTGAGCCAAATATTGCACATGCACGTGAGCGGTAAGCGCGCAAATTGCTGTAAAAGACGCGGAAAAACCAACCGTACTCTCTTCAATTGTTCTTATTATGCACCCCTGGCATGGCCTAAATGATGTCATTTGGGCCATAGCTGTACTATTGGCTGTCGGTGGTCAACTTCGCGGCTTATTTGTCGCATTTCCTGCGATAATCCGCCGTCGTCGGCGCTGTGTACGAACCTCTTCTATGCCTGAACCTATACGCATAGTTTTGGTATTTCTTTTGTGTTTTGAGTGCGCATGGATTTGAGTGATGAACTCAATACTCCCCTTTTGATAATACTCCCCACTCGACAACAAACATTTATTGCTTCAAAAACGCCCTACCAGCCTGAGCGCGGGCTTGCGAGCAGGCAGCCATGGCTGTTTTTTTGCCACCAGACTTGAAATAGACCCTATCATGTTGCAGAGAAAAGGCAAAAACTCCCCGGCATGTGATATATCGAAGGCCGCCGAAAAGAACGCCGCAAGCCACCCCCTTTTCGGGAGAGAGCGTGCAGCTGCTCGTCGCATTGTCCGCGGTCAAGTTGAGTGGGAACAAATATGCGCGATTTCTTATCGCGCATAGTTTTGGTGATAGTGAACGGATTTTCGTAATTCTTGCGGGAGGAGATTGCTGGTACAATAGACTTTACCCCAAAATACATGTAAGTGTTGCAGGGTCCCTTTAACCCCCATCTATGTGCTGTGTTACTAGTACGTAGCCACGGCTTTGCTAGCACATGCCGCTTACGTCATGAGACAGCATAGAGTGCCCCTCCACACTTGGCTATGGCCACTCGACAGTGCCTTGGTATCAGTATCCTTCAGCATACACCAGTTACGAAGCTCCACTTTGGAATCTGGGCCATGCAAGCACCCCAGCTTTCGTTGAAGTTGAGGAGCAAATGTATTGGTGCAACACGTAAAGGACGAAAACCGAACTTCGATAAACATTTTCTTGATCACGCAACTTAATAATAGAGCTTGCTTTCAAAAATGAGGAAACACTCAATGAGGTGCTGTTGACTAATGCTTACCTATGGCAGCAGCCACCAAGCGCTTGAGTAGTGCTTCCTGCCGACAGATGGCAGGCTAGTCAACTTGCCCGTTTGCCTCCAGCGCGGGGGGGCCAACCACAAACTGCTTTTTGATACAGGGGGCCCATGGAGGTGTTGTATAGGAGTAGCTGTGCCTCTGTGTATACCAGTCAGTATCGAACCATTTTACTTTGCAGAGGGTCCTCTCACTGGCAGAGCAAGGGCCACCGTCTGAGCTCAGACGTGGAAAGCCGCTGCAGCTGACCGACATTTGCCACCAGCGACATACGACTGAAACCAGTCATTGCACTTGGCCAAAAGCTTTACATCTGCCCACTCTCCTGCTCATTTCAAGCACATGTGACCAGGGCACCCGAACAAGCAAGCTACGCCTGTAGTTGTAATGTGAGGCATTGTCAGGGACCTGTTGTTGTCCACATCGTGGAGTGTGCGACGTGTGCCTCGACTTTGATTGTTGCTGAACGCGTGTTTTCTCTGCCTTTGGTTGACTGTCATCTGAGAGACAGTGTTTCGATGCATGATCCAAGCGCTGATAGAGCCATCGTATTGCGTGTCTTGCGTCAGCTGCTTTCCCTTTCTTTTCTCGTACCTGTTAGACTGCGGCACCTGAATGTTCTCCATTATTTTATGGCTCTAACAGCCCTGCTTAGAGCCAGTAAATAACATTTTTTTATTTACCCAGGTGTGTTTTTGTAGTACGTAAGGTCCAGGGTGGGCAAAGTGGTATGCCGTGTTTACATGCAAAGCTGTGGTAGTCTCATATGGTGCACCCTACTCGTACTAGTTGTTTGGTCTTGTGCAGCCCAACAGTCAAACAGGCAAGAGTAGATGAAAAGATAAAGTACTCATTTGTGCCTTGGGAGTCGAGAGTGCATGTCTGGTGAAGGGAGTCGTTTTGTACAAGTCTGAGGGGGTTTTAGGACCACTGTCTTCGTTCGGGAAAGCCTGAAGGCACCTTACACAAATGTTAAAATGTCAGTTCACCACACTGCTTTACGTATATCCCAATGCCTTATTTTTATCCTCTGCCTTTGTGCTCTTTCCTATTTGACAGTTTTTGGTCACTGCAAACTGCATTTACAAGTCTCACTGGCCTGCCTGACCATGCATCAGTTCTTTATTCTTGACAAGCTGTGATTCACGTTGCCATTTCCTCATAACGGGAGTTGGAAACAAGAGGCAGTGTCCACTGAACATACGCCTCAGATGTCAGGATAGAGGGTTCGGTTTGTCGAGCCGAGATAATCGGCCTGGTGTGCCTGCGCGTTGTGACTGTTAGAGCTATGCCTGAGCTTAGTGTTCTTCTTTCTGGCACTCGGAGAGATTTTTCCTTCGTTCCCAGGAAATTATCTAGAGTCGGGAACTTGTAAACAGTGGGAACTGTGATATGGCGTAATTCTTTTGCTTTTATATGTTGTCATTGTTAATGTTGGGGTGAAAGTTTGTTTCAAACGTGGGGCACCATGCAGTGCATATTTTCTGTTTTGTTTGAAACGTAATTTCATGCGTTGTGCCCTCATGGGCAAGTCCTTACTTGTGGTGGGCTGTATAGATGGCTGGTCAATTTTTAAACTGGGATAAGCTTTTGCCTTCAAGTACCTTGTGTACCCTGTTCTTCTCATCAAAAAAAATAAATGTTTAATTTTGTGTCTGATAATCTAACGGCCATGGTGATCACTCAAGTCTAAGCTCTGATAGTTTAGGTTCAGCTGGGGCCTGTGGGAACCCACATCTTTTTTAATATATGTGGAGCCGGAAGAAACTGGTAGTGGTCTATGCCGCTTCAGAATGCATTTTTCTTCAATGCAAGTGGAAAAAGAATTCAATTTTAACTGTGCAGCACCCAATTATACAGTACTAACAGGCTCACATTTTACGCATTGTGCAGTCTTCGAACCAGACAAAAAGTTAAAAAGAGTGAGGATGGGATAAGACAAGATTATTGTTCTCTGAGTTGCACTAAGCTACATGGGCTTTCCTTCCCTGCAGACTTGGAGCTGAGCACTGGAGTGGCAATACAGTACCAGTATCCGGTTGACAGTACTGATGTCGGGCCACAGAAGGGAGTCCACATGCAGTGTTCGGGGAGGTCTCGTCCAAGACAACCGGCCCGCGTCTTTGGGCCAGAGTGCGGTGGACACATTAGGGCCGGAGGGCGCAGAAGTTGTGACCATCAAGGAAGAGCCGTACGACCCGGATGGCTCTCAAAGCTGGGACGCTGGCTATCACACCGAGACCAGCAGACGGCCGTGCGCATTTGCGATGGACGAGGGACTGCAGTCGACACAGGTCGCGCGAATGGCCGAACTCGAAGGAGGAGGAGACCAAGGGGGGACGTTTGACCTGTCCCTGCCGTTGCCTGTGGAGTCGGTTGTGTGTAGCCATCCCTGCAACTCCCAAGAGGCCCATAGGCAGCTTGAGGAGTCGTCTCGGCACCCAGGTAGTTGAGCGGCGCCTGTTCCCGTGCGACATCTGCCACCGGCCGTTTGGGCGGAACCGGAACCTGCTGCGCCACTACCGTCTTGTGCACGGTGAGACGAGGCCGTTTCAGTGCCGGCGGTGCGGCCGCTCCTTCGACGTCGAGGCTGAGCTGCACACACACATGAAGATCGTCCACGGGCTGCGACCCTGATGAGAGCAGGAGGAGGGTCAGCAGTCTCTTCTGCCCTGCTGTTGCGTTGTGTGTGTGTTGCTGCTGCTGCTGCTGCTTTGTAATGGGCGCGAGATGGGCTCTGTTGCATGCCGGGGCTACCCACACATGGGAAAAACCATCCCTGTGATTCAAAGGAAGTCCTATCAAAATCCAAGAATTTGGTATTTGCGCAAACAATTCAGACCCATGCCACTGGTCTTGGGGTGTAACCGCTTGACATGCTTCCCAGCATAAAAGAAGTTTTGAATAGACATTATTTGGTGCTTTGGCACCGAAAGGAAACCTTGAGTGCGTTTAAAATAAAGAAAGCATTTCAATAGCGAAGCTGTTTAGGAAATCGTAATTTTTCGTGTTTGCAGTTAAAAATACCAAGAAATTGCCAAACGTGCGTGCGTTTGCAGCGACCGCCCGCCAGTTAACAAAACCAAGAAAATGCCTAGCGCTCGTGTGTGCATGCCTCGCGACTACCACCCAGCGTTCCCTGCGCATGTTTTTCAGGCCGGAGCATACACACTTTAGGGGGATTGGCCAAGATTGTGGCGACCACCCAGCAGTTAACAAAAAATTCCCCGCATTTCCCCGAGGGGAAGAATGTGAAAGTGCGAATGCACGAGTTGAATTTGCGCGGTTCGGTAATGTTCGCGAAAGAGAGATCACACACACACACACAACTACAAAGAAAGAAAGATGCATTTATTCACAGACACCTATTTGTGTTGTCGTTGTACTTGATTGCTAGAGCGGATCTCAGCTTTGAAATTTCGTGTCAGTACTCCTTTAAGCGGGTGCATTAGCCCTTCTCACGCCCGATTCTTGGCCAATCCCCCACGTGGGTATGTGGCATGTCAGCGGCCAGGCAGCGCGCGCCCATCTCCCCCCGTTGCCAAGGAAGACGAGGAGATTCCTTGCCAATCCCCCACGTGGGTATGCTATGCGGACATCGCCGGTGGACGCAGGTTCAGGGTCGCTTAAGAAGTGCATTCGCACTTAAAACCAAGAAAATGCGTAGCGCTTGTCTGTGTGTGTGCCTCGCGACAACCACCCGGCTTGCCTGGCGCACGTTTTTCAAGCCAAGCATACCCACTTAGGAGATTGGCCAAAAGAAAAAGCGCCAGCATTCGGCGTAATTGTGGCCACACTTGCTCGGAACGAGAAAGGCACGTCATAGCCTACACCCCTCCAAGATGATGTCCAATTAATATCACTTCCAAAAAATGAACAAAGCTCACACATTTACCAACAGTGACGTAGTAAAGGTCGTTGCGGCATCAAAAAGTAGTAGTAGTAAAGTCCTTTATTGGGAAGGGACGGCCGGTTGGCCAGAAGGGGGAAATGGGAATAGCAGGGAGGGAGGATTAACACTACTTGAATCTTCAAGGGCCGTAGAGGATCTAATTTTCCAGCTTGAGGGACCAAATGGGTTGTAGGCCCCGGCTCACCACTACTCGAGCCAGACCGCTCTCAAGGGAAAAAGTGCCTAGCGCGGCAAGGAATTGGGGGTCATGGTATGGGGGATTAGCTGGTGAAGAAGCATTTGGGAGGGCATTTTCGATAATATATCGATGGTCTGAGAATGCAGTGCAGTGCCAGATTAAATGGTTTAGGGTCCGCGATAGAAGTCGCTGAACACTGCGGACAACGGGGGGGTAGTGACGTCCCAGGGTGAATCCATTTGTATATTATGTGAGGAGTGACAGCAGCTGGGCGTGGTAGGGAAGGGACGCCGTGTAGGTAGCCAAGCGGAGTTGCTTGATGCTAGGCGGCATCGGCGCGCGTGGCGAGCGTGGTCCAGCTGCAGGCGAAAGGAGGTGGGCGAGACAGCAGCAGGGGATGGTCATCCAGCGGAGGGGTTACGAGAAGGCTCTCTAGCCGCAGGGTGCGCGGTCTGGTTGCCATGTCCCTGCATCATGTGTCCCGGTATCCATGCCAGGCGAGTTTTAGTGCCATTCTGAGCGAGTATGTTGACCATAGCTTGAATCTGGTGGACAGTAGGATGGTCAGAGAAAGCCTTGTTGAACTCGTCTATAGCATTTTTGGAGTCAGTGGAATACGAATGCGGAGCAGGTAGTGGAGCAGAGACGGTTGTAGGCAAGATGGTCCAGTGAATGGAGAATGCCACGCAGTTCGGCTTCAGTGGGAGACGGATAAAGTATAGGTTTCGTAATGGAACCATCAATTCAGGTCGTGCTGGACAATGCCACGCGAGGCCCATTCGGTGGTGGTCCAGGCTGGCATCAGTAAAGATGTCAGTTTCATCTGGGAGCTTCGCCCCCAGGATGCGACAAAGGGCTTTTTCGCGGAGGACACCTCCTTGCTTTGGGAATGCAGCAAATCGGCTGCAATCGACTTAAAGGGACACTGAAGTGATATGTAAACATTGCGGGATTACTAGCGCAAATTGTAGTCCGGAGTCCCCAGGCCATGTTTCGACCACTCTGGGCGCGTTTACGTGATTTATTTAGTAGAAAAACTAATTCGAAAACGCTGTCCTCCTCTCTTTACGCTCGCCCATTTTCTGTGGCGTTTTCGTGTGACGTCAGGAGGGGATGAGCTGGCAATTGGCTGCGCCACGGCTGCGCTACTGCACGGCTCCCCGGCCGACAGAGTCAGTCGGCCCAGCGTTTCGTCCGCCGGCCGCCGGCGGGTCGTCGCAATCAAGGAGGTTAAAAAAAAATTGCTTGGTCGCAATTCGTTCGCTTAGTTGAAACGAAGCCAGGACACGTTGTGAATGGAAGAATGTGCCTTTCTTTACTTGGTTTGTTTGTACACTGTATCTAGCTCCAAGTCAAGGTCGCTTCACACAAGCGCTGCACATGCGACGCTTCGCTGACTGGTACGCCAGTAGGAAAATATAAGGCCTCTTGAAGGCGGGAGAAGAGTCAGCGAAGTCAATATAGGTACTAAGCAAATAAAATCAACTGATATTTTTACCGTACAGCGTAAAACTAGGGCGGGAAGCACTTTTTTGCGCTGGGCGAACAAGCACAGCGGTCAGCAGCACGACTATGCATCTGCGAACGCTTTTCCGTCTACGAAATGCAATTGCTAGACGTGAGCTACTGTGGAAACTCGGGCGACGCTTACTGCACGATCGCAGTACAACAAATAGTCACCTAAGCGGCTTGAAATGCCAAAACTAAATAAAAGTGTAAACGGTTGTACAATATATACCCTATATTAGCAAGGCCTTCGCGTCCCGCTCCGTAGCCTAGCAGTCTGAGGCGCTAGAAATTCATTGCAAATGTTTTGCGAGTCACGAGTTCGAATCCCCGCGGGTACGTGCTTTTTTTTTTTTTTTTTTTTTGTAAGTTAACTTTTTTGTTTTCCGCCGATGTTTTCTATATTGAGTTCACCTTTTTGGGGCCGCAACGTTCATGGCTACACGAACTAGTTCACAAAACGCGCGCAGGCTGGCACTGGCGCGCTAGCGAGTTCTCGTTGGCGTGCTGTTGCCATAAGCACCGACTGCTTGCAGGCAGTGGGCACAGGCCAGAATGAACAGACCCTTGGCCTGGTGCGAACACGCTTTTTACGATACAGGCATGAGGGAGGCAAGCTCCAAATATGGGGGAAAAGCGCATGACATTTGGGCGTCTGCGGGTACGCGGAGGGCGTTCATGCACTGCGTAGGTCTCGGCTAGTGAATGCTACGACTACAAGCCGTCCTGGGAGGCTTATCTTGTGCATTTTACAGCCGAAACATGGCAGAAGCGCGGTACGATGATTACTGAGATATGAGAATGCCCATCCAACAAAGCCATTGGTTTAGTTTTACTGAACCGAAACCGAAACCGAAACTTGGTGATTGCTAATCTTGGGCATCGTCCAATCACGGCGCCCCTCCTCTCAACGTCACAGCCTTAGTTGGTGCGGCCGCCGCAAACCGCGCATGGTAGTTTTTCTTCTTTCGCGCTTTGTAAAATAATTACCGATTTGTCAACGGATAAACGATGAAAAGTGTGCTAATTTGAGCCAGTCTACGCAGTGCAAGCAAAAACGGGAGCTGACAAATTCACTTCAGTGTCCCTTAAACCTCCATGATGGTTGTGAAAGTTGCGTACAGCTTCGCGACTTTCAAGTCTTGCGCGTTAGTGTGAGCTTTTTTCATTTTTTAAGGAATGTTACAACACTTTTCTTTTGATGCAAAACTTCAGTGTCCTCACTGATGCCATTGTATGCCAATGCACCCTGCAGGAAAGCCAACTTTCTGATGATGATGATGAATGGTTGTGGGTGAAGGGAAAGAAAAAAACTCTCCCCGTGGCCAGAACCGAACCTAAGTCGGCATCGGTTACGAAGTCAGCGTCTGTCGATATTGCTCCATTTTGACATGGTCGAAGCGAACCGCAAGCAGCGGGTACGGATGCACAGCATGCACCCCGAACCCAAATGTTAGGCCTACAGAGTGCATTCCCAAGAGGGAGTTGCTGTGGATACGCTACAAAAGCAGCGCGTACCTCCAGAGTAGCACGTACTCGCAGTGTGGGATTGGCCAACCAAAGGATCTATCTCGAGAAAGCTGCACGTCCAACCGTCGTCATCGTTGGACGGAGGGGTGTGTGATTTTTTTCTCTTGGGCCAGCTGGTTTTGAATGTTAGCCGTGGTGCTTAGAATGGCTGAGATATAAGTTCCCGGTCTGCGGCCAGTTCCGGCCAACATTCGTGTGCTTTTGATTGGGATAAGACGAATGTTGTTACAGCAACCCAAGTGCTCTCTTGAAAGCTGGGCAGTGACATAAGCAATGGAACAAAGCATGAAGCTAATGCTTCAGGGCAGTTGGGGTCCCCATCTGATTGGTGGCTGGGATCACTAGTATTAGGGGCGGGCAGATGTTCGAAACTTTCTAACAGCAAAGCGAGTAATTGCTCTAGTCAAAAAATTTTTCAGGTATATTGTTTTAAGTTCAAAAAACAAAAATGAGCATTATCCTCTGCCGGCGATGGGCTTTCTTGCAGTGCAGCTAAGCGGCAAGGGGAAGGCGCTTTGGGGAAGCACGTCTTATCTCCTTGGCACTGGGCCAGCCACACCCTTGCTCTTCTCTTTTCGCATTTTGATAACGCCCTGGCACTCAAGCTGCCCCGTCAACACACTCTAGATAAGAAAGCCTAGCTAATGTGCTGACTGGTGATTTCTTATCTGATAATCTACAATGTCGATCTGTGTTTTTTTTTTTTTTCGCTAGTGTTATACGTAGTGTTATCTTTTCTAGCTTCCAGTTTCTAGAAACTGTATTAAAGCTTAGCTTTCTTTACAAAAATGCGTTGACACTGTGCAGTGCCGACACAGGTAACTGGATTAGAGGTTTTTAGTTGTTTATCACTGACTGGTGTCAATTTTAATCTCAACTCTCTTTTGTATACGTTTATGTTAGGCATAAAATGCCTGCCACTTGCAAGACCCGTGCTTGATAATATTGTACATGTCGGTGCAACTGTGAAATTCATGTTGTTAGTACAAAGAAGGGCTCTGCCCCGAGTCGTACGCGAACCTGGCGAGACCTGCTGTCTCACGTCAGGGAGGGCCACCCATGATGTTGTGCCGTCCCAACACTGGTTCAAGTCGTCTCCACTTTTCAGACTGCCGGGCAGATGGCGCTGAGGCATTCTCTTTTGTCCTTTGATCGACGACCGGTTGCAAGGGGATGTTGTTCTGAGGGCATTCTATCCGGTGATCCCTGGTTTTGCCTCGGAAGCGTCTTGTGGGATAAATAGTTGCATTGTCTTGCCTTCGCAGCTTACCTAAGTCGACTCGAGCTTTTTAATTCATTCGCACCATTGCAGTCGGTCGCATGGGATGAGTGCTTCCAGTGCCTTCTGTGCAGGCCTGTTGTCCTGGAGCACAATATACTTGTCTTCACTGATTGATTGATTGAATGATTGATTTATTGATTGATTGAATGTTTATTACCATTTGTCACATGAAGTTTACAAACACTGATTGGACCCATAGCCAGAGGCTTTGGGTCCAATCAGTTCAATCAGAAAAACAACCGGCTGTTTGGTGAGCCTACTAGTCAGGATTACTATTAAATTCTTCAAATAAATAAAACAGATATGCGGCCCATATATCGCGACCAGACCTTCAAGACCCAAGCGCATAAAGTGTTGGGCTTGTGCTGTTCGCTACACTGAAGCTAGTTTTTCGGGAAAGAGTTGTGAAAGCACATTCTAACATGCGCTTTGCCGCACGCGTTGTTTTGCTGTGCCCCCCAAAAAAGGATTAACCTTTTTGCTGTCACTTCAGTGTGAGTCTCAGCTTGTCAAGGGTGCTTGTTTAATTTCATTGTGTTTAGGCTTATTTTGGACTCTGGTGTGCTGTGTGTTCACCGCTTCTTCGTTGGGTTTACAGGAAGCTGAAGTTTCTTTTGTAAGCACTCTTTTCTACAGCCTCACAACGTGTGCTGGATGATAAAGAAGCATATTTAGACTTACTACATCCACCCGAAGATGTCACTTGCTCACAAATTAGCCTGCAGTAGGATCCGTTCAACAGAGCCTGTTAAACAAAAGTTGTACTTATTATGCATGCTGAGAGGTCCTCTTCAAAAAAAAAAAAAAAAAAAGGAAGAAGCAGCGCTAGTGTCACTTTTTTGTTCGGGTGACAGTTCACTTAAAGTGATTTGAAGTCAGGCAGACTGAATGTCGTTCTCCCATGTTTCTTTAATCACCTGCCTTCTAATATCTTTTCCCTTTCACGAACTGTACAGGTAGCCTCAATTCAATGCGTGTGGCTTTTACATTCCTGTTTGTTTCCTGTAAATATGCCCTGTCATTATTAGACGCTTGTGATGGTAGAAACAACTTTAATGGAATAAATCCGTGTGATGTATTTCTGTGCATTTGTGCATCACTAGCATGCTCTCCCAATGCTTTTAATGCTGTGGTGTCGAGAGAGCGTGTCTGGTAAAGTGAGTCTCTCTGCACAAATTTGAGGGGTTTTAGTGCCTGTGTCTCCTTTTTCTAAAAGCTTTGAGACGCCTTGCACAAATGTTACCATGTCACATTCAGCACGTGCATTGCTTCTGCTTTGCGTATACCTCAGTGCCTTATTTTTATCCTCTGCCTTTGTACTGTTTTCTATATGACAGTTTTTGGTCACTGCAAACTGCATTTACAAGTGGGAGTTTGAAGTCCCGCTGGCCTGCCTGACCCTGCATCACTTATTATTTCTTGACAAGCTGTGATTCACGTTGCCATTTCCTCATAACGGGCATTGGAAACAAGAGGCCTGTCCACTGAACATAAGCCTCAGGTGTCAGGATAGAGGGTTCGGTTTGTCATGCCGAGATAATCGGCCTGGTCTGCCTGCGCGTTGTGACTGTTAGAGTTATGCCTGAGCTTAGTGTTCTTCTTCTGGCACTCCGAAGATTTTGCTTTGTTCTCAGGAGATTATCTAGAGTCGGGGGGGAACTTGTAAAGAGTGGGAACTGTGATACGGCGTAATTCTTTTGCTTTGATATGTTGTCATTGTTAATGTTGTGAAAGTTTGTTTCAAACGTGGGGCACCATGCAGTGCATATTTTGTGTTTTGCTTGCAATGTAATTTTATGCGTTGTGCCCTCATGTGCAAATACTTGTGATGTGCTGTATAGATGGCGGGTCAATTTTTAAACTGCAATTAGCTTTTGCCTTCAAGACCTTGTGTACCATGTTCTTCTGATGGGGGGAAAAAACATTTAGTTATGCATATCTAATAACTTAGCAGACACTGTAGTCATTTAACCCTAAGCTCTGCACTATAGCCTGATAGTGTAGGTTTGGCTGGGTCCTCTGACCCCACATCTTGCTTAGCATATGTGAAGCCGGAAGAAAAAACTGGTGGCAGTCTATGCAGCTTCAGAATGCATTTTTCATCAGTGTAAGTTTTTTTTTATAATTTAAATTATATTGTAAATTTAATTGTAACTGTGCAGCACCCGATTATATAGCGCTAACAGGCTCATATTTTACACATTGTGCAGTCTTCGAACCAGACGAAATGTAAAAAATTCCAGACCATCTCCACTAACATGAAACCTGGGAAGGGCAAAGCATGCAGTGTATAAGTGTTTTCTTGTTGCCTTGGTGTTTTTGCCAATGGGAGGTGAAACTTTTGGGGGTTAGAATATGCAGCTTTGCTTTGAAGCACAAAGCATTCTAGCGCGAGGCAAAAACGAGTGTCCCAGTGTGTTCTAGTACGTGTTACAAAGTGTTTTAGCGCTAGGCGTGAAAGAGTGTCTGGGTGTTTTTTTAGTACGCATTATGAAGCGTTGTAGCACGAGGCGTAAACGAGTGTCCCGGTGGTTTTTCTGTAGTACGCGTTACGAAGCGTTCTAGCGCGAGGCATAAATGAGTGTCCCGGTGTTTTAGTACCGTGAGTACATGAGACTACAATTATGACGACGACATGAGACGCTGACAGACTGAGCCCCTAAGGTGCTTTGCCTGTAAAAGAATGTGCATGGGATTAGACATGATCAGTTTTCTCCGGTTCGCACTAAGCTGTGTTGGCTTTCCTCCTTTGCAGCCTTGGCGCTACAGTACCAGTCCACAGTCGACAGAACCAAGGTCGGGCAGAGACGGGAGTCCACGAGCGGCTTTCGAGGCAGTCTCGTCAGAGATGACCGGCTCACGTCTCTCGGCAGTACCTCGGCCACAGTTGGGCCGGAGGAGCCGGAAGTTGTGACCATCAAGGAAGAGCCTGAAGACCCGGATGACTCTCAAAGCTGGGACGCTGGCTATTGCGCCGGCACCAGCAGACGGTCGTGCGCGTTTGCAATGGACGAGGGACTGCAGTTGACGCCGGTCAAACAAATGGCCGAACTCGAAGGAGGCGGGGACCAAGGGGAGACGTTTGACCTGTCCCTCCCCTTGCCTCTGGATCCGGTCGTGTGTAGCCGTCCTTGCGACTCCCGAGAGGCCCATAGGCAGCACGTGCAGTCGTCTCGGTACCCGGGCGGCGAGCAACGCCTGTCCTCGTGCGACATCTGCCAGCGGCCCTTCGGGCGGATCCAGCACCTGCTGCGTCACCAGCGCGTGCACGGTGAGACGAGGCTGGCCGTTTCAGTGCCGGCGTTGCGGCCGCTTCTTTGACGTCCAGGGCAAGCTGTGCTCGCGCATCAAGATCGTCCACGGGCTGCGACCCTGATGATCACAAGCAGGGGAGGGGCGGTCGGCAGTCTCCTCTCCTGCTCACTTGCTGTGTTTGTGTGCATGTTTCCGAGTGTTGCTGCCAGGAGAGCATGCCGGCACTGCCAGACCACGGGAGAGATTATCCTTGTGGTGGGGAATGGAAATGCTACCAAAGGTCAGCAGAGGTTCAGTTGCTGGTCGCAGCATCCGTTTTCCAGGTGGAAGGCAATGAAGGGCTGGCACGAGCAATTCGGACCCAAGCCAGTGATCTCAGGGTGTTAACCCATTGACACGTCTCCCAGTCGAAAAGAAGTTTTGAATAGACATTGACTGTTGCTTGTGGTACCTGGTCTTGAGTAGATTTAACCCTTTTGCTGTCGCTGACGTACCGTTACGTTACCAGTGACAAGAAACTGTTCTAAACACATGTTGGGAGAACTTTGATGAGCTGTAAAACCAGTTCCAAGCAATGAATAAAAACAGTGCTTCCTATAGTATTAGAAAGTATGAACATTACAGTTTTATGACTAACACTTTTTTGTCTATTGTTCCTTGGAAAATGTCTAATTATCTATAATTATCTCACGCACCAGTTGGCTGACTGAAAAAACAATGGCATACTTTAAATCACTGGGGAAAAAGGAGCCAGACTACAAGTTTCACAGAGTTTACTTAAAATGTAAAAGAAATCGTTTTACATTTTACTAAGAAATCAGAAGAAAATGTAAAAGAAATGTCCCTGTCCTCTTAATATGAAGGCCACTGGGACCGAAAATCTTTGAATAACCGAACGTCCAATTAAACAAAAAGCACAAAAACAGAATCGTTATAGGCTTCAACACATCTGCCTTGTTCACTTCATTTGGAATGTCGACTTTCGCCGCCAAGTCGAATGTACCACGTGGGTTGTTATGATAGTTGAGACTTATCGCTAAAATCGAAGCCTAAAACATCCACCACACAAAGTGCAATTTCTTCCATTGGATTGCGTGTAAAATTGCTGGGACCATACCAACACATCGCTTCCAGTCAAACGTAAATTCCAATCAAGCAACTTTAAATTATCGAGAGCCGAGTGTACCGTGTGTAGATTTAAAATTTGCATAAAAGCAAGTCAAGTGAAGAAGCGTGGTTCAGAATTTGAGCAAACAGTTTTAAGTAAGGAGTCGCTGGGTAGTTGTTTTGTGGAATTTCATTTTCAATTTTTTTTTTTTTTTTTGTGTCTTGTTGGAAAGGGATAGGGATTGAGAGCGGGACGTAAACCAGAGACCGTGTCTGCACATGGGTGGAGTCGCATCCTATTCAGACATTCATTAATTCCTGCCATGCCACTGTAAGAGGGGGGGGGGTAACACTTGGTCTTAAAACAACTTCTTTTAATTTTCAAGCAAACTCTGGAAACTTGTCAGTCTTGCTGCTTTTTTTCCCATTGATTTGAAGTATGCCATTACTTTTTCAGTTGGTCAATTAGTTCCTGAGATAATTAGAAATAATTAGCCATTTTGGTGGAATAATAGACAAAACAGTGTTGGTCATAAAACTGTAATCTTTGTATTTTTTATAACTATAAATCCTGGTGAATGCAATAATCGAACATGTATGTTGATGCATCGCTTGGAACTAATTTCATAGCTCATTAAAGTAGTAGTAGTAGCACGTATTGTGGATGAGGCGGACTTAGCCTTGCATAACTGCCGGCAATTGCTCCGCCTAATCGTCCCCAATATTACATAGGATACACGCAGTGTCACCACACTTCACTTATTCCTGTTATAACAGAGTCACACAATGTCACCACACCTGACTTAGTCCTGTGGACTGCAAGAATCCCAGCAGGAGACGAGACACCTCTCTTCGCACAATCTAGTGGTCCCTAGGGAAAATGATGCTCCGTTGTAGCATGGGGCACTCCTAGCCTCTGGAGATTATGGAAAAAGTTTGTCTGCTCGGGGTTGGTTTTGGAGCAGTTCATAATGAAGTGATCAATGTCACCAGTCACACTGCACGAGGGGCACAAAGGGGATGAAACAATGTTGATTTTGTGTAGCCAAGCTGGTGTACGGGCTGAGTCTGTTCTCACTCGGTGGAGCAGACAGGCTTCGGCTCTCTTTAGGCCTTTCGTCACGACTGGTTGATGTACTGGTCGCCACAGCTGCCTAAAGTGCTCGCGAACGGTCTGTTTCTGTATGCGTTGGAAATCGCACCACGCTTGCACCATCTTTGTAGATGATAAGGCATCCTTGGCTAGTCTGTCAGCGTGTTCGTTTCCCGCTACACCGACGTGCGACGGGATCCACTGGAATTGCACGGTGAAGCCTTCATGCTTGAGCCGCTTTAGGAGAACTAGGGATCGCTGACAGGTTTTTTTGACAGGTATACCCCGCTGCAACAGGGGAAGGGCTGACTTTGAATCGCTGAATATTGCGACTTTTTGCCCTTCAAACGATGACAGTCAACGCAGTGCAGCTTCTAGGGCAACACACTCACTCCCTGTAGATGAAACCAAAGGCGTCGCCTGGCAGTCCAGGAAACATTCAAACTGGGTATGAAAAAAAATTCAAGCCGTTCCACTCAATGTGAAAGCTGTCGGGAGTGCAGAGCAGTGATTCGCCATAATGGCTGTGGTTCCATTATCCGCTCACTGCTACCACCCAAAGCAATTCAAATTTCCCGCCTTTGCAGTGCTCGCATGCCCTCTACCTGAAACTGCACCAGCAGGAGTTCTGTTTTCTTTTTTTTTTTTTTTTTTGTGCTTGCTTTTCTTCCTACGTGCCGGCATTGCACTGCCTTTTTTTTTTGCTTACTATAGTAAAAACCAACCCAACAGAGGTCCTAACTAAATGAATGCAGGCACTGGTGGTTAATTACATATATTTTGCCTCAAATGTACCTATAGTTTTTTTTTGCGCTAAACCACGGGGAGATGTATGACAAGCGCCAGCGGTTCACGAGTTTCGAACGCTTATGACCATATAAACCGCTTGGCTTTCGAAGCCTCTGGGGTACGGCGGGACGACAGCCGCTACGACGGAACGCCGCGGGGCTCTACTTGGGTTGAGCGAGCGAGCTACGACGACAAAGCGAGCCCCTAAAGTGCTCTGCACTTAAAAAGCCGCCGCGCACACCTCGCTTTTTGTGTCAACGGATCCATCACTGTATATGTGCAAAGAGTCCCGCTCCAAATGCTCCAGCACCAGTTATCGTGCTTCAGCAATGGCTATGCAGCGCTTCAAGCGCATATGAGGATTGGTCAGTGCACACTCCACACTCTCGTGGCACCAAGGCAGGCCCGAAGTAGCCCTTTTTCCAGGCCATTTGGGACACAGCACTCCAAGAGTGTTTAGGGTTGCATGCTAATCCAGCGTTTGTTTCTCCGAGGCGCAACACAGTGCATAAGGCAGCTTATTAAACTTTGGTGTTTGAAACGGCAGTTCAAGATGGTTCCTTGCCACTTGTGCCTCCAAGGTTTAATGAGCTGTAAAATTAGTTCCACGCGACGCATCAAAAAAACCACTTCGATTATTGCATTCACCAGGCTTCATAGTATTGGAAATACATAGATTACAGTTTTATGTCCATTGTTCCTTCAAAAATGGCTGATTATCTCTAATTATCTCTGGAACTAATTGACTGACTCAAGAACTAATGGCATATTTGAAATCAGTGGGAAAATAGCAGCAAGGCTGAAAAGTTTCACAGAGTTTGCTTGAAAACAAAACGATGTTTTAAGACCAGTGTCCCCCCCTAACATTACGAGAGAAGATGGCCAAATCTCTTGTTTGCCAAGGAGCAAGCAATTGTGGTGAAATGGAAAGGGTAGTCTAGAAAGAATTGTGTGCTGCAGAAACACATTGGACGAGAAGGACAGAAGACCAGACAAACACTTCGTGTTCCTACCGTGTGGCTTGTCCTTTCACTAAGTAAACAAAACAGAAGAGCTTTCCGTTTCCCTCACTGGCACTGAATCCTCTCCTCTTGGCAACTCCCTGCAGAACCAAGGCCTGCCCCTTGCCCTCGCACTCGGACCGTCAAGCTGCCGCGGCGCAACCGCCCCGGGACCTGGACGTTCCACCACTACGACGGACCTGCCCGAAGCTCCGTCACACAGCCACCGAGGCCCCCGGAGACGCCCCACACCCAACAGGCTGCCCCTTTGAACGCGGAAACGGAGGACCAGCCACCAGAGTCGCCCAGCTTCAACTGCGAGCTCTGCCCCGAGTCGTACGCGAGCTGGCTAGACCTGGTGTCGCACATCGGGGAGTGCCACCCATGATGTTGTGCCGTCCCAACGGTGGTTCAAGTCATCTCCGCTTCTTGGACTGGCGGGCAGATGGCACGGGGGGGGGGCATTCTCTTTTGTCCTTCAATGGACTACCGGTTGCGAGGGGGATGTTGTGCTGAGGGCATTCTTTCCTGTGATCCTTGGTTTTGCCTCAGAAGTGTCTTGCGGGATGAATGGTTGCGCCGCTTTATCTAGCCTTGGGCAAGTCGACTCGAGCCCGTGAATTCTGTCATGCTGATGCGCTCAGCCGTGTGCGACGAGTGTCTCCGCTGTTTTATGTGCAGGCCTGTTGTCCTGGAACACAGTATACTTCTCTGCATATGTTGTATGTTCGAAAAACAACCGTCTGTTTGGTAAGCCTACTAGTCAGGATTACTATTGAATTCTTTGAGGGAATAAAATAGATTTGCGGCCCGTACATGGCAACCAGACCTTTCAAGGCCCAAGCGCACAAAGTGTTGGGCTTGTGCTGTTCGCTACAGTGAAGCTAGTGTTTCGTGAAGCGGTAGTGAAAGCGCATTGTAACAGGCACTTTGCCGCACACGTTCTTTTGCTGTGCCCCCCAAAAAAGGGTTAACCTTTTTGCTGTCACTTCAGTGTTTTTATTAGTGGGTTGTACAACGACTGTAATTTCAGAGGCATTGGGAATTCAGTTAGAATGTCTCTTGCCTTAGTATTATGGTTACAGATTGTGGTTTCGAGGCCGATATACCTGTGGGTCATCTACATTGAACGGGTCATCAGATTTAACGCATAATGTTGTCATCCTCGTGTTCTTTTTTTGTTGTTTCTTGCTCTGAATTGTGGAAGAAGGTCTCGACGGCTTTTTTGTTTTCTCTCTCACTAGAGCTAATTTATCAGAATTAAATATTTCACTAATGAACGTTATGGGATCTGTGGTGAAATCCTCTTTTAGGCACAGTCTACCTGGACAAGTGTATTCGAAGTGTGAATGCTGCGCTGAAAATGTCGTTTTCTGTGATATATCCAAAGTAAGAATCTTGACTACCTGTTTTTTGTCTACTTTCAATCTGGGCACTGATGCTGAGTTTGTTTGTAAACTTGCTGAGTTATACCGCACCATGTGGTTAGCTTGCTTTTGTGCAAGCAGTTCTTTGAATCAAAAGAAACCAAGTGGCCAATTCTGTTGTTAACATGTTGAACAGAGTAATAACCATTCTGTCTAGCAGCGTGTGCCGTATGATGAGAGATTGCTGTTAAAGAACTATATTAGACTTACTACATCCACCCGAAGATGTCACTTGCTCACAAATTAGCCTGCAGTAGGGTCCCGTTCAACAGAGCCGGTTAAACAAAAGTTGTAGTTATGCATGCTAAGAGGTCCTCTTCAAAAAAAAAAACAAACAAAGGAAGCAGCGCTATTTTCACTTTTTTGTTCGGGTGACAGTTCACTTACAGTGATTTGAAGTCAGGCAGAGTGAATGTCGTTCTCCCATGTTGCTTTAATCACCTGCTGTCTAATATCGTTTCCCTTTCACGAACTGTATAGGTAGCCTCAATTCAAAGCGTGTGGCTTTTACATTCCTGTTTGTTTCCTGTAAATATGCCCTGTCGTTCACATCCCTGTGTGATGGTGAAAACAACAACTTTAATGGAATAAATCCGTGTGATGTATTTCTGTGCATTTGTGCATCACTAGCATGTTCTCCCAATGCTTTTAATGCTGTGGTGTCGAGAGGGCGTGTCTCGTGAAGCGAGTCTTTTTGCCCAAGTTTGAGGGAGTTTTAGTGCCTGCGTCTCCTTTTTCTAAAAGCTTTGAGACGCCTTGCGCAAATGTTACCATGTCACATTCAGCACGTGCATTGCTTCTGCTTTACGTATATCCCAGTGCCTTATTTTTATCCTCTGCCTTTGTACTGTTTTCTATATGACAGTTTTTGGTCACTCCAAACTGCATTTACAAGTGGGAGTTTGAAGTCCCGCTGGCCTGCCTGACCCTGCATCAGTTCTTATTTCTTGACAACCTGTGATTCACGTTGCCATTTCCTCATAACGGGCATTGGAAACAAGAGGCCTGTCCACTGAACATAAGCCTCAGGTGTCAGGATAGAGGGTTCGGTTTGTCGTGCCGAGATAATCGGCCTGGTCTGCCTGCGCGTTGTGACTGTCAGAGTTATGCCTGAGCTTAGTGTTCTTCTTTCTGGCACTCCGAGAGATTTTTCTTTGTTCTCAGGAGATTATCTAGAGTCGGGGGAACTTGTAAAGAGTGGGAACTGTGATACGGCGTAATTCTTTTGCTTTGATATGTTGTCATTGTTATGTTGGGTGAAAGTTTGTTTCAAACGGGGGGCACCACGCAGTGCATATTTTGTGTTTTGATTTAAACGTAATTTTGATGCGTTGTGCCCTCATGTGCAAATACTTACTTGTGATGTGCTGTATAGATGGCGGGTCAATTTTAAAACTGCGATTAGCTTTTGCCTTCAAGACCTTGTGTACCATGTTCTTCTGATGGGGGAAAAAAACATTTAGTTATGTATATCTAATAACTTAGCAGACACTGTAGTCATTTAACTCTAAGCTCTGGACTATAGCCTGACAGTGTAGGTTTGGCTGGGTCCTGTGGGACCCCGCATCTTGCTGAATATATGTGGAGCCAGAAGAAACTGGTGGCAGTCTATGTCGTTTCACAATGGATTTTTCTTCAATGCGGGCGCAAAAAGAATTCAATCCTAACTGTGCACCACACGATTATACAGTACCAACGGGCCCATATTTTACACATTGTGCAGCCTTCGAACCAAGCAAAAACCTTAAAAAGAATGTGCATGGGATAAGACGTGATCAGTTTCCTGTGACTCGCACTAAGCTGCCTGGGTTTTCCTCCTTTGCAGACCTGGAGCTGAGTGTTGGAGCGGCACTGCAGTACCAGCCCGCAGTCGACAGAACCAAGGTCGGGCAGAGACGGGAGTCCACGAGTGGCTTTCGAGGCGGTCTCGTCCAAGACGACCGGCTCACGTCTCTCGGCAGTAGCTCGGCCACAGTTGGGCCGGAGGAGCCGGAAGTCGTGACCATCAAGGAAGAGCCTCAAGACCCAGGATGACTCTCAAAGCTGGGACGCTGGCTATCGCACTGAGACCAGCAGACGGCCGTGCGCATTTGCGATGGACGAGGGACTGCAGTCGATGATGGTTGAGCAAATGGCCGAGCTGGAAGGGGGAGGGGACCAAGGGGGGACGTTTGACCGGTCCCTGTCCTTGCCTGTGGAGCCGGTCGCGTGCAGCCGCCGCTGTGGCTCCCGAGAGGCCCACAGGCAGCACGTGCAGTCGTCGCGGTACCCAGGCAGTGAGCGGCGCCTGTTCCCGTGCGACATCTGCCACCGGCCGTTTGGGCGGAACCAGAACCTGCTGCGCCACTACCGGCTCGTGCACGGTGAGACGAGGCCGTTTCAGTGCCGGCGGTGCGGCCGCTCCTTCGACGCCCAGGGCGAGCTGTATACGCACATGAAGATCGTCCACTGGCTGCGACCCTGATGAGAGCGGGGGAGGGTCAGCAGTCCTCTCCTGCTCTGTTGCTGTGTTTGCTTGCATGTTTTCTGAGTGTTGCTGCTGCTGCTGCTTTGTGCTGGGCGGGAGTTGCATGCCAGCGCTGCCAGACAATGGGAAGGACCATCCCTGTGATGGAGAAGTCAAACCCTACCAATGTACCAAGGATGAGGTCAGCGGTTCAGTTCCTGGTCGCAGCGCGGCCGTTTTTGAGTGGAAGCGATAAAGGTACATGTGCGGACAATTCGGTCCCATGCCACAGATCTCCAGGTGTTAACCCTTTGACTCTCCCAGCATAAATGAAGTTTTGAATAGACATTAGGTGCTGCCTTGGCTCCTAAAATAAATCGAGTATACTTTAAAATACTTGAAAAGAAAACAGCGCAGGGACGCGGACAAAAGAAAGGAAGAAGAGAGTACAAGCGCTGTACTGTCTTTTCCTTTCTTTCGTCTGTGTCCCTGCTGGTGGTTTTTTTTTTTTTTTTTTTTTTCAAGTAATGTATAGCCAACTAGCCCAAACCCAAGCCTTAGTTAGATTTATTTAAAATACAGGGAATGTTTTGGGAATGTTGCGACTAGTTTTTCTCTTGGGCTGGTTGGTTTTAAACTTTCGCAGTGTCTAGAGTGCCCTGCCCAGTGGCGCTGCAAGCATGTGCCCCCATGCCGTCTGACAGTTCTTTAATAGAGCAGAGTATTGTCTGACAGCAACACGTTGTAGGCGCTTTAGCTGGGGTAAGCTGCATATGGTGGAGACGGTGACGAGACACCGGAGTATTAGGCCGCAGGTTAGTGGATACAGGTTGTTCGCAGGACTTCTTTGTAAGCATCAATCGTCTCCTTGCGACTGCAAATTCTAACCTCTAGGCCGAAAAGATCTTAATGCCATCAGCAAAGAGGAGCATTTCAGAGTGTTGCATGCACTCAGCCAAGTCATTGATAAAAATCACGAACAGCAGGGGGCCCAGGTTGCTTCCCTGAGGCACTCCAGAAGTTGACTGAAATTCACCAGAGATACAACCTGAGACTCGTACAACATTTGTACAATTAGGGAAATAACTTTCAAAAAGCATGAAGCACGTCTCACATATTTCATAGTGATCCAGTTTATGCAACAGCAAGGAGTGTGACACCGTGTCGAATGCCTTTGACAAATCGAAGTAGATTAACGTGGTACAGCAGGGGCCACTTTGCTAAGAAAAGCACACCAATTTGTCACAGGTGAACGATGAGGAATGGAGGCCTTGCTGTTGTGTACAAAATTTCTGGGAGAAGTAAGAGTGAAGGCGGTTGTACAGAATAAGCTCCAGAACTTTGGACAAAGAGCAAATCAGTGATACAGGGCGATAATTGACCACAAGAGATGGCTCGCCAGATTTAAATATGGAGGCAACAATTGAGTGTTTCCATAGAGTTGGAAAGACTCCAGATTGTATACACAGGTTGAAGATATGTCTCAGTGGGGGTGTAAGTATTGGTCCATAGCCCTTAACAATGAAGCTGCGGATGCCGTCATGGCCACATGATTTTTTGGCTTTCATTTTCCCAAGGGCTTCACGGATTTCCATCTCTGTAACTGGCGTTGCTGACAGGCTTAATAATAATAATAATAATAATTTGTTTATTGATCCATAGTGGATAATACAGTTATTGTTGGGTCAGCCCAAGCCAGAAAGGCTTGTCGGGCTGTACCTGGCAGTCAGAGGCAGAAACAGAAGGCGTATACATCAGTGCACTGCAATCCCTGCCGGTAACTAGAAGAAAAAAATAAAATAAAATAAAGCTGAACTGACACGTAGGACAGGAAGCATTTCACATTTAAAAACAGGTTTCCACGGATAAATCATTTCAAAGATCGTTTTGATTGCTCAGCAAATATGGCATCAGGAAGTGAATTGAAGGTGGCGGGAACATAATGTTTTCTAACGAAGCGTCCAAATCAGGTGAAGTATCTGGGTACATCGAAGCGCACGTGGTGTCGTAATGGTCTTGCAGGTACATGATTAACGAGGAAATCACTGTTTCAGAAATGAGCACAAATCACTGTTTGTAAAAATAAGTTGTCAAAGGAAGGCAAGTGTAACGCTGAAAAGGGATTGCTGTCATTTGGAAGATTGATATTACAGGCGACACTACGAAGTATGTTTTTCAAAATGGAGTTGACCTTTAAACGCCACGTAGTTGAACAGTGATAGTAAACAGTAATGGCATATCGTAAAGAACTGTAAACAAGTGCATGAAGAATGATTTTGCGAGTCTGGAATGTCATAAGATGTCAGCAGTTATAAAAAATGCACGATAATCCCTTGAGCTTACTACAGATATTAGTCAAATGCGTATTCCATGTCATATCATAGTCAAAAGAGATCCCTGAATATTTTACACTGTCGGAATACAAGATCGGGGCACAAGTGCAGGAAACACAAGAAGAAGGGTGTAGAAAAAGGGGTAGATTGAGTGAAATTTGCTTGTGCGGATTTCGAAAACATACGAGCTTGGTTTTTTGTGGGTTTACCGTGATGGAATTAACGTCAAACCAGTTCATGACAGAATGCACATCTTCTTGAAGTACATTAAATGATTCACAGTAAGCGGGGCGTGTCAACAAAAGGACAGTATCATCAGCGTATTGAAAAATACGGCAATATGTCACCACCAAAGGCAGATCATTTGTGTAAAGATTAAACGAAAGGGGCGATAAAATTGAACCTTGAGGCAAGCCAGATTTTAGCAATAATTCAGAACTAGAGTAATCCCCCACACAAACAATCTGCGTTCTGTTGTCCAAGTAGTCCCTTAACAGTGCATTAAAGGACCCCGGAATCTGCATAGTCAGTGTTGCCAGTATTACAGCTGAAAGACTGGAGCTGAAGTGGCTTGCCAACAGGTTGGCAATTTCTGTTGCCTTGCCTGCAGCTGTGTGGATCGTGGGAATGTTGGTTGATCGTGAGCTACAAGTGTTCATGAACCTCCAGAACTGTCTGGTGTCTTATCTCAAAGATGTTTCTACTCCTGTCAATGTAGGCTTGCCTGTCCCATTTCAACAGCTGCTTGGCTTCTCTTCTATAATCGCTGAACATTTTGTATGCTGTTGATACCTTGTCGAAGGTGCGTTGTGGCTCAGACATTGTCACAGCTCTTTAGAGAACCAAGTTGGATACTCAGATGGACGGGAAGTGCGCTGCGGGATGAACCTGGCCATGTAACAGTCAATTTGGCTGTGGCCGGTTCTGCACAGTGGTCAGTGAGCACGTGTGACCAGTCGTAGTCCCTAAGAAACACATAAAGGCCGAGGTAGTCCCCACGCTCAGATTGGGACTTAGTTTGTGCAGAAGAACTTGTCTCACAGCTTTCAATGAAAACACTAGCTCTAGAGGAGGATGATAACTATCTACCCGTGTTAGTGGAGCACATGCCGTCTGGACACAATCATCAGGAGAGGATGTTAGTATGATGTCGAGAAATTTTCCCTGGTTGTTTGGGCAAGTGTCTTTTCGATATAGGCCATGAGTCCACCTTAAAAGATGCTTTCGGGCGTGAGGCAGCAGCAACCTCGTGGACACCTGCAGCTGCCCAGTCCATGCCAGGCAGGTTAAATTGCCACAATGGAGGCACTATGTTTTGAAAGGTCTACAGATTTGCTCGAGGCTCTGAAAATGGTCGATGAATTTGGTAGCATCATAAAGAGGTGGAAAATAATAATTGCCAACTAAATGGCTGGTGCCATTTCTGGTGTACACCTCCGTCCAAACACTTTCCTCGTAAAGCTCTAGATCACCTCTACAGCGTTTGTTGAGTGAGCTGTCAGCTGTGATTAGCACACCCCCTCCTCTTTTTTGATTGGTTGAGGCGATAATTGCGGTGACGGCGGAATACTGTATCCAGGTGTGAAAAATTGGGCATTTGCGCAGGAATCGTCCAGCCACGTTTTCGCGAGGCTTATATGGGATAGTTGGCATGTGGCTACGTTAGAGTAAAATACATTGGCCTTCGTTCGTAGGCCGCGGACATTCTGGTGTTTAAATTGAGTTAAACTTTGTGGCACCAGTGGCAAGGAACCATTCTGAACACACATTTTGGGAGAACTTTAATGAGCTATAAACCAGTTCCAATCGATGAATAAAGAGAACGCTTTCTGTAATGCAGTCACCACCAGTGTTCATAGCATTAGAAAATATGAAGATTACAGTTTTATAATAACACTTTTTGTCTATTGTTCCTTGAAAAATGTCTAATTATCATAGTTATCTTGGGCACTAATTGACTGACATTGAAAAATAATTGCATATTTGAAATCATTGGGGAAAAAGAAGCCAGACATGACAAGTTTCACGGAGTTTATTTAAATTGTAAAAGAAATCATTTTAAGACCCATGTCCCCCTCAATATGAAGGCCACAGGGACTGCAAAAAACTTCGAATAACCGGACTTCCAAGTAACCCTTTGCGGTTCATTGTGGGGCCCTGCCCGAACACCCGACACGGCTGTAGCGACCGACTTGGGAGTTCAAAGTTAACTTTCGTGGTCTTTCTCACGGCGATGCGTCCGCATTCTTTGTATACGTGATGCGGCATCTCTTGAGGGATGAGTAAACTTTGTTGAAGTTTTCTTCTTTTTGCACTAAGGTGCAGCACAATGTTGAGCACAGGCCTTCTGGATCCCGGAGCATTTTCATGTGCGTTCTATGGTGGTGCACTTCGCGAAAGCGATGATGACTTCAGTGAGGACGGGAATTGCACTCCTCCATCAGTTAGTGATGACGGTGATTCGACAGAAGCGAGTGACCAAGACCCACGGCGGCGGTGGAGACAGCACCGTGCGGATCACTACTGTGCGAGCTATGCATCTTGTCGAAAGACAACAAAACCTGCAGCAACATCCCTGGCCTGCATCCAGGCGAATGCTTCGAGCGGTTTCGCACGCTGCTCAAATATCAGTTAATAAGGGGTTGCAAGCAGAATGCGAGAGAAGAAATAGTTATCCTGCGAGTTTGTCTTTCACAGTTTTCTATGCGGCACCAGAAACTGCCAAAACGGTTGCGAACCCGAACGACTGGACAGTGGGTAAAACGATCCGGACTGCAAGGGGTGAAACAAAAAGCACAAAAACAGAGTCTTTATTAGGCCCCAACACGTCTGCCTTCTCGACTTCATTTGGAATCTCAACTTTCACCACCAAGTTGAATGTACGACACGGGTTCCCATGATAGTTGAGACTTGTTGCTAAAATCAAAGCCTGAAGCGTCCACCTCACAAAGAGCAATTTCTTCCATTGGATTGCGTGTAAAATTGCTGGGACCAGACCAGCACGTCGCTTCCAATCAAACGAAAATTCCAATTAAGTGACTTTGAATTACTGAGAGTCGACTGTGCGGTGTGTAGATTCTAAATGTGTATAAAAGCAAGTCAAGTGAAGAAGCGTGGTTCAGAACTTGAGCGAGCTGTTTTCAGTAGGGAGTCGCAGAATGGTTGCTTCAGTGAATTTCATTTTCAGGTTTTCTTTAGGTGCCTGGCTGGAAAAGGATAAGGATTGAGAGCAGACGTAAACCAGAGACCCCGTGTGCACATGGCTACATTCATTTATTCCGGCCATGCCACTTTAACATTACCAGAGAGGATGCTTGCTAAATCTCTTGCTTGCCAAGAAGCAAGCAATTGTGGTTAAATGGAAGGAATGGGCGATCACATCAGAATGAGTACACTGCAGAAACGGATGGGACGAGAAGGACGAAAGACCAGACAAGCACTTCTTCTTGTTCTTACCTTGTGACTTGTCTATTTGTTAATTGATTGATTGATTGTAGGGTTTAACCCGCTGACGCAACGCAGGCGATGAGGTGCGCCATAGTGGAGGGCTCCGGATTAATTTTCACCACCTGGGGATCTTTAACGTGCGCCGAAATCTCGTACACACGGGCGTTTTTGCTTTTTGCCTCCATCAGAAAAGCGGCCGCCGCGGCTGGGAATTGAACCCGCGTCCTCGTGCTCAGCAGCACAACGCCTTAGCCACTGAGCCGCTGCGGCGCGTTTGTTAATTAAGTACCATAGGTGCACGATTCTAACGCACTCCGATTGTAGTGCGCAGAAAAGATTGCTTAAAATATCAAAATAAACGTTTTTTTTTTTTTTGTATTTTTGGAGGCATTTGTGCACATCCTGCAGGTCACTTTGGAGCCGATTTTGGCTTTGAGCTGGATTGTAACGTGCACGCGAATTTGAAGGTTACTTTTAGGGCACATGAATTTGAAAAAGGGGTACCCGTTTTCCCCTCTGCTCTCCCTTTCTCAACCCAATCCAGAACTGGTGCCCACCCAGTGCCCCCGCACTGGGAGGATCCTGCTGTCCCTGCCCAAGCGCGCCTGGAAGTTCCACCACTACGACGGACCTTCCGGAAGCTCAGTCACGCAGCCACCCAGGACCCCGGAGACGCCCCACGCCCAACAGGCTGCCCCTTCGAGCGTGAAAACGGAGCTCGACGAAGTGCAGGAACCCCAGCCACCAGAGTCGCCCAACTTCAACTGCGAGCTCTGCCCCGAGTCGTACGCGAGCTGGCAAGACCTGCTGTCTCACATTGGGGAGTGCCACCCGTGATGTTGTGCCGTCCCAACGGTGGTTCGAGTCGTCTCCGCTTCTCAAACTGGCGGGCAGATGGCACGGGGGCATTCTCTTTTGATCAGCTACTGGTTGCGAGGAGATGTTGTTCTGAGCGCATTCTATCCAAAGACCCTTGGTTTTGCCTCAGAAGTGTCTTGCGTTGGCAAGTTGGCTCGAGCTCTTGCACTCAGCCGTGTGCGACAAGTGCCTCCGGTGTTTCATGTGCAAGCACGTCAGTATTACTGTCTGCATTGATTGTACATTTGAAGAACAGCAAGTGGTTTGGTCAGCCGGCCAGTTAAGGGTACTTACCTTAATGTTGGATCCCCATATCCCAACCAGACCTTTGAAGTCCCAGGCCCTCAAAAAGTGTTCAAATTGCTGTTTAAACGTTTAGCCGTCACTTAAGTGTAAGTCTCTGCATATCAAGGGTTTGGTTCAATTCTTTTATTTTGTGCGGTACGTTTCAATGCTTCAACTTTGGTGTGTCGCTTATTAGACGTCCTCGTTTTGGTGGGAAGAAAGCGGAAGTTCTTTACGTGTTCACTCATTTCTACAGCCTAGCACTGCAGCACCAATTTTTTGTTTTGTTTGTGTGGCATTAATTTTCGACCCAACTAGTCCACATCACTGATGGGGAAGGCCAGTTGTGTGTGTGTGTGTAGGTTTGATTGCTGCTGTTTCTTTGCTGATTGCAAGAGATTTGTCACGTCATTGTGTGCGCATTATGTTCTACCGTCACATGCTATCGTGCTTTCTTCTATCGTTACAAAGCACTTTAACCCGCACAATAGTACCTTGTGCCAGCTACCAGTTCCAGTTTTCTGGACCTTGCTCACTGCTCTCTATTCTTTGTTAATTCCACACAAATTCGAATTTTTCCAAGTCCGGTAGATTTTAAATGTTCCACTTATGTACCTACCAACACTCAGTTGTGCAGTCCTTTTACTAGTGCATTATAAAGAATAGCAATCTCAAAGGCATTCGGAATTTGATGTGAATGTATGTTGCTGCCTCAGTATTATGGCTACAAATTGTTTTTTGGGGCCGATACAGCGAGTCATCTGCGATCAACAGGCCATCACATTTAACACGTGGTGTTGTCATTCTTATGTTGTTTCTTGCTCTTAATCGTTGAAGATCTTGATAGCTTTCTTTTTCTTTGAACTAGTCACCTAACGTTGCTTTTTTCTCAGATCTTATTATTTCAGTATTGGCTATACGTCTTAAACGTGGATTTTGTGGTGAAATCCTCTCTTAGGTACAGTCTACCGAGTCAAGTGTATTTGAAGTGTGTGAATGCCGTGCCGAAAATGTCATTTTCTGTGGTACAGTCGAGTCCACTTATAACGATACTGTTTATAACAATATATCGGATATAACGATGAACAGCTATGGCACCGTCAACTTTTGTATTCTTTCTATGGTAAAATAAACCGCTTATTACAATCTCCAGTGCCACGATATTGGGTATAACGATTGAATCCGGTTATATTGTGCACCAAAAGTGCAACAGTGATGACTCTAACGACGCGGTTGCGCAGCCTACTCAGGTAGTGTCTTCGTAGGAGGCCCAATGCATGACACCGTCCCTTGGGGACTTTGTTTCCGCCAAGGACATTTACCTCAGCTAGGTGAAGCACCTGTAGATGCTCTTGGAAAAGATTTGCGCTAGCTTCACACGCAGCAAACAAAGTGACCGACTGTGGCTTCTTTTCCACAAATTAGTAGTAGTACAACCTTGCTGGCATGCGAATAAAATGTTTTGAGCTCTGTTCGGTCTGTTTATTTCGCAACCCGCTTATAGCAATTATCAGTTATAATGATGTGATTTCCTTGGCACTTGGATATTGTTATAAGTGGACTAGACTGTATGCCCAAAGTGGGAATCTTGACTAGCTGTTTTTTGTGTACTTTCCATATTGGCAGGGTTACTGAATTTGTTTGTTTTCTTGTCGAGTTATGCCGCGCCTTGTGTTGCAAGCAAGCAGTTCTTTGAATCAAGAGAAACCGGGGGCCAATTGTGTTGTTAACGTGTCAAACGGAGTTACAAGCATTGTGTCTTCTACATGGAGGTCTCGCAGCGTGTGCCGTATGATGAGAGATTGCTGTTAAAGAAGCATATTCACTTATTGGATCCACCCGAAGATGTCACTTGCTCACAAATTACCCTGCAGTAGAATCTCGTCAAACAGAGCCTGTTAAACATGTTTTACTTATGCATGCTAAGAGGTCCTAGGAGTATCACTTTTTTGTCCGAGTGGCAGTTCACTTGAAGTGATTTGAAGCAGAGCAGAGTGAATGGTGTTCTCCCATATTGTTGCTGTAATCATCTGCCTTTTTTTCCATCTATTCAAACCATGCAGTTTTTACACTCCTGTCTGTCTCCTGTAAATATGCCCTGTCACTAACTGCCCCTTGTGATGGCAGAAACAACAATATTGATAAAATAAATCTGTGTGATGTATTTCTGTGCATGTGTGCATCACTAACATGCTCTCCCACTGCTTTTAACACATAAGTGCTACTTGCTGCTTAACTTGATAAACAGTCAGCAGAATGGGGTCTCTACATGATTTGGTGAGCACTTACAAGTATGTTTGGCTCGTATAAAAGAAAGGTTGAAGGAGCTTCAATTTATCTACGGCTCTTGAAGAAGCCTCCATATGTTTCAAACAAATTCAATGAATGTGATGCACTGAGCGGATAAAGTGTTGGTCATCAGGTGCTTACAATTGCATATATATAGTTCTGCTCTTCTGGGTCAGTAGAAATGGCTTGCGTTTTGTGCGTTGCTCTGTCTGCACAGCCAAAAGTAAAGCCAAGTTATCTCTTATCTGGCAATGCTGTGGCCTGTCTGCTTTGTCGGGACCTGGCCTGGGCACAAGTGCTTTTAACAGGCTCTGCCTTTGCACTTGCATTAGAGGCAGCTAAACAACAACTGCAATATGCTGGCAGACTTCGTGCCTGACAGTAATGTGTTGCACTGTCAACTAGGACATCCTGGTAATGGAGTGTTCCAGACGTGTGTCCTAAGCTGTGCACGAATGACAAAAATTTATACGTTGCCTGCTTAGCATGGACTTAGCAGGCCATGTAAATGACCCTGCATTGTGAACACATTATTGCCACGCCCTTCTGCTTTAAGCCACTAAATGACCATTGTGAGCAAGCTCAGTGGCAAAGGTCCTGGCACCTCGGTGCAAGGTGGCGTTCTCTTCAACTGTGCGAGTTATTTGTAACGTAGTGGTTGAGAGGGACTGTTAATAGGGACAGTTATGGATAGGAACTGCACAAAACCATTGAAAACACTTGTCTAGTTTTATTTGCGTACGTGTCTGCGAAGATAAAACTGTTTGATGCTGGAAGTATCAATTCTGGACTGGCTGCATGTGGGTACAGTGTGAGGAGATATATTGATTGATTGAAGCTTTATTCATTTTTTGAAGAACAACATACCCAAAAACATACGCATATTAGACTTTTTAAAATTGTAGGCCCTGTGAGAAGCGTTTAATGAACCATGGTTATTGAGGCTGTATGCCGGAATACCAGATCCATATGTGCCATTGCTTGTGTTCCCATTACAGCGACCTCTTTCTTGAAATCGCAGGCTGGGCTCCAACGGCCCTCTCATCCCGTCCACCGAACGTGATGCACGCAAGCCGAGAGTACAGCAGCGACAGCGAAATAATTCAGCAGCTGACGTGCGTCGAAGCCCCCGAAGGAAACGCCTTTGCCAACCCCTCCGACGAACTCCGGCTTGAGTGGCAGCAGACTTTCCCGGCCGGCGGCCAACCGCCAGCGGCCGACCGTCAGCCGCCGGTGAAGCGCCGCTGGTCGTGCCAGCTGTGCCCCGTGGTGTGCAGCACCGAGTTCAACCTGTCCAACCACATGCGGCGGCACGCGGCCCGGCGGCGCACGCGTGCCCGCTGTGCCCCGTGACGTGCAGCACCGAGTTCAACCTGGGCAGCCACATGCGCACGCACACGGGCGAGAAGCCGTTCCAGTGCGAGATGTGCCCCATGGCGTTTGCCGCCAAGGGCACCCTGGTCAACCACCGGCGGACGCACACGGGCGAGCGCCCCTTCAAGTGCCCCTTCTGCCACAAGGGCTTCACCCGCAAGTTCGTGCTGCGCGACCACATCACCTACCGACACGCCGCCGAGCGGGCAAACGACCGCTCGTGAGCGCGGGTGCGTGTGGCCGTCCCGTTTGGAGAGAACTTTCCTCGAGAAGACGTGACATTAGTGGTCGATGCTGTAGACAGGAACTCCCCTTGGAGGTTGACTGTGCGTTTACGGGTGGTTGGAAGTGCACTGTTTTCACGCACTTGTTGTACAGACGGGCTGCATGGTGATACATGGTTGTGCGTTGGTGAGGCTGACTTGTCAAATCTTTTGTGCCTGTGTGAGAGAGGGATCTCGGTGATTTTTACCCAGGCCAATTAGCGTGCCATGGTGAACTGTAGGTGAACACACATGTAAGGGCTGCTTGCATCAATTCATTTTCTAGAGCACGAATGTCTCAAAGTCCAGGTACTTGCAAATGCCACTGAACTACAGTACGCCAATGAGTCAAGTACATTGACCCAAGATCAGTGCAGATGGTGCCAGTGTTAACTAGGGTGATTTGGTAAAACAGGATCAAGCAGCAGAGAAATAGCTTTTAATGAAATCGCTTCTTGCTGTTAAAAATGGATGCAAATCATTTTAAAAAATCTATTGGGGAATACTAACACTCGTATTTGTTTTTACTCACAGCCAGTCGAGTATTGTGCTCATTCGTTAATTCTCCAAATTATTGTTCCCACATTTTTGCGGTGTACGCGAAAAATCTTCCATTTTAGCGTGAGCTAGCACTGTGGCAGTGCGCGCTTGTGTCACTTGGCCCGTTCAAGTGACACTTATGGTTTGGTGAGTCCTAGAGCGAAGTTGCCGTGCATGCCTTCATTTGCGGCCAAAGCATTGCATAGGGACTGACGCTCGTGTCTGCTCAATTTTGGCCTGGCATTCGTTGCTTACTGGTGCCTAAATGCTTTATCGTTTGCTTCTTTAACTTTGCCCGTGAATATTGTCTGGAAAGTCGTCTTCAGAAAGTGCACTTTGTTGTAATGCTGTAATTGTTAGTAAGGTTTTTTTCCCAATGTTTCAAAGAGCGTGTCTTGGTCCCAAATGAGCAGCATCCCATCACCTGCGTCGCATGTCGTGTTAGTCGCGAGTGAAAAGTGTGTCGAATGTATTATTAACACTTCGCAGTTTGGTTGGCAGGCTGTTGTGCATTTATGGGTTGCGTTGAGTGTACAACTTCATCTGTTTCTTTCATTGTGCAGCCCGGCCAACAACTAGCCGAACAAAACTTGTGACCAGAAGCAACGACTGAGGAGAGATATCCACTAGAACTTACTGCATTTGAAATGAAGATGTTTGTTTTGCGAGGCCTCTTTATAAACACCTGCTCCCCTGATTCTATCCACACACATCAGTGCACGGGACCCACAGATGGCACTTGTAGTTGTATCCTGTGCACTGATGCTTGAATCACATTGATAACACTGTTATCGGTAGTTCCCGTGGTTTTATTCGCAGCGAAAAACACAGACGGCGGACATAAAGTAGACGGAACAGGTGCCTTCCCGTCTACTACCTACCGCCTGTCCTGTCTACTATGTCCATGTTTTTTGTTGTGCATAAAACCATGGGAACCACTGACCAGCTAGCCTAGGAGGAAGTTATAAGTAGACCGCTGATTCCACAAGACGGGCTGCTCCCACCCACTCAGCCTGTTCGTGTCAAAAGCTTCACCTCCAGTGTTATCGTACCACTCACATTGCCTCTGGTTATGGAAAACTGTGAGGGGCCCAACAGTGGACAAAGTTGCTACCTGTGTCATTAAAACCCCTCTTTCTGTGGGACAAAGAGCACGACCAGCTCTTCAGCGGCTGGCATGTCTATACTCATTGCCACTGTACCAAACTTCATTAAAGCCAGTCGAGGCTGCATAACTTGGCAGCCAAGTTGACTTCATAGAACGTGCCTGAGCAGCAAAGCAAGTGCGTCATGTATTCATGCTTATCAGTAAATCAGCACTCGGATACAGAGGCAAGCATCCGTACATTGCTATGGTTGACACCTGTGCATGTCTCCTTGCTTGCGTTGTCTGTGTTGTGTGTACCTAGTTTCTGGCCAATTTTGCTCTACTGATGGCTGCATCCCCATAAAACATGGTCACTCTTACGATGAGTTGTGTAGCCTTTGCAGTGTTACACGAAATTGGTAACTCCAAGTACTTCTCAGAGTGCCAGGTGGCAAGCTTTTTTTCAGCCTACAAACAGCCCTGAAGAAAGGTGAAGGTGCCATTACTGTTATGCATGTTAATTCCGGGATCCCATGGTGTATCTGCCTCATACAAAGAACAGGAAGTGGAAACACGCAGGTATGCACCTGTCCAAGGTTTAATTGAAGGCCACAAGAAGCCAGTTGTACTTACTTGTTTGTGTAGGAGTCTCAAACCTGAGCTCGAGCTCATTTCTTTGGGGAGGGAGAGGGGGCAGTGAATACCATACATGCCTTATGGCATGTACGGGCTGCTCGCGTTTTGGACAATGATGTGACTATATATAGGCAGTTTCATAATTATTTCGCGAGATCAAATTCCAGAATGTGTAGGAGTTTTTCCAAACGATTTACACGGATAAGAATTCTAATGAGAAAAGTGCGGTTTTCTTTGCACCGTCAGTCCCCGCCGACTCTGACGTCGGCTGTAGGAGACGGATGCCCCGTACTCCTTTCCGCCACCATCAAGAGCGTAGTACCGTACTCGGATAAGCGTGTGAACTTATCGTCATTTGAATCCATGGTAAGACTCTCCAAACTACTGTGGTGACACTCCTGTGACGCACGTGTAAAGATGGTCTTTTCGAGGCTATGGGCGCAGTAGAAAACGCACAGAGTTTAGCAGCGTATCTGTGAAAACTAAACCGTGGCCGCCCAATCTTGACCCGTGTATGGCTTTTAGCCTGCGAAACCACGAAACATAGATCCTCGATCGGTATCACTTGTATATAGTTTATTTTTATTATCGAGTGAGTGTGCGCACCCGTTTGGCCTGTAAGAACTCCTGTTTGCTGCCGTATCGTGAGAAACTCTCTGGTTCGGTGCCATTGTCGTACCACGGCCACAAGGTGACTTCCGCAGGACTCGCCGCGCTGGCTCAGTGGCATTGCGGGTTTGATTCCCGACCGCGGTGGCCGATTTTCTAGTGCAAGCTAAAGGCGAGAACGCCCGTTTGCTCGAGATTTCGGCGCCCGTTAAAGATCCACAGGTGGTCAAAATTAATCCAGAGCTTTCCAGTACGGCGCGCCTCATCGCCTGAGTAGCGTTGGCGCGTGAAACGCCATAATCAGAAGTGACTGTGCAGGTTGCTGACTTTGCGGTAAGATCTCAAGTGTTCAGCGCCTGCGCTGTTTCTACGATGTCTCAGGAGTGTCTACGCTTCCATGGAAAGCAGTATTGTCGGTGTTACACGCCGTACTCACTCCTGCCGCTCCTGCTTTGCTCAACAGATGTTCAGTCCCGTTTAAATCTGGCGCCTACGCCTACGCGGTGCCAATCCAACGCTCCAAAGAGGAACTAACTGATTCTTCAAAGCTTTTTTTTTTTTCCTCAAATACGTTTGTGTGGAGCATAGAGTTTCATACTAATATATTAGTATGAAACTCTATGGTGTGGAGTACTTTTATTAAACAAATATCAGAACTTGACGCTTGTGAGCTACATCACCAAGAAGGACGGCGATCCAATCCAGATTCCAATATAATCCATTCTGAAAATGGATGGTGCGCGCACTGTTTACAGCTGTGGCGATGTGTTTCGTTGCGCGTTACTTTCGCGTAGTACAGTGGCTGTGACGAAGTTGTGCAATTCTGAGTGAAATGCTTCACTGTCCACCTTCCGACAAAGAACTGCGTGTGCCCCTTGCCCACGTGCCGAAAGAAGTGCTTGCTCCGATTTCGTTTGTGATGTTTGGCCGCGTTTGCGCTCGGCAGGTGTAACACCCGGCTGCACAGCTTCGTGTGCGACGCTCTGGAGTACGACCGCAAGCCGGCCTGTGCCGAAAGACCTCGGTTTGTTTTCCCCTGGTCACGCTCCCTTTCCTCGCTACGTCTCTAAATGCAATAGCATCTATGTGAACTGTCTTCGCGATCCGCGACAAAGTGACCTTCCAAGCCGGAAAGTACGGTACCCCAAAAATGAAACGCGCTCCCGGGAATGCATGTCTTGGTTAATTCATTTTTACACCCACTCTGTACCATGGTTATACACTGAGCCAACTCGCCATTCTAGTGTCCTTTATTTGGCACTACAAGAGAATTCGCCCTGGGTGCTCCGAGGTAATTATTCTACATTATGTCCCTCCCTCGATCGTCTTTACCCCAATACTATTTTAATACTTTTTAGTGACACCTGCATAACTTGGCAGTTTATTTTCTTTAAGCCCTGGGGCTTCTTGAGTGTGTAAATTCCTCTTGGATGTAGTGCTACACTCGGTCGACGAAAGTGTTGGAATTGTGCTTTATGTAAACAGGCCACACATTCCGTAATTTTAGGTACCCTTCCTTGCGAAGTCTGGGAAGTTTGAACGCGCATATTCAAAACACAGCCCCCCCCCCCCCCCTATCTTCAAGCAGCACCGTGCAAGCATGTAACAGCAAATTAATGGCGAAAGTTGGGATGCAGTAGCCGACCTTTTTTTCGGACTCCGTAAATTCGGACTTGCTGGATATTTCGGACTTTCCTGAGGAACTGCCAGCTGTGCCATAGGAGTAATGACTCGCGGGTTTTTCTGGACTGCTCTTTTATTCGGACTATTTTTCGTTCCCTTCCAGGTCCAAAAAATCGGTCGGCTACTGTAGTTGGTTGTGGGACAGAGGATAGGAATACATGGGACGAACGCTTAAGGTACAACAACAGCTCATGCTCCAAAGCAGAAAAAAAGAAATGCTCATTCATTCCTCACATGTGTGCCTTATGTTGTTCTTCAAGAAATACACTTGTTTGCGTGCCATACCACGCACAGGGAACTGATACAAGCGCCGCCTTCACCAGTGCAGAATGCTTCGGAGTTTTCTCGTTTTCCTTTTTTTTCACCTGCACGAAACCCGCATCTTCGTATGCTGGAGTACACACGCATCTGCAACGGTGGTCAGCCGAGTGCTGCCCTTACCGCCTGCAGTGTTGTTCAGGCATCGTGCTGTCTTTCCAGTGCCACATTTACCACAGGACAGCAAGATGCGATGTACTACTCCATTACAGCAAGGCACGAAGCGTGCGGCTTACTTTTTTAGGCATCCGGGTCCTTTTGTTTGCAAGTTCACTTCTGAGCACATTTGCATGTGGGGAGCCAAAAACACGACACACACCCCACACTTACCAGCCATCTTTTCGGGGTGATGGGACAGCTGGTGGTTGTAGGGGACCGCCAACAGTTTTTTTCTTGTGGATGTTTTTCTGCCACGTTTTTTTTTTTTTTTTTTTCCTCCCTCATGTGACAGATCTCTCCACCCACAGCCGCAATGGTTTCTTCTGGGAAACACGCTATTTTTTTTCACGCACTAAATAAAGTTGACACATTCACATTGTGCTAGGTATTAGAAAGTTGTTTCCTTGTATATAAGGCGTTATGCTGCTGAGCACGAGGACGCGGTTTCGATTCCCGGCAGCCGCGGTGGCTTTTCTGGTGGAGATGAAAAGCAAAAACACCCGTTGTGTACAAGATTTCGGCGCACGTTAAAGATCCCAATGTGGTCAAAATTAATCCGGAGCCCTCCATGATGGCGCGACTCATCGTCTGCGTTGCGTTGGTGCGTTAAACCCCACAATCAATCAATCAATCTGTTTCCTTATATATACCTCACTTATGTGGAGGCTTTTATTAATGCAGTACTCTTTGCCACGGCATGGTCCCCGTGTGGCTTGACCGTGATGAATGCAGCATGTTATTTCTCCCCAAAATGCACATGTAAGCACATTTTGGTTTGGAGGGGGCCAGTGAAGACAAAATTCAAGTTTGTTTCATAAAAGACCGCTTTGCCCTGATAACGGTGATACCAATTTTGTCGCAAACTTCAAACAAATAACGGAGGTATTAAGGAAGAGGTGAAGCAGTGGCGACTCCCCCGACACTTTGCAGCAACTTTTCTATGACCTCACAGAATCCTTGTTGTGCGATTGGCAGGCGCCGACCTACGCCACCACCAAGAAACATGTTGATAGCATCGTATGAATACTAATGTGCAGTTAACACACTGATACCTACGTTTTCAGTGCTGGCCCATACTATATTAGTGTGGAACAAAATTTGAAAGGTTTTTAGTATTTTCTTGCACTTTTTATGGTTAAAAAACATCATTTGTGGCCGGAATGGAGCTCGGTGAATGCTGGTTTTTTCAAACCGAACAAAGGCGGTATTTTGTCTTCGTGATGCCTTTAAAAACACAAACATGATGTTCATTGCAGTCAGCTGATTTCACTGTCAATGCACTGCAGCATCACCTGTCATGTACAGTGGACGTGGTCTTCACCCTGCGACAATCTGTGCTGCTTCTAAAACCTAAAACGCCATTCTGCATCCAGCATGGTGCAGCGGTGAGCAGTGACCGGGAAAGTGGCGTAACCTCCAGTTACGACGTCGCGTGCAGTTGGGGTGTGACGGGTGTCTTCATACATTTGTCTCTGCTTCCTGGTAAATAAAGGCCTACTTCTCAAGCTGGTGACCCTGCAGTGGCTTTGCTGTATTCTTGGTGTGACTGTGAAGCCAAGATTAACGCCTGTATACGGTGATTGTACCTGAAAGAAGAAGGGTGCTTTTTCTAGGGGGTGCATCGTTAAGTGTGCACAAAATTGGCAGAGGTGAACGGCGTCTGTGAAGGTGCACCTTACTTCACATCTCCGTACAAGCACGTGCGCATGGCCTGGTACCAGTTTTCGCTGGGACCAGTTGAATTTTTTTGTTCTTGTAAGCAGAACCAGATGCTACATGCAAGGAAATTAACATAGGAAATCCACCTATATTTCATGGTTGTCTATAAGTTTGTTCTTGTATGCCTTTATTTTATAACGTTGTAGTTCGCGTTCGTTTCCTGTTGTTTATTTGTCTCTTTTTTTAATTCAGTGTGTGCTGATTCTCAAACTTTGTAGTCTCTTGATATTTGGATTTCTTTTTCTGACTAGGTATGGTCAGGTATATTGTTTTTGTTTTGCTGCCTTATATATTTAGCGGTTGTGCATTTTCTCATCGAGGGTACCCGTTCCAGAGGTCGTCAGGACTCTGGGACCCTCGCCTGTATAATAATTTGCTTGTATGTTTCCGCACAAAATAAAATGAATTTGAAAATGAATTTGAAGCCAGCTTTGCTGTTCGACGCTTTGCAGTCGACAAAAGAGGTTTTGTCTTGGGCTCCTTGCCTGGACCTGCCATGTTTACAGAAGACCCGCTAGTGGCAGGGGACCAGAGAGGGTTAACTTGGGACTTATAATGTCTATGTGATTTGAAGAGAAAGTTAAAGAAAGCCACGAGGGTAGAGGAAACTTTTGCAGGAAAAATGGAATCTGAAGAAAAGGCGATTCTTGTTCCCTGGCCTTCTTAGCTTGACATGGGGCAGGTGATTGAGGAAGACAGGGGAAGTGAAAGGTAGTGCGCAAGCCCTGTCCACTTGTTGATGCCTAAGTTCCAGCCAGGAAGCCCAGTATGGTGTGTGCAAAGTCCATCGAGTCCAGACGGGTTCAGTGGACATACTGGGCTCTTGGCTGGACGCATCCAAGTGCGGACAGTTTGTAGCAGCTGAAAAGGGTTGCCATATTTTCTTCTTTCTCGGGCTTTCTTTCCTCTGTGTAAGCAACCACCCCTCCTTCCTTCTTTTTTCTTTCTTTTGTTGGTGGAGACAAGTGCCGACATGCAAAACGCATCCAGCTTAATCATGAGCTTTCTTAGAACTTCCTCTCTGCTAAAGTTCAGAAGGGCGCTTAGGCAATGCAGTATTTACTGGTCTTCAAACAGTTTTCGTTTGTGCAAGAACTGCACTTCTTTTTTAACTAGCCTTGCCTTGATTTTCAACTTCCTTTTAAACCTGATTTGATTAGAATTCGCAGTTGAATTTGTTAAATTTTTCTGTGCCATCTTTTATCTAGTACTGTATTTCCCTGTAGAAGTGCCATTATGAATTATGCGCAGCAAGTTTACTTCTATTAGCCTGTATAAGCATTCAGCAGAATTGACAAAATTACTGTTTGTTGCACAGCTTGCAAAAAAATTCTTCTAGCGAGGCAGAACTAAGTTTTCTTGTCAAAATGAGACATTTAATACGTGCACATCAGCCGCACTCGTGCTTGGAGCTTCTTTGGGTAATTTCATTTCTGTGTTTCCAGTCATTTGTTATTTAAGTAGGAACTACTGTTGCTGTGTTGTAGTCTGGAAAGCATGTAGTACAAGGTTTATGGCATGTGATAATTCTCACAATTGTGTAGCTTCCAATGCACTTGTTAGTTAATAACTTAAGGCAGACCTGTTCAGTTACCCTAGCTCCTGTCTACAATGTCCTTTAATGAGCATTTGATTTGTTCCAGGAAGAACTGAAATCCAAAACAGCGCGAAAAGACAGGGACAAGAAACGACGGACACAGCGACAGGAAGAAGCCCAAGAGTGTGTGACATTCTGTGGTGCACCAGAACTACTGTGTCAGCGCGTAAGCCGTGAACTCGAGCTAGAAGTAGAACGTGTGCTCTTTGATTGAGCAGAACATCTTTGCGCACAAACAACAGGGCAGACGTATTGTCTTTGTAGTTAGTGCATTCCATGTGAAGGCAACGAGAGTATCTTGTTCAATGTAGTTCAGGCGGTTTGCATCTGACCAAAACCCTGCAAACACCGAGAAGATGGCATGCGTCAGTCTTTGCGTGAAGGCTAAATGCGGGCTTATGGATTTGACAGTTCGACCACAATGTTTTGAAGATCAGGCTACTAGCATTATGCGCTGTTCCAATGTGCCTCAAGGGCACAGACTCACTCAAAGAACTTCTTTGGAGGAGTGAAATTTCTTAAAAAGTGCCGCTGCCTTCTCTAAATGTCTGTACGGTCTCGCGTGTTTATGTTTGTTTGACTGAACAAGAAGGGGCTGTGTTGTGGGCTGTTGTTTATTGAGTGTATCGGTGTGGACCGACATGTGGTAGTACTATTTGGAACATTCGTAGAGCCAGACATGTCCCTATGAGGACAAACAAGCTTAGAAAAAAAAAAAAAAAAAGAGGTCGTTTTCGTACACAGCGCTATCTTTTAAAAGCAGTTTCCATGAGTGTAACACTGCTAAGTGCTCTTTGGTTGCTTTGGGCATTTGTTATGAGGCTGCCTATGTTTTCTTCTACAGTCCTATCACTTGCTCTTGGTGAGACATTTTTTAGGGTAATGATTCCGCAAATTGCTGCGTCCGATTTCTCACTTGTGTCAGCTTTTTCATGACGCCCCGTTTTACCCATGCGACATGTCTAATGGCGGAAGTAACACCTGTCTCGAATATCACAGAGACTGCCAAAACTAAAGCGCCACACTCTCTACCTGAGGGTGGAGGACTGTAAATTGTGTCCGAACGCATTGAGGCCTGAATCGGTTCTAATACCTTTATTACCCCTTTAACAAAAACAAAACAAAATGCTATCGGGTTGTATTCTTGCTTATAGTGAAGGTGTGCAAAGTCTTCACTGAGAAAATACGAATAGTTCAACCTGGCTTTGCATTGGATCTTCAAGCAGAAATATTTTTGCTTCAATCTTTAGGAAGCTTCCGAACACAGCTATGAAAAATAAGAAAAACAAGGGTAATTTGTGCAGCTGGTTTTACGTTGTTCTATGCATTTGTGTACCAGTGCCAGATAGAGAAAAGGATGTACAGAAAATTTTTCAAAGGTTAGGACAAAATGCTAACGAGTTGAGCGAAAAACTTGGCATATGAGGACATGAGAGTTCCGAAACATGTTTGTAGTAGTACAGGGAACACCTCTGACCGTAGCACTCCCTTCAGGTGGTAAAAAAGAGGGTGCTTTGTAGGCCGCTAGTGACTGCAATGACCGGACTTACCGCCTGCTGCAGTGACAGGCAGCTGGCAGCGAGTCTTGGTTACCTGCTCCCACAGCTGTTGAGAAAACTACCTTCTTTCCGTGCAAGCAGTGTTCCACTTGAGCATAGAGTATCCCATGTTTCACGCACTTTTTATGCACAAAATTTATGCGTGCTGGGGTTTTTCCTGCATGGCTGCAAGTGCTGTGGGAGAAAGCCAACTCTGGTTTCTGTATTTGTAATTTTTGAACTTGTAAAAACGTGTTTAACACTTGGAAGGGTGAAAAAATGTCTCCAAATAGGATCAAACATAAAAAGGCTGCTCACGAAGTATTTGCCTATCCGCTGTTTGGGTGGTAGCAATAACCAGTTACAATTGTACAAATAAGCTTAGTTTTAAGAAATTGCTTGTATGCAAGTGACAGATCTTGGGTCATGGTTGGAGAGAGTTCAGATGCGTATATAACATGAATAGCCCTCTCAGTAGCTCTCAAAACCCCTTGTGCAGTCTGGGCTGGCCTGACGGTGGCTGAAGGAGGCCTAAGGAGGCAGGCAGGACCGGAACTCTGCAGTCAACCTCGGTTGTTGGAACGCAGCCAGCCACACGTTCACGCTGCTCTGATTTGGCTCAAGCACAACAGGTGGGCCTGGCTTTATAGCTGACTAAGGCAGCTTCGTCATCTTAAGCTTTGGTGGTCGGCCAGCATGCATGGCACAGTCCAGAAAGCATTGAAGTCTTGTGATCCATTATGCTGCTGCACGGAAGTTCATAGGCTTGACTTCCAGCCAGCAGGGATGCATTTTTTTTACTAGTGCTGTTTGTGCAACTTGTTACACAGATTTCCAAGCAGGAGAATTTTTTCTAGAATAAGATGCACATGTGCTTCAGTATACGTGGGGATCATCATGAGCTCTGCCTCACTAATGCGAGGTTGATAAGGGGGGGGTGGGGGTCCTGTGCTTAGAGTGGCTGTGATGGGCAGGTTCTGAACGAAGTATCGAAGCGCAGCACAAGACCTGGGACACAGAGGACGACACACGGAGCGTTCTGTTTCTGTCCCTCGTCTTCTGCTGCGCTTCGATACTTCGCTGTGTACCGACCTGCACAAACAAGATGGCGGTCTTCCTTGGGCTGTCCGAATGCGAGCAGTCTGGTCTATCTGTCCGTCCCTGAAACCAAGCAGAAATGTTACTGGTGAACCTGGTGTGGGTTACTGACCCATGTGGAGAAGGAACAGGAGGGAAAACGGGAGAAGCAGGTATGAAAGGGAAAGAAAGGACACAATGAAGGACAGTGGGGAAGGAGAATTGCCGATGATGGGATCAGAGGTGGGAGAGGGGGGTGAGAAAGAGGGCGGTGCTGCGGATGGGTGGGGAAAAAGCAGTATGGGTAGAAGAGAAGGGTTCAGAAAAGAATGGGGGAACATGAGGGGGTGGGAACAGGGACAGGAGGAAGGGGATGGGCAAGTGGGGAGTTTGGGGAGTGAGCGGAAAAAGAATTAGTGGGGGTAAAGAAGGGAATTGGCAGAGGGCGGAGGGAACGAGAATAGAAGAGGGTGAGGGGGAGGATTTGGTGAGGGGTGAATGAGGGGAGGGCAGTGTGAGGAAGGGCATTAGAGAGGGAGTTGTGAAACGAAAGGAGATAACAGCAAAGGTAGGGTGGGAGGGAGGAGCTACTGTGGGGCAGGGGTGGCAGAAAGGCTGCCATCTTTCGGCAAAGCAAGCAGGTGTGTGGCTGGTTTTTAAACTGGCATAATGCCCATCCCAGTGACCCGTCTTGCAGGGCAGCCCCCGAGCACTGGGGAGAGAGCGGCAGCCAGAGGCGGCGCACCCCCGCAGCAGGGAGCGTCGCCGCCACGGCTGCCACCTGTGCAGCAAGAGCTTCGCCACGCGGCGCGACCTGCGCACGCACCTGCTGGTGCACGAGGGCCGCAAGCCCTTCCCGTGCCACCTGTGCCCGGCGACGTTTGCGGCCCGCTCCTACCTGGCCGACCACCTGCAGAGCCACATGGGCACCAAGCGCTGCCGCTGCGACCTCTGCCCAAAGTCCTTCCTCCGGCCCGCACAGCTGGCGCGCCACCGGCGGGTGCACGGCCAGCGCGGCAACACCACCACCACCACCACCTGAGCAGGCGTGCCCCCACCTGTACAGCAGAGCCAGTGCATCTGTGAACAGCTCCGGCGTGCTCCCGCTCTCCCTGAGCTGTCAGGACGTCCTGTGCACATGTGCTTGCAAAGACTGGCACATAAGCTGAAAGTGGCCTCCTCCTACCACGTTATCACCATTGCCTGTCAGGTGGTGCAGGGTGCATTGGCTGCAGGATGGCATTACTGGCTGCCACACGAGGACACGAGCATCGTGCTGGTGGTCGTCACTGCCCACCTCACTTGCCTGCATCCCACTACACTACACGTGCAAGGGTGTCGTGCGAAGGGCCTGATATTTGGCCAAGTGGTTCTGCTGACACTGAAATCCGCAGCAACTTCGTGTGGCCGTCTTTCGGGTTCTTCTTCGTCCGTTCTTCCACAGTGTTCCTTCCCTGCTCTTCTGTTCTCAAACTGGTCAAAACCCCTTTCAGGCATCCTTCATCTGCGAGACTGCACAGTGTCAGGCTGCCAACACAAGAGGGTCTCCCCAACCTTAAGGAGGGACACTGCTCTCAAAACAGCTCCTTTTAATTTTCAAGTAATCGTGTGAAACTTGCCAGTCTTGCTGCTTACTTTCCACTGATTTCGAATATGCCACTATTTTTTGAGTCACTCCATTAGTTCCGAAGATAATTAGAGATGGTCATTTTTGGAGGAACAATAGACAAAACAGTGCTAGTCACAGGACTGTAATCTTTATATTTTCCAATACTAAAAAACCCTGGTGAATGCAATAAGAGAATCAGTTTTTTGATGCACTGCTTAGAACTAAATTTACAGCTCATTAAACTTTGGTGGCACCAGTGGCAAAGAACCATTTTTAATGACCATTTCAAATGCCAAAGTTTAATGAGCTGTAAAGTTAATTCCAAGCAGTGCATCAAAAAACTCATTCTCTAATTATTGCATTCACCAGGATTTTTAGTATTGGAAAATATAAAGATTACAGCATCTCTAATTATCTCGGTAACTAATTGACTGACTCAAAAAATAATGGCATAAGTGAAATCAGTGGGAGAAAATGCAGCAAGACTGGCAAGTTTCACACAGTTTGCTTAGAAATTAAAAGAAATTATTTTCAGACCCATGTCCCCCCTTACAAGAAAACAGAAAAAGAAGCCTGTTGGGGACCCTTCTCACCTCAAACTTTGGACAGTGGCCATCGCTGCCTGGATATCTAGCTGATGTCCACTTCATTGAAATATGTACAGTTCTTTGACAACCGTTGGGGAAGCAAAGCTTATAGACTGACTTCCCTCCTGAAGCTAGTCACTGTTTCAAAGCTGCTCGCTGCCGTTTAATGGAGGCCCCAGGTGTACCATGGGCATGGACAACAGCTGTTTGCATTGCTACGCAGCTATACTTGTAACGTTGACACTTGTGACCCGGCCAACTCCTGGCTGTGGTTTCTGCCCTTTCCAGCCTCCCTGTCAGCCACTTCCCACCGCACAGGGAGCGGAAAAGTCGTGGACGTTGCAGCGCATACAGTCAAAACCCGATTACCGTATTTTCGCGCGTATAACCCGCACCAAAAATGCGAACATTTCAGCGGCAAAGTAGGGGTGCGGACAATACGCGAGGTTTTTCCTTTAGTGCAGCCTCACAGCAATGCGCGTTGTGCCGTGAAGCTCCCACGCAGTAACTCTGACCAAGCCTTCCATGGCAGCGATTGTGCAAAACATGGAAGAAAAAACAAGGACGTGCGCACTCAATTGAATTTTATTAGTGAATTGTGACTTTCGCCTTGCAGTCAGTGTATTCTACTTGCTAAATATACGCTTTTTTGTCCGCATAGTATGTGATGTGTTGCTTGAGCATTATCTTTAGTGCAACCTTTCCTGTATCAAATGTGCGGTCAACACGCGAGGATTTTTTTTTCTTTTCCGGCGGGCTGGAAGTGGGGGTGTGGATTATATGCAGGGGCAGGTTATAAACGCGAAAATAAGGTATAGCAAACCCGGATAGAGAGAATTATGCTATATATCGAATAAAAAGAAATCAATTACGAAAACACGTGCGAAAAATATTCCTTATAACGAAGTTCACATCTGATATATCGAACTCGGCGTGCCTAGAACTGCCACCGAAGTGCATGGTTTCGGAGCAGAGATTGAGACGTTGATTGGCCGCGATTTAAATGTTAAGCCTCGCGTGGAGTGACATGATTCCCAACACTTTCCGCAACCGTTTCCAATGTGCGCGACTCGCGAAGGAACACGCCCAGTCAGCGAGTCGTGGCCAAGACGGCATCATCAGCAAACTCTGGGAAGAGCTCACCAACGTTCCCGTTGCTGTGCCGAAAGGAGCGTCCTTTGAGGATTTCCTGAACTTCGACGATGACGTGGCTGTCATCGTCAGCCCCTCAGAGGCAGACACCGTCGTTGATGTCGTGGTAGTTGGTGCTGCTGCTGCAAGCACCGAAGAGGTGGAGGATGGCGCGAGTGAAAGCCATCCGACACTTAGGAAATGCCTTCGGATGTCGATATGGTCCACCATTATTGCTACAATAGTGAAGGACACAGACTCCAACTGATTCAAACAATGTCTCGCATAGAGAATGCTGTGCTAGTTGATGCCTCCAAAATCACCGCTTTTTTGCAAAGTAGGCTGAGAAGGCGGAAAGTAGCTGTATTGCTTGCAATGAATGGATTGTTTTGTGTATGGTAACGGCATACCTTATTGTGTTCGCTTCTGCATGTGGGGATGGGGGGGGGGGGGGGTTCTTGCGTGTTGTGAACTCGTAACAAAGAATTCGTTATAGGCGGATTCGGCTATATTGAACTATTGGATATAGAATTGAACTAATCGTGGCGCATATTACAGTTCACTATTTCTGAGTTTGACTGTACTCCTTTAAGACACGCATGTGGCCAGGGAACCTGAGTGCATGCGTTGTAGGTGGAACATTGGTGCGATTGTTTCGAGGCCTGGTGAGGTTACATCGCAGATTGGCACATTTCCGAAAGGGGGCTTCCCTCGAAAGATGGGGCAAGTTCGTGCGTACCTCACTGCAACTTTGTTTGCCTCTATTACAGAGGAAGTTGCATTTAGAAGGACTGATTTCAAGTGGCCTGCTTGCTTCGCAGCTACTGGAACGTAGTGAAATTCCCTTATGACAATGTGTCAGGATGCGGGTAAAAGCACACTGTACGTCAAAAGACACAGTCCAACAGTAATTGAAAATCGGCCTCCCAGTAAAGCGTAATGAAGCATACCAACCCTGTAAAAGGGTAGCTGCAAGTTCCATGTTTGTTTTAGAGGAAGGTTCACGTTTAGCTACACTCAAGCAGTTGGAGCCAAGTTCAGTTTTGAATGTTCTAATGACTGCTTTTAGCTGCACATGGCGAAAGCATATCAAGGGAGGGTCTATTGCAAGCGCCACACAGAGGTGTTGCCGCAGTTCTGTGAACCTTGCGTTTGCTGAGCATCGGCCAGTCTGTACACGTTGGCAAATGAAGTTACATGGTGACAGCATTCAGTAAGTGCACGACATTGCTCTGTGCGTGCATGCCTACCTATTTGCGCTTAAAATTAAGTGCTGTTCGCATTAAACGTAGCATATTTGTTGCTCCTTGATTGCAGCAGAGGTGCCCTTTGCCTTGGTGGTCCCTTTTAAAGAACGCTGCTCCCCCTCTGGGCTCATGAGGCAGGCATTGATCGCCGCATGTGATTGCAGATGTACAGCGTACACACGCGTGTGCGCTCCTTTCTTTTCTCTCTGTCTTCTCTCCTGCAGCCCTTTTCCCCCTATTAGGCCACAGAGCCATCCTTCAATAAATAAAGACATTTCATTCATTCATTTAAAGAATGCTGTTTAGAAATGTCCACTTCATTCTCATTTGGCCATCTCTTACATTTCCTCTCTTTTTTTAGCTTTGTTTGCAAATTGTGTGCCCTAGACTAATGGAGATGTTCTTTTGGCATGTTTGTCGACCTATCACGCATTTATCTACTTTTTGTTTTCCCAACTTCCACTAAAATACATTGTTAGTGGAAGTTGGGAAAACGAAAGTAGATAAATGCGCTATTGGATAAATCCGTTAGTAGATAAATCCACTAACAATGTATTTTCGGTCAGTAGTTCCTGCGTTGCAGTTCATGTAATGTAGTCTCTGTTTACTTTCATTTTCGCTTGTTCTTCCCGTGCGTTATAATTTGTTGCTCTTCCTTTATTAATTTCTCAAGGCTGCAAAGGCATCGGGTGAGTTCGGCCCTCTTGACTTTCCGCTCTTTTTTCCCCCCTTTAAAGGGACACTGAAGTGATATGTAAACATTGCGGGATTACTGGCGCAAATTGTAGTCCGGAGTCCCCAGGCCATGTCGACCACTCTGGGGCGTTGTACGCGATTTTATTTAGTAGAAAATTAAATTCGAAAATGCTGTCCTCCTCTCTTTACGCTGCCCATTTTCTGTGGCGTTTTCGTGTGACGTCGAGAGGGCCGAGCTCGCAATTGGCTGCGCTACTGCACGGCTCCCGGCCTTCAGACAGTCAGTCGGCCCAGCGTTTCGTCCGCCGGCCGCCGACGGGTCGTCGCAATTCGTTCGCTCAGTTGAACGAAGCCAGGACACGTTTGTGAATGGAAGAATGTGCCTTTCTTTACTTGGTTAGTTTGTACACTGTATCTAGCTTCAAGTCAAGGTCGCTTCACACAAGCGCTGCACAAGCGCACATGCGACGCTTCGCTGACTGGTACCCAGTAGGAAAATATAAGGCCTCTTGAAGGGCGGGAGAAGAGTCAGCGAAGTTAATATAGGTACTAAGGAAATAAAATCAACTGTTATTTTTACCTTATAGCGAAAACTGGGGGCGGGAAGCACTTTTTTGCGCTGGGCGAACGAGCACAGCGGCCAGCAGCACGACTACGCATCTGCAACGCTTTTCCGTCTAAGAAATGCAATTGCTAGACGTGAGATATTGTGGAAACTTGGGGGATGCTTACTGCAGAGCGAAAACAACAAATAGTCACCTAAGCTGCTTGACGGTAAAACTAAATAAAAGTGTAACTTGTTATACATTATATACCTTATATATCCAACCATAGCCGAGTTGGCCTGTGGCCGAGTGGTTTGAGGCGCAAGGATGTCGTTTTGCAAGTCGCAAGTTCGAATCCCCGAGGTACATCGTTTTGTTTTTTTGCCAGTTGATTTTTTCGTTTTCGGCCGATGTTTTCAAACTGAGTTCACCGTTTTTGGGCCGTAACGTTCCTGCTCCACGAGCGGTTCGCAGAACGCGCGCAGACTGCCACTGACGCGCTAGCGAGTTCTCGTTGCGTGCTGTTGCCACAAGCACCGACTGCTTGCGGGCAGTGGGCACAGGCCTGAATCAGCACACCTTGGCCTGGTGCGAACACACTTTTTACATACAGGCAATGACTGAGGCAAGCTCCGAATATGTGGGAAAAGCGCATGGCATTTGAGCGTCAGGTGACGCGGAGGCGTTCATCCACTGCGTAGGCCTCGGCTAGTGATTTCTACGATTCCAAGCCGTCCTGGGAGCTTATCTTAGGCATTTTACAGCCGACAATATGGCAGAAGGGCGGTACGGCGATTACTGAGATATGAGAATGCCCATCCAACGATGCCGTCGCATGTCAAGCATGTTGTTTTACAGAACGAAACCGAAACTTGTGGAATGTTAACCTCGGACATCGTCCAATCACGGGTGCAGTCTCCTCGCGACGTCACAGCTCTAGTTGGTGCGGCCGCCACAGACGCGCATGGTAGTTTTTTTCTTTCGCTTTATAAAATAATTAACGACTATCAACGGAATAAACGATGAAAAGTGTGGTAATTTGAGCCAGTCTAAGCAGTGCAAGCAAAACCGGGTGCTTGACAAATTCACTTAGTGTCCCTTTAAGATTTGTGCTCTGTGCTGGTGTGTGGGACCTCGTTTTACTTTGCCCTATAAATCTGCCAACAAACTTTCCTGCTGGGGGATTCTGGGTGCTGCATGGGCACAAACCTCGTCTTGTTGCACAAAGTAAGCTGTGGATAATTTTTTTTTCCCTACTATGTGCGATTACAATAAGCAATAATGTTATGCCATTTATCTACTTTTTGTTTTCCCAACTTCCACTAACAATGTATTTTCGGTCAGTAGTTCGTGCGTTGCAGTTCATGTTATGTAGTCTCTGTTTACTTTCATTTTCGCTTGTTCTTCCCGTGCGTTATAATTTGTTGCTCTTCCTTTATTAATTTCTCGAGGCTGCAAAGGCATCGGGTGAGTTCGGCCCTCTTGACTTTCCGCTCTTTTTTCCCCCCTTTTAAAATTTTGTGCTCTGTGCTGGTGTATGGGAGCCTTGTTTCACTTAGTACATCATGAACTCTGCCAAACAAACTTTCCTGCTGGGGCATTCTGGGTTCTGTCACTGTTTCACTTAGTACATCATGATCTCTGCTAAACAAACTTTCCTGCTGGGGCATTCTGGGTGCTGTCACTCGAAGATACGTCATATTGCAGGGGGTGTCGATAAATATCTCTGCTCACGCTCCCATGCTTTGCTTGAAAACACTGCCCACACCTTGAAAGTCGAGTCAACAAAACTTTTTTGTTTTCTTCCCATGTGCTTTGTTCTTGCACAGATTGGGAGTGTAGGTCAAATCTGGCACACAGTGTGCGGTTGCTTTCATGGCAAGGAGAGTGCGGTAAACAACAGTCAACATTTGCCCCTTTAGTTGTCCGCAGCTGGGTGCAGCAAATGTGGCTGGGAGAGCTGGCTGCTTTTTTTCCAGGCCCTGTAGCAAATTTTGTTGCCCTGCCCATGCATCAAAGGCATCACAACTAGTTAGTACTGTATGCTTTGCCATTACAGTGGATGCTCGTTAAACAGAAAATAACGCCATATTTGAAATCAGTGCGGAAAAAGCAGCAAGACTGACAAGTTTCACAGAGTTTACTTAAAAAATAAAAGAAATAGTTTTAAGAGCCATGTCTTAACACAACTGCAAGCGAGAGATGCAGGTGCAGTGCGTGAATTGGAAACCACGCGTGACAGAAACTGAGACATGCATACTGCGATGGGGTGGCGCGTGCCCTACCAGCTGCGGTTTCCAGTCTGTTTTTTGGTTCTCTTTATGCGGCGGTCTGGGAATTCCGGTTCCAATTAAAGAGCTTTCATTTACATTGCCTTATTACAAAGCGAACTAACTGTGAGGCACTTGATCCGTTTAAGCAGCAGTTTTGTGTAACCAGTTTGTGTTAACTAAAATCCTACCATATGTTGATGTTCAAGAAGTTTGAGTTTATCAGGCAGCCTCAGTGCAGTTCTGCTGGCCTGCTCGGCAGTGAGAGGAATGAAAAGCTATGGCATTAGCTTTAGTACGACAACCCTGTATGCATTCAACTTGAGGGCCCATGCAGGGAAAGGAAAGCTTCAAAAGGGAGGTCAGAAGGGACCGTCATGCACAAAAGTGAAGCCTATGCGGAGCAAAGACAAAAAGGTTGGCCCCCACAGTGCAGCAGTTTTGCTCTGTGAACTGTTATGAGAGATTTATTGGAATGGCCACAATGGCGGGTCTGGGAAGAAACTCGCAAAGAGATAGCTTGTATGATATATATTGAATAAATCTTGCACAAAAGCACATTTCTGTGTGTTTGAGCATTATAAACAGCCGTCGTTAACTTTTTAAACAAATGGGTGAGCAAATGGCCTTCATTAGCTGTTCTGACAGCCAACCAACTTCTGCAACCAAATGTAACCAGTCTGACTCTGCTTGGTATGGCTATTCAGCAAAGCCCCTCGACAGACATGAAGATGAGAGGCCGTAAGTTGCCCACGGCACAGAGTCACAGTTCCTTGCTAGACAATGGTCTTTGCACTTGGGCACTGCTGACCCAAGCAGCACGGGCAGTTCAAGGATCAGTTTCTGGTGTTGCGCTTGGGTGACCAGGTGCCACCCACGAAGACGGGAGAACTGTTCCAAGCTGCCCTGTTGCGAGACACTTAAATCCTGCCAGGTCTGCAAGGCCGCCACTACATAGTGCCGTCAACAGTTGGAGATTCTGTCACAGCTGCTGAATGCTCCGTCGTGCAAGTGGCACACCAACCTGCCGCAGTGGCCAAGGCGTAGTGCTGCTGAGCCCAAGGACGGGGTTTGATTGTGGCCGTGGGGGCCGCTTCCAGATGGGGCAGAAACACCCGAGATTATTACGAAAGCACCAACAATGGAGGAAAACGTTCTTTGGCACAAGAACAAGTCATCAAGATGTGCACTGACAGGCATCTCTCACAGTGTGATGCTATGACACCACCTTGCGAAGCAGCATCCCAGGTGAAAGTTTGGTGTCCACCGCACCAGCCACAGCAGGGTACGGGGGGAGAAGGAGTCACTGGTGGTGCAGCAAGACGTGCCGCCGCAGGTTGTCCTTGCGGGTGAAGCTCTTGGGGCAGTGGACGCAGGCGTGGGGGCGCTCGCCCGTGTGGCTCCTGTGCACATGCCTGTTGAGGTGGTCCCGGCGCGAGAAGAACATGGCGCAGTAACGGCAACGGAAGGGGTGCTCGGACGTGTGCGTCCCGATGTGGTGCTGCAGCTCCCCCTCGCTGGCAAAGCCCAGGGGGGCAGTAGCCGCACTGGAAGGGGACGGCCACCTGGGCGGGGGCGGAGAACAAGTGGCCAATGAAGAAGAAAGACAAGTCCACCCTGGGCGCGCAATGTCAGGCTGTGGGGTTTGATTGACTGATTGATCTGGTGTTAATAATTTGATTAAGTAATTGTTCAATTGATTGATTAACCTACCTTTTTATTTATCTATAGATCAATTGATTGATTGATTGGCGATTATTAATTTAATTGGTTAGTTAATCAATCACTACTAAAGCCTTGAAAAAACAACAATTAATCAATCGGTCGATTGATTGAGAAATTAAGCTTTTGATTGGTTGAATTATCTATATATCAATTGATTGACTGGTGGGTAACTAATTAATTGAAGGATTGGTTGAGTAATCGATCATTTGATTGATTGGTTGATTGATGTACAGATCATTCAATCAATTGTGGGGTTTAACGCACCGCAGCTACACCTAGGCTAAGGGGCGCACTGTAGCGCAGAGCTACGGATTGATTTCATCCACCTGGGGATCCTTAACGTGCGCCAAAATCTCGACACATGGGAGCTTTCACTCTTCACCTCCATCCGAGAAGACGCCACTGCGTCTGGGACGGAACCCGCATCCTTGGGCACAGCCTTGGCCACTGCACCACTCCGGCGGGTGTGTGCTCAATTTCTTGGGTTGCTCAAGAGGCGATGTACAATCTGGACACCCGTGTGACACGTTATAAAAAACACAAGACTGGTGCTTATTTTGCATCTCCTGGGTAACTTCCTCCAGAGAACTCTGACTCGTTTATTTTGAGCCTGCCCTACACGAGTTGCTCAAGACAGGCGACGGCCCCAATTGAACCACCAATTTGTGGGTGCCCTGCAGTGCCTTCGAGTTCTTTACATTGCGGATAATTTTTCACATCTGTAACCTAGATTTTTACCAAATGAGTCGCAAAGTGCCTCAAAACAAACAAAAGAAACACTCACTCTGCTCAAGAATAAAAACTGGTGCAATTCGCCTTTCACAGAACAGTGTAGGGTTTCAAGCAATATATCAGCTGGCAACAATTGTTACATTTTGTCAAGTGGCAAAGCTCACCCCAACAGTATAAAAGTGGGGGTAATAGTTGGCAAGTCGAAGTGAAATTTTTGAACTACTGGGGGAAGAGGGGGGGAGGACGCTCATTTAAAGCACCAATCGCGTTGGTTGTCAGTGAGGAAGACAAGGGTGGCTGCTAGGGCAAATCGATATGACACGATGGTTCTGGAAAGTGTGAAGACAACATGAAGTACTCTCCTCACAAAGATGATGATGATTATCCTTGGTGAGTGGCACATACCCAAGCAGGGGATGGACCAAACATAAGTGGTAGGCGCAAATATCTCATTTAACTACATTTAGCTACAGGGCCCTGTATAAAATAAAAAAAAGGAAATTTATCACTTTCTGTCACCTGCTTTCTCTCGATTCCAGGTTTTCCACCATTGTCAGGAAGACGCAGTTTGTGATCAATATCATCAGTTAGGGACATTAAATCAGAGGCAATAAAAAATTGAGGGGGGATTGCACCTGTGCGCAAGACTTGAAGGGCGATGCTTAAAAGACTTGAATGGTGAATATTTGGAAGACTTGAATGGCTTTTTTTTTTTTTTGCTATCGAGAACCGCTGGGTTTTGCTTCACGCATGTATGATTTTTTTTTCTTATGCTCTTGGCTTGTGTCATAAATTTGCCCTGAACTGTAATTGTTGTCTACATGTGTGCTGTACTAACTGCTTTCATTTATCAATGAAATATGTACGGTTACCCCCCCCCCCCCCCCCCCCCTTCCACTGTAATGCCAAACTGGCGCTGTGGGTACTGTAATAAATAAATAAATAATTAAATAAATAAATAAATAAAACTGATGTGGGTGAGCATTGCCGAACACATAGTTAAGTTTCAGTATCGTTGTTTATTTGCATAGTTGGGGTGCTAGTAATCATCGTCATATGCATCGAATAGGTCGTCGTCTTCTTCGCGGCGAGTGGTGTATGCAAAGTCATCCCCAGCATTGTAGACTTCCACCATCTTTTCGTCATCGACTCGCGCCAGTGGTGGCGGGATCTGCAAGTCATCTCGGGAAGGAGTGGCGCACTTGTAGCCATGTCTCCAGTTATCCATAATGGCTTCTAGTGAATGCGGCATCCGCAGTGACCTCTCCCAAGCAGGGCATCTTTTCACCTTTAGCGTTAGCGCTGAGTTTTTCTCTTTTTTTTTTTTTTTTTTTTTTTTTTGCTAAAGTCGCTGCGCAAGCCGGGGATGCTCGGCAGTCGCCGCGGGGCACTTGTTCACAAGTGTTCACATTTTCTTGGTATTTTTCCTGCGACACCGAACTTCGTCCTGTACAACAGCGCCGCTGTTAAAAGGACAACAGCATGCGCACCTCTTGTTCAAGAGCCACCCCGAGCAGAGCCGAGTGCAGACGGGTCTCCCGCATTCCGGATCCAGCCACCACGGTGACGTCAAGGTCCGGTCGAAGCTGTTGGCCCAGGTAGCCTGCCAGGCCATCAAAGCCTGCGTGCGGCCAAGACGTGTACGTTCCTTGTAGGCAGAGGGGGAAAGGGGGAAACAAAAGAGTTTCCCTCGTGCTGTTGATTTCTTAAAACTGCTCCCTGCATGTTTTTAGCTAGAAGACATTTGTTTCACACTGCCTGCTTTCCATGCTTTCAAAGCAAACAAGAGTCGTCTGAATTTAGCTTGTGCACATGCATGCAATATTCTGTCTCGGTGCACGCTTGTGAAGATGGCAGCTAATGGGTGAGGCTGTAATGCAGTTACACGGTTGATTCAGGCTGGCACAAGTAGCTTACATCCACATCATTTTTAGTTCATTCGGATGTTTTTTTTTTACTCCAAGTACATATGGCACTCTTATGCAGGACATTCTGCAGGGGGCCATACAAGTCAAAATAAGACACAAATGAGTCAAGAATGTAGCAGCAGCAGCAGGTGGAAAGACTAGAAGCACTTGGCAAAAAAAAGAAAAAACAGCAAACCATTTGACACACGATGCACGTCGACAATGCACACTAACTGCGCAAAAATGAACAAATTAGCTGCACACAGAAATGACACAATGGATGTGGCACGGCTGGAGGCAACAAGACTGAGGTTCAATATTATGACATACAAAGATGCTACGAGGTGTGTGATCATTAGAAGCTTTCAAATATTGAAGAGAACACGCATAATGCAATCTATTCAAAGGCTTCAAATGTTTACAGTATTTTGAAGCTTGGAAATGCAAAGGGACAGGACGGATGCCAGTCTGCTCGGGAACGCACATTGAAGAAATAACTAAGACACCGACCACAAGAGAAAAAATTATACAATGACGGGAGCCTTGCTTCCACTAAAAGCTGAACAAAGCAATTGAAGAGTTTAAATGGGCTGCAGCACGTGACCTAAATGCCTTGCATAGGCAGGGGCCGCCTGTCGTCTGTGCGATTCGCACATGCTTTATCAGTTCATCCATAGCCGCCTTATCATACCGACGGCGATGGTCGAGTGGTCAAACACTCGTCTCGCAAGCGGGAGGTACCAGGTTCGAATCCTGGGTTCCTTAATGGGCACATGCCCCCCTGCACTGCCTCGACGGGGGATGAAGTGCTTGGAATGCTCTACCACCACTGCGGCAGACGTGGGAAGCTCCTGATCCCCGACTCCTGCTCCCCGACTGAGGCCGCTGCTCCCGCGGCCTCCGGCTTCCGATCCTGATCCCTGGCTTGAGGCCGCTCACCTGCCAGCCACTGAGCCTCTCGAGCCTGGGCGCAGCTCTGACGCCCTTCCACGGCTGAGCAGCTAGGCGTTATCTGGCATCGGAGCTTCCTCTCCGCCCCCCTCCGGACCAACTTCACCCCTGTGTCACCCAGCGAAAAACCGGCAGCCGCAGTGGCATAGCATGCGCTGTGTGAGTGTGTGCGTGTTTGTGTGTGTTAAAAAGAACATCTGCTCCGGCATCCCCCCACGGCCCTGGGTGGCAATTCAGCCTTTCTGTCTAGCCGTTAAGATTATTATTTTTTTCTCTTGTGGTCGGCGTCTTTGTTATTTCTTCAAAAGGACAATTTCTTTCAATAAATGGGATACCACAGTTGAACACTAGAAATGTGCCGCTAAAATCTCATGAAAAATATATTCTTTACAACGACTCTGAATTAGCTGCGCACCCAATACATCGCACTTTGAGCGCCAGCGATCAAGCTCTGCAAACCGGCTCCCTCTTCTATAGAGCCGACATGCTTTCTCGCAAGACACCGGTGATATGCGGCTAAAGGGCTGGTTGGAGAGGCTGGAAGAGCGCCTCTTATCTGCGTGGCATGGGGCCAACTGCACCCTGGACTGCGTTTCTATATTTGCTTCCTGATAGCATTGTCCCAATCAGGCTGTCCTGGTCTCAAAACCCTCTAGACAAGGAATCCCAGCTGCGTACTGAGATAATCCCCGAGTCCTCAGTTTTCTTATCAAATTTGATAAGAAAACTGAGGACTCGGGGAGGACTTAAGGATGCCAAAAAGTTGGCTCTGGTGTTTAAAACCTGTAACATTCCTTTTTTTTTTTAATACAATTCATTGGAAAGATGATGAACATGTCTAGCTTCACTCTCCTAGATACCAAGATAAAGCTTTCTCGACAAGAAGGCTTTGGAACCGGGCCCTCAAACTAGTTTGCCAAGTCTGCGAATCATGCACTCACTATAATTTTGGCTTCAACTCTTTTTTTACATTTATATTAAGCATAAAATTCCCTTCGCTGAACTATTCATATTTAATATTCTTGTGCGTACATGCGGGGACATTTGCGGTGGGAGTGTTTTTTTTTAGAATAAAGGTCATGCCTTGGTAGTGCTGGGAGACAGGCCCACAAGCAAATGAGAAACCAAAAAGGTTTTGATTGATTGATTGTAGGGTTTAACGCAGCCGACGCAACGCAGGCGATGAGGCACGCCGTAGTGGAGGGCTATGGATTAATTTGGACCACCTAGGGATCTTTAACATGCGCCGAAATCTCGTACACAAGGGTGTTTTTGCTTTTCGCCTCCATCAGAAAAGCGGCCGCCGTGGCCGGGAATCGAACCCGCGTCCTCGTGCTCAGCAAAACCAACAAGGTGCTGCAGCTAGTGCACAAGATGCTGTTTCAAGCTAGAGGGAAAAGTTACTCGGGGAAAATTAACAATGTTACTCAGTAAATGGTTCAATAGGGCACAGCACCTTCAAGAAAACAAACTGAATTTGCACGCATTTAAAAACTGAATTTGTATGCATTTATCCTTCAGTTGTATCATCGCACTTTTGAAGCTTAATTGATATGTTGCGATACATATGTCAGTTTTTCAATACACGTACCGGTTTTTGCCAATAATAGATTGATGTCTCATTACACCAACCCAATGTATTTACGCCAGTCTGCAAGACTTCACAGCTTCAATTGTTGACAGATTTGAGAATAAGACGATTCTGGAGACAAAACAGGCGGCATGGCGTTCAGTGTGCTACAAGGCATCGATATTGCTCTGCATGTGAACATCACAGACTGGTCACGAACGAAGATTCTACAATTCGATGGACATTAGCTATACACAAAGTTTTGTTTAATTCAATCGGCTCATGAGAAAAGCTTTGCCAAAGAAAGTAGGATATAGATAATCAACACGAAAGTTCCAGGATAAATCTTTTTCCAAGATATTGAAACTCTGAAAGGATAGGGAAGCAGCTATGAGTGGAAATATTTTGGGGACTTGTTTTTGTTTGTGCAGCTTACCATCCTACATTTCAGAGAGATAAAAGTCGTTCGAAGCGAGACAGTGGGATAAAATTTTGTTAATGAAATACTGCAGCTGATGCGAGTCATATCTTGAGATTTGTGGTATGACAATAAGTACAGCAGTCATAAAAATAAAGTCTAGCACAACTCAACATTTGTTGGGTAATGCGATTAATAAATATCAAAGACAAAAGAGGGCCAAGAGCCTCGTAGACTCCCGGCAATGACCGAGACATAGAGCAAGGTGGCACTATCAATGATGACACACTGTTTACGATCCAAAGGATATGGTGCAGGCCAGGACAGCAGCCTCGGGGGAAGCATTAGAGAAGCCTGCAAGAGATAGAGACAACAGTCAACAGGCCACTCGTCATTCACGCCAGTTGCACATGAGAGAGGCGCTGTGTTTAGTGCAACCAACAACTCTATGGGACAAATCGCATTACTTGCATCTGTAGTGAGGTTACACCGACACTGTAGGTGGAAAACACCCCATTCAGTAGAAACGCAAGAGATATTCGTTACTCGTGTACCAAACCAAATTTGCTCCATTCGCACCATTGATGTGGACGCAAAATTCTGTTCCTAACTAGGTGCAAGTCCAGCACTTCCCGTGTCCACCATCTACTGGTTTGCTTGGAACATTCCTTCTATTCTTTCGAGCAACTGCTCAAAGACTGCCGCTGTTTCGCCCCAGTATCCTGGGGGTAGAATCGTGGCTTTTGGTGCGAACAGCCTGGGTGCAAGCCCCAGCAGTGCTAAACTTTTAACAAGGCCAGTGCTTTCTTTAATCCAGAATGTTCTCCTAGTTAAATTCTACACGTGCTTTTCGTAAATAAGAGAGGTTCGGTACCTGTTCAGTCAGTTAGGGGTGGTGTGCCACATATCGCCGCATAAAATTAAACACTTTGAAGAAGAAGACAAGGACGCCGACCACAAGTCAGTTCAGTTTAAAGAAATTAACGTTTCGGCATCCAAGGCTTCCGTGTGGGAGCCGAAACGTTAATTTCCTTTAAACTGAACTGACTTGTGGTCGGCGTCCTTGTCTTCTTCTTCAAAATGCATCCCGACCAGATGGGCTTCCGTCACATCCTTGACTTCAATATAATTAACACTTTGCATCACGCCGTAAGTGGCGGACTTGCACATATCTGGGAGCGGAATACGTATCACAAAGCAGGCTGTGTGGTGAATCTGTGTTCCCTTCTGACAAGCTGAGAGGGCTGGAGACACTCCACTCCTCACTTCGTTGTCCACCACACATCAGCCCGTCATTTCACACAGCCAGTGCCGATTCTTTCGCAGCCTTCCAAATGGGGCCTGTGATGCCACAAACGTAGTGGCCCTTGACGTGACCACAAACACAAAGACGGTATTTCCAATAGGCCTCACAAAGCCGTGTTCCTGAAAAAAACTCAGCACACTGTTACTTTATTCCACCACTATTGATGTGAAAAAGATTAGTCTGCATTCAAATTGCACACGATGAAGGATCCAGTACAGTAACATCTACAATATGACCTGCCAACACCTGACCTGCCACAAGCCCGCAACATCACTGAAAAAACTTGCTCAGAAGTACGGCACGCTATATGCATAGCAATCATTCTCTTCCTCCATTGCTGAAGCACAGGTAGTAATTGCTGTCTCTTGTGTCAGACTGTGTCTCCTGTAACGGTCTCTTGTGGACAGATTAGACCACTTTGCAAACTCAGCATGTACTTCATCTTGGAGCAGTTCAAGTACTCCTCCAAGATGGCAGTGACAGATCGTGTTCCATTCACCGGGACACGCAACACCAAGTACATACCACAAAGAGAGCTTTTTGTCCCTTCCAGATCACACGAAAACCATCGAGACCGATTCCACGAGCTACTTGTTTGCTATTGTCTCTGAAGTCTCCATTAACCCCTTCAGGGATCATTAAACAAAAGCATTATGTTCCAAAATTGCCAATTTTTTTATTGTGTTAAATGCTTGAGTAACATGTCCAAAACAGAAAAACATTCGCAAAAACATTTTGTGGCACATGATAATGTTTTATGGTCATTCCTTTCTCCACCACGCAGTACCCTATACCATGGGCATTTGAGGTGTATTCTGAAATTATTTCAGAGTCACTGTCCTTAAAAATGACATCGTTGTCTTTTTCACTTGAAGAACCAAACACAACACTGACATCCTCATCATTTATGCTCCCATCATCTGAGGGGAAAAGATATAGAACGCCGCACGGATGGGGCCGCAGTTGTTTTATAACACACTAGAAACACAAGGCACACATTCTGCCATCTAGTGTGCAAACTCTTATTAACTCAAATGATGGAATCTGTGCTGCCATCTATGTTTTAGATACGAAGGCACCATTTGGCGAGCTGGGCTCGTCAAAAGCTTCGTGGAGCCTTAAGAAGACCCATGACGACCATAGGTCATCATAAGCAAAAAAGTGGCAATTGGTCGTGACGAGCTCGGGTCGTTTCAAGCCCCCAAAGGGTTAAGGAACGAGCCACTGTTTCAGCCCAGCCTTCGCCATTCCAAAATGACGAAGATTAGGCTCAATGCAAAAAACACGCCAGCGAGACAAGCACGAAGAACACAAGGATACACCTGTATCCTTGCACAGACAAAGATGTTTCAGGAACAGTTGTCAAAGCAGATGATGACAAACAATTGTGCAAGTTTGGGCATTTCTCTGTTTTGGACATTTCCGTGCCATCATAACAGGAGAATGGCAACCCTATGTGGTCTGGCTACACTGTTTGAATACACAAAGCCAGCGTGGTGTTGAGTAGACGGCCCACGTACATGAGCGTTGTTTGACAATTCTAAGCGAGTCAAGGGCATCTCTTCTGCTGGAAGGTTAATTTTTAGTTTTAAAAGGCGGCAACGGCAGGTTGTGGGATCCTCCAATTACGATTGACGTAAAGATACTCTGCAACATACAAAACTGAATTAAAAAGTTTCGCAGGCTATCGTGCACCACCTCTTTTTCCAAAAGAGGGTTCCGACAGCATGGGACGCTTCTGCGCCACCATAACGAATTATCATTGAATTCCATGCGCACCGCTTTGAATGAGATCATTCCAAGTGCTTGCAAAGTGAGCGGCTGGTGTAAACGGTGTTGGTTTAAGCGTGGATGCAGAGAAGCAGGGAACAAGAAGTTGGGGCGAGTGGATAGACATGATTGGCTTGCTTCGGTTCGCTGCTTGTTTGCCACTTCCAGTATCGTCACTGCCGGGTGAATTTTTCTGGCCTAGCTAAACAGGTGGCGGATAACATTTTCTCCACCACTGCGTGTCATACATTCGCTCCATGTATTCAGCCTTCATACAGACCGGCTGCAAGGACAGCATGACATGCCTCTTCAGCACACAGGCCTTAGTCATTCCAAGTGCCACCATAGACTTCTCATCAACAGAAGAAAGTGCAGCCCTGGCACAAGCCAGGACAGTAAAAATTGAACCGAGCAACGAGAAATATCAACTGATGCCTCTATGCCAAGCAAAAAGACAACAGGATGTGGAAAGAGTTGTTCACGAACGTCTACAGGCTGCAAAGGCTCTTCAGCTGTTCCTGTGCCGACCCTCAAGCAACAGCCGAAGGCCCACACCAACGTTTGCAGTGTGACCAAGTCTGAAGGCTTCTGAAGCCAAAAGGGAAGCACAGTTGGGGCGGGCAACAGCCTAAAGCCCAATACAGCCATGGACTCCACAGTTTCACCCATGGCTTGTTTTATACGGTCGTTTAATGCAGTGTGATGCTTAGAGGGGCCATAAAGACAAAATACAAGTTTGTTTTATCCGAAAGATTTGGTGCTTTATAGTGCCCCCACCGCTTGTCTGGCAGAAAAAAATGCTTTATTCACTGAGAAATTAAACATTTAAAACCAAAATTTTAATTCTCCTGCTGCATCTTGCGTTTCGCGACGTCAGCATTGATGCATTCAGGGAAGGTACCCAAAACGACTTAGTGTGTTCACATATATGGCTGCCGCAAACGGCTAATACGTGTTGTAACCAGGTGTTGGGCCATGTGCCGTGAGGCAAACTTGTCGGTTTGGGTATGTGCCGTGAGGCTGCAGCGAAAGGAAGAAGCAGTGTCTTGGCCTAAAAGGAAGACGACGACGGTTCGAATTCAGACTGGGCCAGCGCGTGTCGCCAGTTCTGCCTCGGCCAGCAGTCAACCAGTTTGCTGTATACATAACGCAACATTGCATTTACCCTGTTTTCTCGTAAAGGTATCTCTTGTTGTCTTATTTACCATCAGCCTTCCTAGATGGCGCAATGACACCGATTAAGGACCGCTGTGTGCACTCGCCTTGCTTTTGACTGCATTTGTACTTGGCTTATTTTTGTTACAGCTTATAGCGATCGTGTCGTGAAACATTGACTATGCTCGACAAACAGGGTCACGTTAAGTGGCAATATCACTTACGTTAGTTGGCCAGTGTCGTGTCAGACAAGCAAAGTGCACCCGACGGCTGTGCAGCTTCAGCTGGTGCTTCTATGTTTACATGTTCGTAACTCCCATTTTTTACCCCACCAATCTTACAGCTATATAAAGGAAATGCAGTAAACTTAAGCGCACATAGCTCGTCCTGCAAGCTTACAATCCTGCTTAGTATCTTTCCCTGCCTCACCCAATCCCAGCAAGCTGCCCATAATACGCCCTATGCTCAGCGCTTGAAAAGTAGTTAGGGCGTCCCATGCCTATTCTCTGTTGTCCTCATTATACAGCTCGTTTTAGTGAAATTTGTGTTAAAATTGGTGTCAGTGCCATTCAAACAATGCAATCTTTCTAACGAACCAAGTTTGCATTATGTCTTCATGGCCCCTTTAATAGGTATGCGAATATGACAACATGGATTAAGGCTGGTGTGAGGGTGAAAGCCGACGAGTGAGAGTGATAACCGAGCCCCGTGTAACGCTAAACGCAAGGTGTCGTGTCCGACAGAAGACGCAACCTTCTCGCTAGGTCATTCCAACCTCGTCAAGTCATTGGCAGGCCGCGTTATTTAGCCATATTTTTTTTTTGTCTGCACCACCAAACAGTGCGGCCACGTCATGCATTATTTCGCGACGTCTTTTCTTACAAGCACACACTGGCAGCATCGAACTAGCGCAGCAGCTCGTGACAGTCCACGCCCACGTTCACCAGCCGCAGGAAGCACCCAGAAGGACTTGATTCACCGCGCGCACACAACACGCACACGTCGCCGCCCAGCTATCCACTCCCACGATGGGTTCACCTATGGTTTCCCTCGCACGCACACATTCATCCACAGAACACCTTCACCACGTAGTAAGTTTCACATCCACACGACACCAAGCCACACAGAAGTTGGTTTCAACTCCGGGGACAGAGTTTATGAAGCTCGTTCGGCTCGCGACAGCGCAACCGACTTCACAAACCGATTTCATCACAGCTATTCGCTGATGACTCCTCACAAATGCCGACTGCACGAAGCACGAAAGAATTTCTTCAAACGTGAAAGGTTAGGTTGAGGTAGCATCTATGAAGGGATGTTTTCAATGCACACACGTTCACACACATCGCTTTCTTTCCTCCATGGCCAGCCCCGTGGGCGCAGCCATCTTGACGCGTAATATCGCTCGCAATGCAGCGCAGCCAAGAAAACGGGCACAAGGTAGCGGTGCGGCGAAGTTTCGCTGGTTTCGCCGCTCCACTCGTTTGACTGCGTAATCGGGCCTCTGATTTGTGATCCTTGTGTGAAGCTGTGTGTATCTATGAAGAAACCTTGCTCCGTGGATGTGTGGTTACTTGCGTTACTTCAACCGTCAGCTTGAAGAGAAGATTCTTGTGTGTCCCGTAGCGTCGGCGTAGGCTGAAATCGGGGCATGTGCGGTTTGTGGAGTCTGTTGCGGTGAGCCGGGTTTCCAGAGCTGAAACCCGCTTGCTTGTAGCCCGGTGTCAAGTGGATGTGAATCCTACAGCATGGTGGAAGACGTGCTGTGTGTGAATATGTGCGTGCGACGGAAACCAGTGGTGAAAACAGCGCGGGAATGTGGCCGCCACCAAGCTTGGCGTCGCGATCTTTCATTTGTGTGTCGTGTGTGTGTGTGTGTGGTGTCCTCGGCGCCTCCTGTGGCCGGTGAACGTGAGCATGTGCGTGGTGTACGGGCTGTGTTTGTTCGTGCAGAAAGCGCCACGAAACGGTGCGTGGCGTAGGTGCACGTGTACGCCAGTGACTTGGCGGTTGGAACGTGCAAACATAAAGGCTGGCGGCGTCTTCTGTAGACTCGCCAGCCGGCATTTACCTTTTTACCGCTGTGACTCATTGCCTTTGATGCCCGCACCAGTGTTAAACCATGCTTTCTTTAGTTCACATGCCAGTAAGCACCGCACCCCACGATCTAGGCTCCCGCTGCACAAACTACCGTCGTTTGCTTCGTTCGAACCGTCGTTCGAACTGGCAGAGGGGCTGGGATTGCAGTCAAAAAGTTGCCGTCTCCAAACTACACTTTTTCCCCTCGGAGCGGCGCCATTAAAGAGACGCTAACATTATCTCAAAAACAGCTTCTATCACTCAGCGAACCTTTTTCCAGTAGCCATCTGCGCATGCGCGGGCTGCCGGTCTCCACAGCAGTCGCCTCGGGCAATATTGACACGAGGCATTGAAGGCGACTAACAAACTATGTGGTTATGGGGGATTTGCCACACGAGTTCCCGAAGAAGAAGCGGACGAGGTGTGATGGTTGCGCATTCCTCGGTGTGTGCTAGCAGCGCCCAGCCTCTTGTGTCGTGAATACCGCAAATACATTTTTCTACGGCATCCTCGCCTTGTGGTGGAGGGTGCGGTCTTCATCCCCATACCGGTTCCCCAGCCTCACCCTGTCTCGTCTCCAGAAGGAATCGCCTCGAAGCTCTCGGATCGTGTCGGCCGCCCCAGCCCCGGTGAGCCGTGGACGCGCCCATTCCCCAGCCAATGACCCGCTGAGGCCAGACGGGACGTGAGACCAAGACGACGACGCCGTTCCCCTGCCCTGTTTTTCCGGCATGTCTCCAGAGGCTTCGCACGTTCCTTCATTGCGTCGGCGGGCACAGCTGTTCCGGGGCCAACGGTCATCAAGCTCACCATCATCCGTGCCAGCAAGGACTTTAGTGTACATTCCCATCTCATCTCATCAACGTTGCACCCGTCCAAGTGCTGTCTCCTCGACCGGGACAGTCGCCTTTGATGAGGGGGAAATGTGACGGGAGGCAGAAAAAGGGCACTGGCACATATAGCTCCAGGGGATCCACGCCGACGACGATGACGCAGTGTGTGGCACGGGCTCAGCTCGAGCTGTCATGGCCGCTTGTACATAGTTCATCCATGTAAATACATCGCTGCTCCATTGCCCAATATTCGTCTCATCTTTACCTTGTCGCCACGTAGCAATATAAACAAAAGGACACACCCTCGGCTTGCTGCTCGGAGACCGGCTATGCTTTCTAGCGCTGCATGTCTTTACTTCATCTTTTTTGGCAGCTCGGGGTGAGTTTGTACGACCACACAAAAAGGCTTACAGAGGGGCAAGACGGTTGAGGCTGAGCACATGGCTACCAATGTGGGAGTAACAGAGATGAAAAAAGAAGAAAGAAGAGGCTTTTTGACCGTTGCAGATTAGTCGCAGGAATAGGCACCAGCTACCGTGGCACTCATGTGAAAGTGCGGGTGACGGGTGGGTGCGGGAGGGACTCAACGACGAGAATGTGTTGTGCACGAGTTTTCCAACAGCCAGACTTGGGGGGCGTGCCTGGTTGCCATTCTTTGTTCACCGTGGCATCCACAAAGAAAACCGGTACTGGGAAAAGGTCCGTTCACACGCACTGTTACTCGTGTAAAGGCAGTTGCCCATTCCGATCTTGTATGGTAAACACCGTGCAGCCTGCAGAGTTCATGCGCCTGTTTGCTGGCCACATCACAGATGAGTGTTGGCTGCCAGCCACATCAAACTCTGTCCTTAAAGGGGCCATGGAAGACAAAACGCAAGTTTAGTTCATCTGGAAGATTGGCTCGTTAGACCGACTCTGACACCACTTGAGATGCAAACTTCACTCAAATAAACTATACAGGTTAGACTAAAACATAGAATAGCCGTGCAACACTCTAGCTACTTTTGCGCACTGAACTCGTGACGTATTATGGGCAGCTCATTGCGCTTGGCTAAGGCCGTCAAAATCCAACACAAATAAAGCAAGGATTATAAGCTTGCGGAACGACCAATTTGCGCTAAAATTTAGTGCACATTCTTTTTATAACAGCAGCAAAGGTGGGAAGAACAATTGAAACGAACGGACACGTAAACATAGAAGCACCAGTGCGCACTGCTCACACTACGCTTGTCATAGCTGCACAGCAGCTCAGCGCATTGGGCTTGTCTCACACGTCACTGGTCAGTTAGCATAAGGGACATTGTTTTACATGACCCTGTTTGTCGAGCATACCCAACGCTTCACGAAACGATTACTATGAACCATAACAAAAATAATCCAAGTACAAATTTGTTCATTAGCAAAGCGAGGACGGACAGCGGTCCTGAGCAATATCATAGCATCATCTGAGAGGATGAACGGTAAACGAGGCAACAAAACGTGTTTGGCTGTTTGCTGCAGTGACCATATTGACAATCGTATCCAGTACTTTCCCTGGACATGTCATTGCTGACAGCCACGAAACACACTATTTAGCGGGGGGAATTAAATTTTGGCTTAAATTGTTTTATTTCTCAGTGAATAAGGCATCGTTTGCTGCCGGACAAGCGCTGGGGCCACTATAAAACACCAAATCTTTCCAATAAAACAAACGTGAATTTCGTCGTCTTGGCTCCTTTAACAGCGCGAAACTGTCTTGTTGCACTGAATGCCTAGTTACAGTGCCTGGGCCCCTGTCAGTTCAAACGAGTTTAGTGGGAAGTTTACATCCATTCTAAGCATGCTATACCTTTGATGTTGCGATTATAACATATTGCTAGTTTGCTCGTGCACATTTTATCTAAAAAGCAGAAAGTCCGTATAGATACCATACTTTTAGATATAGGCACCTGTTGTTCTTAAGAGTAGACCATATTCTCTCTTATTCATGGCTCAATCGTTGTGCAAGCTGCTTGTCTGAGTAGACGAGACGTGAGGTAAACTACTCTCAAGTTAGCCTGCCTTGCAGTCACCAGTGCGGAAAATTGTGCGTGCAGTGCTAACCAACAACCGGTTGTCTGCTATGAGTACTGTCTAGCATTCCATGATGTGAATAGGCAAACCATTGCATAGTTATTTATTTACATACCCTAAAGGCCCCGAGGGGCATTACATAGGAGGGGAATTTACACAGTCAATATTTAAAACACATACAACAGAAGGGAGAAAAGGCATGCGCAGGAAGTGGGACATCGGGTGAACTTGAACGATAACGTGGCGGGTTTAAAATCGGGTCAAAGTCGTGCATATTCAACAGTCACTTTCAACATTGGTCACTCGCTTACAATCAGTGCACAGTTCTTGACTCAAGATAGGCAAAAAGGGCTTTCTGAAATGAAGCAGATTTCCAGTGCATTCCGGTAACGCATTCCATTCTTTGATTGACAATAAAAGGGGGGAAGTTTGATACTTGACTGTTCTTGCGAAGGTGGGCGATACCTTGTGAACGTGATCAACACGCGTGGAAAAGTGATGCGCAGAAAGAATGTGCGTAGCTGCGAATGAAAAATCACCAATATATGGTTGACCCTGTGCGTTGCCGCCTGCTTTTTGGAATTGGCGAAAATAGCGAATACTATGCATGGCATGTGGTACGTCCGAGTGAACAGTCGTGGGCTTTGGGCAAGTGTTGTGCTGCTGAGTCCAAGGGCGCGGGTTCCATCCCGGCCGTGGTGGCCACTTTTCTAGTGGAGGCGAAAAGTGGGTGGTCACAATTAATCCGGGGGAGCCCTCCACTACGGCGTGCCTCATCGCCCGGCCGTAGCTTCGACGCGCTAAATCCCACAATCAGTCAATCTTGTGGCAAGTGTTGACACGCCATGCCATAGGTGTTACCGTGCTGTATCCTGAATCGTTTGTAACCATGCATGAAGTAACCATGCACTTGGTTTGTTTCAGGAACAAGACCTTGTGAGACCGGAACTGCCATCATTTTGTTCACTGGTCACATCAAGGACCACTACGTTTGTGGCATCACGAGCTCTCTTTGGAGGCTGCTACGAGTCACCACTGGCTGTGTCAAAGATTGCAGTGATATATGGTAGATCAAGACACACAAGATTGTGCCTCACAGCAAACTGAGGAGTAGATTGCGTCCAGGGGACATAGTGTTTAAAACGATTGCTGTCATGTTGAAATGATGTGGTGTTGCCATCCGCATCGAAATCTGTAAGTTCTTGCACGCTCATAGAAGTCTTGAAGGAAGGAAGCATGCATTTTTCGTGCCAGCGCTGTGCTATTTCAAATTGACAGACATCGTTTTAGCGAATCCAGCCCCAGCTCTCTTCCCTGGTAAAAAGGCTGGTAAAGGTCAGCTTCCCCACACTGCACCTCCCATTCTGCACTTATGCGGTGCTGAAATGAGCAGGGAATCTGGCCTGCCTGGAGCGATGCAACCCAGGTCCAGTACACTAGCAAAGATTATCTGTGTTCCCACTGAATAAATGGCAGCTAGCAAGAGTGTAGAAAAAAATAAAGTTTTGTGCTTTCCATTTAGTGTGCCTTCTGATGCGTGAGAACTGCTTTAAGCCTATGCTGCCTGTATTTTAAAGAGGAGGAGATAGCCTTTATTACGTCAGGAAGACACTAGGTCAAGTGGGGAAAGCGGGAGTAGAGGGTGCGATGTTCGTAGCGTGGGACATCTTGAAAATAAACCGTTCAAGTTGAAGCTGGTTGGCTCCTTACAAGCTGCAGGTTGGCACAAGCTGATTTCGGAGTAACGTTTGTAACTACCGGATGTTCTAAGTTAAAGAATTCATCAGACAGCGTAGGGAGAGGACTGGCTTGAGGCATATCATTTAATTTTAAACAGTGTGTTATCATTAGTGGTGTCGCCTCACCCTAGGTTTCAGTCATTTGACGGGTTCCTCAAGGGTCTACCCTTAGTCCTCTTCTTTTGTTTGTGACATTTATTAGTGACATTGCCAATATATCTTATGTTGTGTAAAACTTTATCCGAACGACTGCTGTTATGTTTATTGTACTTATAATCTGTAAACGAGTCGCATCAGTTGAAAAATGACATTAGAAAAATAGCATCTCAGTGCCTCATTTGCATCATTACTCTTAACTCCTCGAAGTGCAAGATAGCAAGCATCACAAACAAAAAGAAGCCTGCAAAATATTTTGTGGCATTTCGTATTAAAAATTATTGATCCTAGAACTACACATGTTGATTATGTCACGTTTTCTTAAGCAAAATTTCCATCACAGACCGAAATAAATTAAGGGAAACTTTGTACAGTCGACTTTCATTGATACAAAGTCCACGGAGACCGCAAAGTCTTAAAATTGACCGAATATCCAATTAAATAGGAAGCACAATAAGGACACTGTTATTTGTCTGCAACATGTCTCTACAACAGTAGTCACAGCACCTTGCAGTGCATCATATTGTTCGGGATCTTTTTGTTTGCATTCTTCTCTTGGTATATTGCGTCCTTGTATTTCGGAATGTCGAACTTTAAGCTTGCTGCCTTTGGTCGTCCCACACGCTCATTTCCGTGTGCAGGTAATTTGCTTGTTTTTGTGCAGTTGGTGTGCTTAACTCTGTGCGTTGTTTGTGTGTGGTAGTATTGAACGATTCGCTGTTTGCTGTATTTTTCCTGCTGTGTGCGTCCATTTTTTCTGTTTCTTCACCTCCTGCATTATGTACCTTTATGTTAGCTTCCAAAGGCTGATGTGTGTCGTCTTTTTGTTTGTATGACCACCAACTCATTTCCCTTCATGCCAGCACTATGGTACTTAAGGGGGGACACTGCTCTTAAAAAAAACTTCTTTAATTTTCAAGTAAACTCTGTGAAACTTCTCAGTCTTGCTGCTTTTCCCCCACTGATTTGAAATATGGCATTATTTTTTGAGTATGTCAATTAGTTCCCGAGATAATTAGAGATAATGAGTCATTTTTGGAGGAACAATACCCTAGACAAAACAGTGTTAGTCATAGCACTGTAATCTTTACATTTTCCAACACTATGAACACTGGTGAATGCAATAAGACAATCAGTTTTTTGCTGCACCGCTTGGAACTAATTTACATTTTGAGTGCCCGTTTCAAACACCAAAGTTTAATGAGCTGTAAAATTAGTTCCAAGTGGTGCATTAAGAAACTGGTTCTCTTATTGCACTCACCAGTGTTCATAGTGTTGGAAAATGTAAAGATTACAGTTTTATGACCAACGCTATTTTGGTTATTGTTCCCCCAAAAATGGTTAATTGCCTCTAATTATCTTTTAAGAGCCATGTCCCCCCTTAAGAAAATAAAATGAACTAGGAGGTCATGGGCCTAAGCTGCTTCTTCCAGTGGGAAACAACCTGTGACTGCTAAACACTGCCATTTGCTTGAAGGCCAGCTGCAGCAAAAACTTTCAACCTTATTTGCATGTATAGTCTGACTAAAAAACCAAAATGTACAAAACTTGATGCCTCAAAGACGCGCAAAAGGGTTGCACGCAAGCGACCCACAAGAATTTGCGATTTTCATGCCAAAACTGAAAAAGCGATGGTGATTACAGCCAGCCGAAAGTGCTGTCACAGCCATCCAGGCAAGTGACTCGGGCAAGCGCAAGTCAACCAGCACTCAAGAAGTGTGCTTTAAATTTAAGTGCATACTTGCATCACCGCACAGACCAAAACTCGACTGGTTCTCCAGTCAGGCGGGCAGACTGGGCTAACGGAGATGCCACTAGTGCTAGTTGGGCACGTAGCATCATCTGCCACAGAGCGACTTTGAATGCTTACAATTGTCTGGCTGCACATTTTACAGAGTAACCAGCCGTGCCTGTTACTGTGTCAGTGCTTACTGCTCAATCAGAACCAGTTTTGCCAAGGATAGGTTTTGCTTCACTGCAGCTTGATATTAGGGGGGACACTGCTCCTAAAACAATTCTTTTAATTTTTAAGTAAACTCTGTGAAACTTGTCAATCCTGCTGCTTTTTTTTACTTGATTTCAAATATGCCATTATTTTTTGAGTCGGTAAATTAGGTACCAAGATGATTAGAGATAATTAGCCATTTTTGGAGCAACAATAGACGAGACAGTGTTAGTTATAAAACTGTAATCTTCATATTTTTCAATACTATGAACCCTGGTGAGTGCAATAAGAGAATCAGTTCTTCGATGCACCCTTTGGAACTAATTTTACTTTGGTATTTGAAATGGGCATTTGAAATGGTTCTTTGCCACTGGTGCCACAAAAGTTTAATGAGCTGTAAAATTAGTTTCAAGCGGTGCATCAGAAACCAGATTCTCTTATTGCACTCACCAGGGTTCGTAGTATTGCAAAATATAAAGATTACAGTTTATTAGCTGACACTGTTTTGTGTATTGTTCCTCCAAAAATGACTAATTATCTCTAATTATCTTGATAAATAATTGACCAACTAAAAAATGATGGCATATTTGAAATCAGTGAGAAAAAAAGCAGCAGGATTGACAAGTTTCACAGAGTTTACTCAACAGTTAAAGGAAGTCGTTTTAAGAGCAGTGTCCCCCCTTAAAAAGGCATGCGAAGCAAGCCACCGAGTCTAAATGGCTGCCTTTGCAGCAGCTTTACTAGCACAGACTAGAGGAGATAAGCCTTGGGTAGTCAAAAAGAGCAGCCTGGAAGGAGAGCCTGGAAGCATAGGAGAGCCTCTCTTTACTCATTCCTGCGTGCAGGCAGCAGTGACTGCATCGTATGTTTTGGCCACACGCAGATTGGGACAGCTTGGCAGGCTGCCTCGACGAGCACCTCTCGCCAGTCCTTCGACAGCTCGACATCCATGTGGTCTCCGACGGAGGGCGCGTGACGCGCTCGCACTCCATTCTTCCTGGGCTGGGACACGACCTGGACGTGAGTGCGCACTCGCCCAGTTGATTGTACCCTGACTGGTGATTGTAATCACGGACGTATCTTTTTCGCAGCAATTATACCCCAATGTGTTTTTATAAGGGGGTGTGAAAAATTTCACAACCCTCGGCTCGCCTACCATTGCCCTCAGCAGTTTGCGGTTTGTGGTGAGCTGCGACACTTGATAAAAATGGGAGAATGAATGCAAACAGACTTCTTACTCCAAACCTCGTCTTTTTCATGGGAGAAATAAATCCGTTTTACAGCTGAACAAATTGTTTGTTTCAAGGCGTTTCTAGACTCGGTTATTAGGAATTGAGAGAGGGTGAAGATAACAAATTGTCGTAATGTTTACATAGAGAATTTGAATGCATTTCAAAGTGCACAAAAAATCGGCATGGTAATAGGTGAATGGCGCTGCAATAGGTGTGTTACTTGTTATTGGTGAACCCGCTTTAATTGAGCTTGAACGTAGCTGCTTCCACGTCTCATGTGATTTTGGTGCCTTTTACTGCTCAGCCTTTTCGTTATGGCTTACGGCCTTACTCTTTGCAAATCCTCATAAACAGCTCATCAAAACCAAGGGACCCGTTTAATTGCCACATTACTGTCCCCATTCCTGACATTCAAATTATGTGCTTTTCAATTACAAAATTACTTTTAAAAATGTCTGAAAGGAGTACTGACACAAAATTTTTGCACTACGTTTTCCTTCAAGCCCAGCAATCGTAGAATGGCACATTAGATGGTCAATCGCAGTGTAAATAATTATTTACAGCGTCAGTAATACCAGTCGACCATGACAAGGGGCGCTCATGACATCACTGTTCTCGTTGCACCATGGACGGGCAGCATGACATCAGTCCCAAAACTGTGACATGATGCCCAAGGTGGAGCAGCGCGCGCCAACAGCAGCCAGCGCATTGGCTACGTTACGGGATGTTGGCACTTTGGGGGCAAGGCGCTTAAGGCATTATGCTGATGCCTGAAGGGTATCTGCTCTGAGCTTTCTGGAGCGTGAAAAAGACTAAAATTGATTTAAAATATGTTATACTGACACTTCCAGGGAGATAGGTCTTTTTACATAGTTATCTCAGCTTTGAAATTTCGTGCCAGTACTCCTTGAGCAATCATGTTTGTACAACCTATCTAGTGAAGTACGTACAATCTAGGCTGACTTGTAGCAAGCTGCTAATGCCACAAAATTGTAGAAAGGAAAAAGCCCCCCATAACTTTTCCAACAAGTGGAATATATGTGCATCCCCATCTGGTTATGATCGCATGGATGCGTCTCAACAGACCAGAGATGTCGTTAAAAGCAACAACACCCTGTGACGAAGCCTGTTTCGGAGTGTAACTCGAGTTGCAGTGATGTTTACTATACTGCAGCAAAAACTGTTTTGGATGGCTATGTTGTCAATGTAGCAAGCCCACAGCATGCTTGATCTTGGGGTTTTGAGGGGGCAAGCGTCCAGCATAGCAGAGAGACCGCAAAGGGCATTTAAGCTGAATTCTGTATGTCAGGGCCCTGTGAGTGCACTCGTCCGAAATTGTCACACGAAGGAAAAGTGTCTTGCGTGTGGGAAAATCCACCGAAACAAGGTAAGCTTTGGTCATTGAGAGAGCTAGGGGTCTCATTGAAGTCTCCACAGTTGTTCAAGCAAAAGCGTTTTAGTAAAACATATCGGCTTACTGTTTAGAGGCAACTACTCGTGAGCATAAATCGTCTCGAAACAGTAAGACGCGCATGCATTTACCTGCGTTCTGTGAAACCTGCGAATGCGAGTCTTTCTTCAAGCAGATCAAGTTTTTGGCAAAAGAGAGAACACTGTGGCCTGGGAATGGTTAAGTACATTTTATACCAAGAAAAAAGGGGAGTAGTGCATTAGCAACATGTAGGTATGTGCTCCTACGTGGTAACGACATTATGTATTTGGAATTTTTGCTTTGAGTTGTGCCCATTTCAGCCTTTCTCTCTGTGGGTACAACTGTGTGTGTCCCTTGCGAGAAAAGGTTGTAATTTATCTGTGATGCTGCTTTCAATTAACTTAGTTGCTAGTGGGTGCTTGTCCCGTCCCGCTTTTTGTGTGTCTTTGCACTAAAGTCTTAAAACAAAAAATTTGGCCACCTCCGCAATTCAAATGCAAAGACTGAGGAACCAGCGGATCTGGTGGTCTTCACTAGCTTTAACTTGGCTTTTCTTAGGTCTGCCGCTTCCCTAAAAGAATCATGGTTAAAAAGCGATGCTTTTTCCATGGAAACTGAGTTAAAAAAAAAGGCCACAGTCCACCCTTCTAAAGTCCAAAATCGAAGCTGCCAAAGTCTGAAGCCAAAGAGCATTTCAAAGTGGTCTTTGGCTTCAAGTCCAAAGCCAACGACTGCGCTACAAAGCCAAAGGAAATGCTGTGCAGCTTGGATGCGATGATAGTGCAGTCGTATAGATGCCTGTTTCATAACGCGAGAGACCCAGGCTCGATTTCAACGACGGAAAATGTTTTTTTCGTGAGGCCGCACTCCCAACACCTGCTCGTGGGCTCCATGCCTCATCAGCCACTTCTTGTCCTAGCATTTTCCCCCTCTCCACTTCACCGAGCGGAATTTCCTGTCAGCAATCCGCACGGACAGAAGAAAGCTTGGACAGCTCCGCTGTTTTAAAGGAGTGTCTTCAATCTGGTGTACCTCCTCCTTCTCGGCGCAGGTGGCCACCAGGAGCCCCCCCGCCTTCCCGTTCCAGTGCAACTACTGCCCCATCGGCTTCGCCAACGAGAACGATCTGGAGCGCCACATGCGCAAGCACACGGCGGACCGGCCGTTCCGTTGCGGCTACTGCACCATGTGCTTCTTGCGCAAGGACCACCTGAGCAAGCACCTGCAGAGCCACACGGGCGAGCGCCCCCACGCCTGCGTCCACTGCCCCAAGAGCTTCACCCGCAAGGACAACCTGCGGCGGCACGTCTTGCTGCACCACCAGTGACTGTTCTCCCGTACACTGCTGGTGAATGCATGTGCGCAGCGGTAGCACCACAAGCAGACACGAAGCCTCACTTCGCGTGTTGCGTCTGCTCCAAGGGCTCCACCAGGAACGAAGACCTGTGCTGGTGACTGGAGATGCTCTCACCCTGGAGGGTGTCGCTTCACAAGTTGGCATCGTAGTGCCGGGTGGGAAGGGATACCTGTTGGTGCACAGAATGGGCTGTTCTTGTGACGGAGGACATTTCCCACCATTGCTGGTGTTCTCGTCAACTCCGAGGCAGTGTGTCACATCTGTGGGATAACGTTTGGTGGCTCTGTCGCAGAATCTCCAACTCTCAACGGGACTGTGTGATTGCTGGCCACATGCAGACCTAGCAGGATTCGGGTGTCTCGTGACGGGACATCTTGGGACCTGCTCCCGTCTTGATGAGCCGAGATCCTCATGGAGTACAGTACCTGTGATGCTAGTCTCGCAGTGTTCAACTGCCAAGCACAAATGTGTCAGTGCGTGGACTGGTTACGACCTCTCATTCTAGTGTCTGTTGAGGGGCTTTGCTGAAGCCCAGCACTGGCATGGTGGACTCGAAGAGCTACGAACCCGTGTCAAACAGGTTTCATTGGGCTGCCGAAGCTGGTTAACTGTGGGAACAGCTAATGAAAGTTATTGCGTGAGCAGTGGATGGGGCATCTGGACACAATTTTTACAGCACTCCGTTCATTTTTGTGTCGCTCTGTATCCACAGGGGAGATAGAGTGGAGGTAACGTGTGGAGAGCCTTTGCAATGTTGGCCACGTTGCCGTGGAGACAAGTAGAACTGCGAACCTGCCACGGTGGCTCATTGGTTGAGGCGTCGTGCTGCTGAGGCCAAGGATGCGGGTTCAGTTCCCGGTTACAGCGGCCACTTTTCTGATTGAGGTGAAAAAAAACAAAGACGCCCGTGTGTTCGAGATTTCGGCGCTAGTCAAAGATCCCCAGGTGGTCAGAATGAATCCACAGCCCTCCACTACTCATCGCCTGCGTAGCATCGGCACGTGAAACCTCATAATCAATTAATAATCAAGTACAAGTGCAAAGCCCCGTTGCCGCTGCCTCAGCCGGCCTTGCAACTCCCGTAACCGCTTGTGCGTGTTTAAAGAGGCCATGAAGACAAAATACTACAGCTTTGTTCAGTTTAAAAGAACTAACTTCTGGCAACTCATTCAGCTCCATTGCAGCCACGAAAGGCACTTGTATAACCGAAAAAATATAAAATATTGAAAAGCTTTCAAACAGCAGTGACAGCACTAAAAACATAGTTATCAGTGGAGATCGGAACTTTAGGCATGAAAAATCAAGGTTTTAGGCACCTATCATAGGCACTTAGAAGTGTCTGAGAAGAATGACAAACTGAGCAAGTTGGTACTGGTTCATTGCAAAAAAACTGCAGAAACACACACACACAACATTTCTTCGTACATTTCATATGTTTCTTCTTCTGTTGTGTGTTTTTGCGCAGTTCATTACAGTGAACTTAAAAGTGTCATTTAGGCATATATGGGCATCAAAAACTCCAGTTTAGGCATTATAGGCCCAATTCATATTTAGTTCAGCAGCGTATTTTAGGACAAATTCTTTGCGAGCAATGGAAACGGGACAAAAATTGTGCTATGGGAAAGCAATTTTATTTTCTTCGTGAAAATATGCCATAAAAGAGTCGCCATTTTGAGAGATTTGGGTGATTTGGCACTAGAAGAACAGCTTAAAAGCCATGCAAATCCAGCCGTGACCATGTTTTACGGCATGAAGTTGTACCTCCTTTCAGTCGATGTTCGTGTTCGAAAAAAGAAGTCAACATCCACAGAAGTTGGTGGAGGGTACTTCTACTTTGGAACGCTCCATCATCTAATTCCATCTGGAATATCAATGTTTGCTGCTCAGAACCTTTGAAAGTTCTTTTAGCATAGAGTATCCAGGAACTTTATGTGATATGTCCGCGACAGATTTAACCTTCAGAATGGCTCTGTCAGCAACACTTCGGGGGATGTCCAGCAGGACCTGTCCCATACATTCCAAATGAGCTCAGCCTTCTGATGTAGAGTGTTGCCCAAGTTTTCTGCTGCTGAATGCTTTCTGCTAAGAACTTGAAATAAGCACAAGAATATGCCAAGCTGCGCTCAAGAGTGGTATAGAATACTCTGGGCTGTGACGCTGTTGTCTGCTGCAGCGCTGCGAATAACCGAGAATTGCTTGTTGTAAAAGTCTTGCACCCTTGGCCAGTGTTCCCAGGGGGTAACAACAGGCTCTCGTGGAGGCGGAACGACCAGTATCTGCCCTTGATGGCAACACCAATGAATCCCATGGATTTCACAGCAAAGTGCATCTCTGGATAAAAGATTGAGTCTTCCAGAATTGGATGCCTAGCAAAGCTGCTGGAAATCACTCCCTTTATACCAATTAACAACACTGGACAGCACGCAAGATTATTTCCAGTTAACCCTGTGAACGCTAAATTGTGAAATGCAAAATTCAGCGAAATTGTAAATGCCCTGGAAAGTAATGACAGTTGTTGCGACCAGACTGAAGAAGTGAGATTGTCGTTCTATAACCTCTTTCTGCCATTCCTCTTTCACGCTATACATGCTGTGTCAGGCAATGTCCGTGTGATTGTTTGCTATTTGTGAACACGTTTGTGGAGCCACCTTGAAGCTTTTGTGTGTCAGATGTTCACGTGGTTTCCCTTGGTCAGCATCTTTGACCTCGAGCGCTACATGCATGGTTGTGTCACCTTCATTCCCTTTTTGCGTGTTTTTTTATTGTGTTGGAAATAGCCGAGGGCAAAAGTTTTCGCCATTGATACCTGGGCACAGCGCGACAGAATAACGCAGAACAAAAAGCTCATGCTGATACCCGGTGGTGACGTCGGTATTGGGGCCTCTGGCGTCCCAGTTTAGTAGCTTGGGATAACCTTAGGATGAAGTGGCTTGAGCATGGGTTTCCATGTCTCACGTGTTTGGCACAGTGCGTGGATTCTCCCCGCAAACAACACGAGACAAACGGCCAGTTGCAGGCTTCTGAAGCAACAACAATTTTTGCAGAAGATGCGAGCGAAAACCTCCACCAAAGGACTATACAATCCAGAAAAGGCATTTTTAGGTGCTGAAAAGACCACATAGGCACGAACCTCAAAATATGCACGTACAGGCATATTGCTGAGAGTGTTTCATTTCCCTCAGTTCATGCTTATATGTCAGATAGGCTGGATACGGACTGAAGAAAAAAGTATGCATTCCGCCTAAAGTTCCGGTGTCTAGTTATCTGTGTTTCAGCTGCACATTAGGATGGAAGTGACACAATCAAGCGGACCTAGCGGCCCCACCGCAGTTGCCCAGTCGTGTTCCTTGGCGGTGGCCGCCAATCACACAAAGCAGGTTCCGTGACGTCGTAGAGAATTAGCCGGAAAGCGGCTGGCGGGTCGCCACTGCTTTGTCTGTTTCCCTTGATACCTCGATTATTCTTCGAACTCCGCTACAAAACTGGTGTCATTGTTATCAGGACAAAGCAGTACTCTGAATGAACCAAACTTGTATATTTTGTCTTCCATGGCCCTTTGAAATCAAGTCTGCAGCCAGTGCTGGCGGCAAAGGGGAAGGAACGGCAGTGGCGGCAGTGAAAGGCCAGTACTGGTTGACAACAAAAGTGGTTACCGTATTTTCACGCGTATAACCCACCCATGCATATAATCCGCACCCCCACCTTCAGCCCGCCGGAAAAGAAAAAAATAAATCCTCGTGCTATTGCCCGCACATTTGATACAGGAAAGGCTGCACCAAAGCTACTGCTCAAGCAACACATCGCATACGATGTTGAGAGAAAAAAGCGTATATTTAGCTAGTAGAATACACTGACTGCAAGGCAAAAGTCACAATTCACTCAGTGTCACTGCTCTCGCTAGAGCTATCACTTGAGCCGCAGTCCTCACTGTTGTACACAAGGTCATCTTCGGTTCCATCCATGTTGTTTGTGTTTGATTTTTTCTTGTTTTCATTGTTGTTTTTTCTTTTGTCCTTGTATGCTTTGCGCGATCGCATGCATGGGAAGGCTTAGTCAGTGTTACTATGTAGGAGCTTCACGGCACAATGCGCATTGCCGTGAAGCTGCACTAAGGAAAAACCCCGCGGATTATCCGCACCCCTACTTTGCCACTGATATTTTCACATTTTTGGTGCGGCTTATACGCGTGAAAATACAGTACAGGCAGCCAATGCCGCAGCTAAAGTGAGCAAGTGTGATTACTCAGACGGTTAGAGCGCTACGCAGAGTTGGCACGGTGTGTGAGGAACGAATGTGCCTTGCAGGCACGATCAAGAAGCTGGAGCAAGGCATGTGTTCGGGTCAAACCTTCGGTTCACAAGGGAGCGGTACGAGATGCTCACGCATCCGCCAAGATTCACCAGTGGACCTTCAAACGACGTCTTTGGCTCATTTGTTTGTGTGAGCGACACCTATTCATAGTGCTTTCGCACCCCGAGGTGTGCTCCTTGTGCGAGATTATTGTATATTTATCATAAACACATATATGTGCTGTCCTTTTGTGAATTTCTTCCAAGACTGGCCGTTGTGAACATTCCAATAAATTCCTTAATATAAAACGCAGCTCGTATCTTTTACTACTGACATAGCTTGGCTAGCCAGCACTCCACCCGTATGCTGCATTTTTCGCGACTTCAAACAGCTTTTAACATAGGATCTCACCAGTTACTCTTCCTGGAAAATCAGTACCTTAAATTAAACCAAATGCATTGAATGCTTTTTGACTGCCCAGTTTGAGACAGCTAGTGACTGAGTAAAATCTGGCATCCCGGAAGGTTTTGTTCTAGGCTCTTCACTCTTTCTAATATACACTAATAGTGATCCCTACTGTGTTACTTCTTCTACAAGCTTGCTACTTTCAGGCAATCCTGTTCCTTTACCACAACATTGACTACCATGCTCTTTCAGACCGACCTCCGTATGTCTCGGACTCGCTGCGGATAGTCCGCGGGTAGTCCGACGATTCTCTGAATGGGAAAATCAAATGCCGGACTGATTCTCGGGGAGTACGCGCGGTGAGTCTGAGGCTGTAAATCGAAGAGCCCCACTATCTCAACCTGGAGCAGTGAATGGCTAATTTCTAATTCTCAACTGTAGCAAACCCAAGAGCATGACAATGTTTGATATAGTCCCTGCTCATGTAGCAATGGCATGGATTCCCTCTCCAGCATGCTTTCTCAAGTATATTGGCGTGTACTGTACAGGTGCCGTCAAAAGTATTTGGAACACCGTCTCGTAAATTTACAGGAATTTCTCCTTACGGAAACTGCCTGGCTGCATTGGTGTGCGTTTAAAAGAGTCCCAACCTTCCTGTAAGCCGGTAGTGGCCAGAAAGAGGAATATTTTGTGATACTTACAAATCCCAATAATTTATCCTGGCGCACATGTTAATTAGGTGTGTCTGCAGTAATGCAAATCAAACAGTGAAATAACTGAGCCGTAACTTTCCTAATCCTGCGCTGTCTCTGAAAACTCAAAACATCCTTCCAGTTCTATGGGATTTGGCACAGCGCGGTCCAATCACGCGTTGTAATTTCTTCAAAACTGGTCACCTGTTTGATTCAGTCTACCACTGCAGGTGTGTTCCAGTGAAATCAGTCCTCGTGTCTACATCTTTGGCTACCATCCCATGCCACTCGCACGCACTGATTTTGGGTTTGCTCTTACCTCTGTCTTTACTAGAGGTGTGCAAATTTCTAGATTTTAAATACTTCCCGGACAGTGTTTGATATTCGATTCGCAGCGCAGTTTTACCGCTAGAAATATTCAAAATTTGCGAACAGGAGATTTAGGCTCTGTCGCACGACATGAAAACTTCACCGCACAGCATGCCCCTCCGGGGGATTTTTCGCACAATGACAAAGTTGTGCAAAAATACGTGCAAACATTACAGTCAGACTAGCATGAGTGTACAGTAAAACTTCAGAAGGTGAGGTGAATGTGCAGCATTTTTGACACTGTCATAAAAAAAGGGAGGTAGTCATCAGCATCATCATTATTGATGAGCGCGCTATCCGAATTGCTGAAAATATGCGACATGCGCATGGTCATCCAAGCACATGGTCTTGTTCTGTGGTGAGGCCTTTGTCTGAACAGACTGTGTTTGTAAGGTCAACCAACACTAACGTCTCTGAACAAAGCGTAGGCTACAATGAAGCGGACGGCTCCTTCGCAAGCGCTGGCAGAGGTTAGTCTGTAAATACACGCTGTAAATACAGTGTATTTTGTTTTATTAGTATTCAGGCAGATTTCATGTTGCAAAACACCTCAAGAGAAGCTAATTTAGCCGCCTATTAGCTTGTTTAACTGGGATCTCCAGCTTAAATTATGAAAAAAAAAACGCACATGTACCATTTTTTGTTTTGCCACGTATTTTCTTAGTGTCTTTGGTTTCTATGACTGCCAGGCTCTGCCACTCAAGCCCCACCTGGCTTTGGCAGGCCCTGACTTTTTGTCCTGCTTCAATTACGAGACAAATGATCACACCATCATTCGTCACTCTAAACTCAGCCTCACAGCTGTGCACAACAGCATTGCTGGGAAGACATTTGTTCAGGAGCAATATAAATGATGTATGAAAATATAGAAGCCTGGGGCCTCTATTCAATAGCACTTTCATATGCAGCTAAACTGTGACGCATTGAGCGTTGCAGACGGACAGATGAGTTCCTCCATTGAATCCACACAGAAACGTTTGTGCAGTTCGCAGTGTGAATTAATCTTTATTGTGCGAAGCTTGTCTGCTTCAAGAAAGCCCTGCGCTGCCCCGTGCAGCACATACAAGCACAACGTGCACCACTTAACATTCGAGAAAGCCCGTGTCGTTCCTCGAGTCCACATAGAAACGCAGTTAAAAAGCAGAAGGGTTTCTTCCCGAAGGGTTTCCTACATTGTACTACGAAGAAAAAAACAGCGCAAAAGACCGGACGAAGTAAAGACCACAGGCGCTGTGGTTTGTAGTCTCTACTTCGTCCCGTCTTTTGCGGTTTCTTTCCTTCGTAGTGCAGTTAAAAAGACTCCACCTTCATCGCTGGGTGAAGCCTGCCTTCCTCTGGGGCGTGCAGCACTTCACGCCCTTGTGGTGCACCCCTCCAGGTCCGGGAATGGTGCTGTGGCTGCCGCGTGCTGCGGGGGCCCGTGGCGTCGTCGCCGGAGGCCGGGGGTGGCCCGGCCGGCCGAGTGGTAGCGGCGCTCGTGCACGCGCAGGTTGTCCTTGCGGCTGAAGGCCATGGGCACAGGCGACAGGGGAAGGGCCGCTCGCCCGTGTGGCTGCGCTCGTGCCGCGCCAGGTAGCAGGGGCTGCTGAGCGCTGCGGGCAGAAGCGGCACGCGTGCGACAGCTGCGCGGGGGGCCTGCCTGCCGCCCAGCCCCCCCGCCCCCACGGGGGGCCTGTAAAACGTCGGGGAGCAGGCCAAGGTGGTATTTCCCCAGGCACCCAAAAACAAAACAGTGCTGCCAAAGGCTTAAATCTTAATTTTAATAGGGAACCCTGGTGATGTAAAACAAGCAGTTTTTTGATTTTCAAGTAATTCAGCTCATGAAACTTGTCACGTTGCAAGCTTTTTCCCCCTGAACACCAAAGTTTCATGGTAAATTTTAAAGAAAGTCAATTATTTTTAGATAATTAGAGATCACCAGGCATGTTTGGTCAAATATAAAAAACAGTGCTGGTCACAGAACCGTAATTCTTTATATTGATCCAATACTATGAACCCGGTGAGCAGCAAATAAAATAAACAGAGTTTTTGATCAAGGAAAGCTATTTAAGCAGTGTCCTTAAACCCCTTTCTGTGCAGTACGAAACCCGGCCCCCCAAATTGCTCCTGTGTCACACTTTGGCCACACAGGAAAATATGAAAGGCCGTGGGGTGGTCATATTTTCAAGAAAGACCACTTGTAGTTCCCCTGGGAAGACCTCCTTGCAGCAATGCATTACTGCATAGCAGTGAAGCCAACTTTAGAGCGGCAGAGTAAAATGTGTTTGAGAGGAGGCTGAGAGCAATGGATCAACGAAGGTGGGCAGCTAAGGGGTTTAGGTACCTATACTTGAAAAGCGTGGACACGCAGTGGTTAAGAAGACTAGAAGGCTAACGATGAAATACGGAAAGAACAGTGGGGAATCCAAAACAGCCAAGGTAACCAAAAAAGAGGCAAGGCAGATTGAAACGAATAAATGGAGGGAAAAAATGAAGCTAAACATCGTTAGAGATGTACAGGGCTGAGAAGATTGAACATCAGAAAAGGAAAAATTTCTACGATAATTCCCAGGGCAGTGCTTTGCTTTTCGAGGCTAGAGCAGGTTGCCTGCGAACTAAGAGTTTTGTGGGGAAGTATTCACAAAATGATGGGGTATGCGTGGTCTGCGGAAAAGAAACAGAAACTATGCGGCACATAGTGTTAGAATGTGAGGGTATCCATCCAAATCTACATGAAGGGAATATTGGGCTTTCAGAAGCCCTAGGATTTAAGGGTATCAGAAAGGAAGTTAACTTCAAGGCTGTCGAGGGGACGAAAAGAAGATTAGAATGCTGGTGGACGAAAAGCAGAGAGGGGAATATTGCCTAGGACAGTTACCACCTGTAACAGGGAAAAGAAAGTATTTCGGGCCTAATAAGCTTTAGTGCCTGCCCTAAGCAGCCCTAGTATTAAACCAAGAGTATAAAACATTTGGTATATTAGTCCTTTTTGGTAAGATAACATGTCATCACCCCGCTACAAAGGGGATACCAATATCAATCATCGTCATCATCGGTGCACACTACCTCCTTGGGATACACGGGGTCCTTCAAAGGAACCTAGTAAAAGGTGCTGCAAATGCAAAACATCTCTCCCTAGTAACAAATTTTCTGAATTTTTTCTTTTTGGGCCAGAAGTAACATTGTCTCCCACTTCTGTGCACGCTCGTCAAGAGCAGGTCAGCCCAAGCTCACTCTAGGCTTCATCAAGAAATCCGTAACAGGTCTACTGGTTTCGTAACTGAAAGAATACCTCGGTCACACAGGTATTACGCATATGATGTACACTTTTTTGGATTGCCTGTTTCAGATCAAACTAAGTTCCGTTTCCAGCAACAAAAGTACAAGAGCCAAAGTTTTGGGTCCATTCCAAAGTTGACAGACTGCGATTGGAAACATTTAAATACCCCTGTGACCAAGTACACATTTATTACTTTTAAAAATACGTGGAGTGATTGTCCGATGGGCGAATTCAAGTTTGCATATAGAACACGTCACATAAAATAAATTAAATTTCGAAGGTCCCCCTTGATTTAAACACAATACACAGATCACGTGCAGTCAATTGCACCAAGCACATCATACCAGTATGTCTGGAATGATGGTTCTCAAGTGTCTAGATATGCGAGTTATTGTGTAATGAGCATGGCACATTTCATGGTCTCATTCGCTTTCACCTTCTGCAGCTGCCCACCAGTATTCTGTGGCAAAGAGTAAACAGACATTAACAAACAGATTTTCATACAAAAAAGCATGCACATTGCTGCACATTTATAAATGCATGGGCCTTGTCTTTTAAAGCATGACTTAGTTTGGATTAGCATAACGCGCACGCTCTGGCTCTGCGACTGGAGAAATTTCCTACGAACGTGCAGAATTGTATCAACTTTATTGCGTCAATTATCTGGACAACAAAAACAGTTTTCAAACATGAAATCTATATGCACAGTTCCATTAAGCATTCTAAAACATGATGTACGTACGCAAGTCAACACAGCCCATCGACTATTAGAAGTCGTAGTGACTAACTGGCTCAATAATTTCATCCTTACTGCTTGTCGGTGAGCTGGCCCAGAGATGCTGTTCGCAATGGCGTTGAGTTGACGGCTGAAGTCTGGTGCCGGCTCTGAGCTGAGGCACTCTGTTACAGGAACATCCCATTCTGCGTGTTGTGAAAGGGCACAGTCAGTCGCGGACTTCTTGGGGACCGACAAGGACGCAATCCAGTGTTTCGTTTTCCCATGTATTCTTAGGGACCTCCAGTCTTAGGGTAGGCAGTCCACAAACTGCCTGTGGACTATCCACGACTCTGTTGGAGACGCCCATTTTAAACCACTCAGCAACATTCCAAAACGTAAAACGTTTTCTCCCTTGGTTTCGCCTCCATGTTTAACAAAGCAAGGAGTTTCAGAATCGGATCAGGTAAAAGTGAGCACAGTTGACTTAGCCATGCAATGCTTTGAGAGCACTCAAACAAGCGGGTGAACGAGTCACGTGAAAGTAATTCGCCCGTAAACAAAGAAAATAAAACACTGCAATTTAAGTTGCAAAAAGCCAACACAACATTGCAAAGCAACGAATGTGTTAGTCCTGTTTCTTAGGTGTATTGCGCTGTGCGCATCAATGGTCTAAGTGCCCCTCTGGTGACCCATTTAGGTCAACTCCTGGATACAGCAGCGAAAAATCTTGATTGGCTGCACTTTCACAAAATCCACCAGCACTGATCTGGAGTTTGCTGATCATGATGGCAAAACCATTTGTCATTTCAGGCACCATGTACAGTCTTTGTCAAAAGTTTCTAGGCCATGCCACAAGTCAGGGACACAAAGCATTCAAAATACAAACTACCGTATTTTCGTGTGCATAACCTGCCATCCACACCCCCCTTTCAGCCCACCGGAAAAGAAAAAAAAAAACCTTCGCGTATTGCCCACACATTTGCTACAGAAAAGGCCGCACTCAAGCAGCACATCACAAACTACGCAGACAGGAAAAGCATAAGCAAGTAGAGTACTCTGACTGCAAGGCGAAAGTCACAATTCACTGTGTCACTGCTTTCGCTAGAGCTATCACTTGAGCTGCAGTCCTCACTGAAAGGCTGTCAGTGTTACTGCATAGGAGCTTCATGGCACAACGCACATTGCCGTGAAGCTGCAATGAAGAAAATACCCCGCGGATTATCCGCACCCTACTTTGCCACTGAAATTTTCGCATTTTTGGTGTGGGTTATACATGCGAAAATACAGCAGCAGCTCCAGTCAGACTGGACTGTTTTATGCCAGAAAGCATGTGAAGGACCTGTCTTTCTGAATATGATAAGATTATTCGGCCACACTTGAATGTTAAGCTTTTGTTTTGAACTCTTGGCGGCCCAGAAGCTGTTCGTGTGGCCCAGAAAATTTTGACAAAGACTCTACGTGTGCGCAACAGAAATGTGCACTGCATGTAGCAGCCAGTTGAAAGCACAAGTGCATGTCCCAAAGGCCTGAAATCACCAGGAATATCAACAGCCTCGCAGGGCCCCCATTCGAGCACCAAAAAACCGAGGATGATGAGGGATCCCTGGGACAAGTCCTGTCATTTCGCGCTGTCTCTCTCTGTGGCTGCCGGTCACTGCGCAGCATGCGACGGTCACCCACGGCACCGGTGACTGTTGCGACGTCAGCAGTGAATGGGACAATCCTGCCAAGCCACAGAGGCCCACGGGCACCCCCCTGAAACAACATTGCACAGTTGTAAGTTACATCAGCATTAACAACATAAACAGAATGCAAGATTAAGCATAGGATGATAGGGAACAGGACGTACGAAGCCATTGTGGTGCAAGCACAAGTCGTGTGGAACAAACAATAACACAACAAACAAGCAGCCGTTTTTGTTTGCGACATTATTGGTGCCTCTGCACCAACACACTCTTCCTCGTTAACATGCTATAGAGGTCCAGTAGGTCCACAAATTTGCCACTGTCTCCGAAATGCACCGGCACTAGCTTTTGTCGTTTCATTTGTTTGCAACATAACATGCGAAGACAGTCATTTCACACATCCCCATTTGCACACCCAGAAACATCCAGTGAAACGATGAGTGTAATTAAAGCTCCTAGAAAAGGAGAGCGTCAACTGGTTGGGCACTGTAAATTACCCACACACATGCACACTCTAGGCATTGCTTTGCACAGAACAGATTACATATCTCAGACAAAAAAAAGCACTACAGAAACCTCGTTTACGCATAATTGGTTAAACATCACTCGAACTAAAAGAGGTCTGTGTCACAGAAGTCCAGTATTGTAGAGAGGCATATGCACTGCCTTGCCACCACAGAACGACCAGCAAACCAGGAGTCCACGTATTTTGCATGCTTAAATCTATATGAAACTGTGATATATCTCGCTTTTGGTGGCACGCAAAAATAAAATTCATTTACATGGCACAAATGTAACAGAAATGTTTTTTTTAGCGACACATATAAGACTTGTGCACCGCTACACCATGTTGCTTTGCTTCTTTCCCTTGCATTGCAAGGTCTTGAGAATCCCCACTGTGAAGCAAGGAGCCCATTGCTTTGGTAGTGTCACATGTATCCAGCAGTTTGCTTCATAGAATTCATGAAAACGGGACATTGAAACGATACCCGGTTCTTCTGTTCTTGTAGCTTGAAGGTGCGTTTGCGTGTTTGACAACGTGCTCTCAGTCGCAAACCGAGGTCGACCAATGCGAGATGTTCTGCCCTGTCTCTGGCATATCAAGATCCAGGGGCTCGTGGAAACATAGTTTAATTAACCGCAGGAGGATGTGGGCATGGGCACTGATGATGCTGGAAGTTGACGCTTTCTTGGAATGATGTACTCGGTACAGTCAGGATCAATTTAAGAGTTCGCATGGGTGCGCCAACCGATAGAGATGACAGCATCCTTCCGAGGCACTTTTTAACGTTGGTGAGAATGCTATCCTCTTTCGCCCCATGGTTGCTGCCTCTAACATGCTTACTCCCTGCAGCGGTGGGTGACAGCCTCACTCGTTTCTTTTGCCTCATTCCTTTTCGGCCGTTGTTTCACCTTGCACCTGTTGTCGCTTTTTGTAACACCATTTGCTCAACATTCTGGGAGCGATGGCCCAGTATCGTTATATCTGAAAATTATCTAAAAAAAAAAACAAGTGTGCCCACCACCGTTTTTGACAGCACTGCTTGCACTATGTGGAACAGGACGTGCGAAGTCACTGTGGTACAAGCACAAGATAGAGGGCAGACTTCGTGTGGAACAGCATCATACCTTCATACAATCGAGTGTGGAGAAGAGATTGAACACGGAGTAGCTAAAAGAAGCTAGCATAGTCTCGTTCTGGCCAATGCTGCTAATAAGTTCCACGCAAAGGCGCTGTCGTCATGGTCAGTTAGCACTCCAGCGCCATATACTTCAAACTTATTCTGACTGTACGACATCGTTCTTGTTGCTCAGTGCTCTGAGCGTAGTAGGAGAACGTTCCTACCACTCCCACATCCAAAACTCACAAAGCATCAGGAAATGATCAACTCCCCGACGACTTCAATCAGATCGACATCCCCTCATCCTGCCCGACTTGGCGTCACCAAGCCGGATGCGAATTCTGCCAGCAGCAAGGGACGCTCAGGCACACTGGCCGGGACTTGCTGTCTAGCCCTTCTCTCCCGAACCAGCTCGTATTCGTCGAGAACGGCAAGCCGCGCTCAAGACGGCACGTGCATTCCCGCGTCATCTTCTGATCGAGGCTCATAATAACGTTGTTCTCTCTCTCTTTTTCTCAGCTGCAGCGTTTTCCTCGCCGCGTTCATCGCCTCAGCTTCCCCAGCACGCAGAAATTGGCGGCGCATCCGACGTACTAGTACCTCCTACCATCACCAGTCTCTTGGAAATTGTTGGAAGCACGCGTTATTGTGGTAGGGCGCTTATCCGCGTTGTGGTGCCGCAAGTGTTGGACGCTCGTTTAGTTTAGCGTGAAAGACGTGATCCTAGTGGTCGAAACCGCTTGCCTATCACAGCGCGTACCTGGGTTCGATTCGAACGTTTGCCTACATTCTAGTACACTGTAGTTTGCCACTGACTCGCTTTCAAAGCACGTAAAAACCACCCCGCTCTGATTCTCGACCGTGCGACTATTTCGGTGGACGCTACTTCATGGGGAAAATCCATTGAGGAAAACATTTCGTATATAATGCACAGCCGCGCACACGGAGGAAAGAAAAGGCCGCACACATAAAAAAAAAAAAAACAGAATTACAAAACCGCTACATAAACAAGCACGTTTCGGAGCCTTGATACAGAGGCGAAACCGTGGCAGAAAAAAACAAAACAAACTGGCGAAAAGAACAGCGCTGCATGAACTTGGAATTTTGGACCTTAGTTATGTGTTTCTGGCGTTAATTTTGAACGCAGGGCACTTTACTAAAACCAAATGCCAGCACTAAATTTGTCTTTCTTTAGCTCTCTTCTGTTTATTGTTGTTCGTGGAGAATCAACATGGCTGCCCCCACGCCACGACCGCTGCTCAGCAACGGCCAAGCCATCCCCGACAGGCGTTCCCCGGCAGAGAATCCCACGGGCGTTTCCTAGTCGCGAATCCCCGCTGGCATTTCCCACGGGTCGTAATCATACGCGGCCGTTGATGGGTTTCGCGCGACGCGTTTGATCGGCCTTTGCGAGGCACTGTGCGTGTGTGGTTCTCTCGTTCGATGTGTGGTTGTATCGGTGCGGTTTCCAAGTTGGACTTCTCGCACTCATCAGCGCCGCCGCAGCTGGAGCAGCTGGAGCGAAGATCAGCGCATGTGTTCCATTCCAGGGGTGCCGTGTAAACGACTGCATAAAGTCTCCCGCTGTTTTAGTTTGTTAACCTGCCTTGTTCGGTGGCAGCCAGTTGAGTATGCCAAGGCCGCCGAAAGGATAACTTTGTGTTCTACTATGTGCGCAATAGGTTATGAAGCCCGCAAAAAAGTGAATCTGGACAGAATGTTGTCCACGACAAAGTACGCTGTGTTATCTGAGTTCTGATTAATCCTGATCGTGTGTAACACGGCTACATTTTTACAGATAAAGAAAGAAGAGTTCCCCCTAATTTCGCATAATACCGAGATATAATATATTAACAGTATTTTTTTAACTCCGGTAACACTGACTAAAGGAGCCAGCGTAGAACCTTCTGCTGAGAGTAATGCGAACAGTTCCAAAATTCCTAGTAGTAAACAATTGGCGGCAAGTGAAAATCAGCTTTCTCGTACAGCTTGAGCTCATTACAGAACGTTGTACCGAAGGGCTTGGTGGTACATTTTTAGCATAAAAAAAACAGCGAAACCAACGGCACACGGGCAGAACTCATTAGTGTTTGTCTTTACTCCCTGTCGTATTGTTTTTTGGCGCTGTTTTTTCTAGGTGGCATCATGCACCAACTAGCCCGTCTCAGTTCACTTGTGCAGTTCATTAGTGTTGTCTGCTGAGGATTCCATAACCAAAAGTGTAGATCGTAAAGTTAACCATCTGCCCCATTCTCCGATTGAGCCAACTCGTTTAAGAACGCAAAACATCCAAACAGCGTCAACAAAGATAAATTGCAAGACAGCACCTCTTAAATGACACTGATAAAAACAGCGAAAAAAAAGCTGAGGAGTCATTCTTTGCCTTGCGAGGTACCAGTCACTTGAAAAGATAATGGGGGCCATTCTTTGTACATGGGGACATTTGCAGATATCCTGATTTACTGTGCGATAACAGCAGGAGTACAGTAAACAAAGGATGTCTTCAACTGCCCTCGTTGGTGCTTAACCTGATAAGCGGTGCAAATGGGTGAGCTGTTTTTCCTGTGTTTGTCAGTTTTGCACTGTCTCTGTTCAACTATCTTTTGCAAACAGTTGTGGGGCCTTCTTTGTGCTCTAGAACATTAGTGTGCCTTGAAATAGTTGGAGGTGGCAGCTAGTTTTTCTGGGAATTCAAGTTACAGCCTCTTTGTTAACTCGCTTTTATTTCAACCGTCCTAAAAAAGCCCGGCCATCGACATCTGTTTGTGCACTACTGGGCACATCCTCCTGAAGTCGTGGCTGGTTGGTGTGGGGACACCATCACTGTTCGTTACGCAGCATCCTGCATTTAATTGGTCAGTTGCAGCTGCCTGCATTTGGTAGTGGCCTCTTTTCGTGGCCATTGGGCAACCTTATCTGCCAATTACTAAGCTGCATGTTGAGCTGTTGGCTCAACCCAGAGCAGCATAACAGATGGCCTCAATTGTTTAATTGTATGTGCATAAATTACGACTAACCGTATGAGCCTAGGGTTTGCACAAGCTTTAGATACCTACCTCTTCCCTGCACCACCCATGTTATCACCACCGCCAAAGTTGGCCTCATGACTCATTCCATTACGGGTTTTTCGTTGCAGGTACTACAGGCACCGAAGGTTACACAATGTGCAAATGCAGTAAACACTTGAAGCTAATATAATCAGATTATTCAGCAGCAGGGCCTTTATTTAAATACCTGCCTCCAGGTGCATCAAAAACAAAAAATATCCGGCATAATGAGGGCCTTGCAATGTGGAGTTCTGTTTAACAAGTTTGGTAAGATTGAATTGAGGTTACCTGTGTGCTGCCGGTAATTCTTAGTATTAATGTGTTCGTAGATAGGTCAGTTCAGTTATAAGAGAGTCCATAAGATTTTGGCAGTGCATGGATGTAGCCCTAGCGTGTCCAGTCTGAGCCTTCGTAGCATGTTACTTGATAATGAAGACCTACAGCTTGTCTGAATAAACCTAGCAACAAGCCAGTGCATGAGCTGAGGCTTGGTGCATTAAAACAACACTAGCTTGGCGGAGTTGGCCGACTGTTCCAGCAGTGACTTAGAAGAACCATAAATTGGACTGGCTGATGCAAACCGTGTTTGCTGTGCTGTCTTCTTCGGTTTCGTGCCGAGTATTTTTGTTGTGCAGATTTTTGTCCGCGAACGTGTGCCCGTGACGAAGTGGAGGGTGGCCCAGGCCAGGGCGCTGCGTATGTGCGAGCTGCAGCCGTAGCTGAATCTCGAAGACGACGGTGGTGAGACCTAGCGCCAGTCCCAAATAATCCTGTGCATACTGATGTGCCAGAGGGGTCTGGGCTGACCACCTAATGCTGTAAACGTGTTGTAAGCTAGCTAAATTTGCCGAAGGTGCAGCAACGTGCTGTTTTGTTTCCACATGGAAACCTGAAAAGGTTGCCCACTATGTATTTGTGCTTGCTACAAAGACAAGCTGCGCACTGGGCTGGAATGCAAATTGCTGCATTTTTGGTGTTACGAAAAATAGAAGAAATGTTTCAACTTGGATGTGCTTCGTCTTTAGGCGTCTCTACCAATTTCAATATAACAGATTCAAAAAAAAAAAAAAAGAGGGGTGGTGGTTATGGTCAAGAAAATGAAGTACGCATCTGCAGTTACATGCCAAATCACTGGGCAGATAAGGTGCTTAGAAGAGGCCTTGTTCAAAAGGGCTTTTGTTCGCTGTAACCCATTAGTGTAGAACCACAGGTGTGAGGTGCAAAAAAAAACGCCCCATTTCTTGACCTCACACTTGTTACTATCGGTGTACGTATTAGTAATTTAAGTGAGAGAGGCAAACAAAAGATTGTGTAGCACCTTTTCAATATGAAGCTGCATTCTCTTGGCTAGTGTCGGCTATTTGTTGTTCTGCCAGTGTACGACTGTCACAGTTCTTGTAATCCTCAACAGCTTGCAAAGCCGTGCAACATATACGACGTTTTTTAAGCTGCTGTGTGCTGTGAATATAGGCAGGCTGTAGCTACCGATGCACGTGCATTGCACCATATGCACCCGACTAACAACCCCTGCCTTGGCATCCTTTGTAACGAACATACTGCAACAGTTGTCCGCGCCATACCGTGTCCACCTAATATGCATGCAGGTTCCTTGAAAATGGCTGGAATGTATGGCTGTTGGGCTGCCGAATTTGCATTGGAGCACTAGTGCTATACTCATCAGAAAAACTGCGCTCTTGGCTGGCTGTGTAGGAACTGGTTCCTTGCAGTCGTGAAATCCTCAGGTGTCCCCTTACACATTGCTTATAAGAACATATAGCTTATATGTTAGGTCTTGGTGTGGTATAAATGTGTTTTCATTTTTAATAAATCTTTCAGTTGATAGTAAGCGCTGGTGTCGTTTCCCTTTCTCGTCCCTGTGTCTGTTTGCGCTTAAGTTTCACTCATGGATGTTCACCAACTAGCTCGTCTCTCCATTTTGCTTCAGCTTATAAGAAAGTCAGTTATAAAAAAAACAAATGTTGCAGTTCTAATGAAAAGATCGAAACTTGCCTTGGTTTGTCCTACAGTCCAGATTTAGTAAAGGGGTGGTGATCTGTTATCCCCTCTAGATTTCAGTCTATTGGATCTGTGTTAGTTGAGACATCATAATCAGTGCTTGCAGTTCAAAATTAGAGCCTGGCTCGTATTATTGCAAGCATTTCAAAATGCCAATATTATCGGTGTAAACGCCAGTAGCCTTCAAAACATTTGTGGAAAAAAAAGAAAGGAAAGCGCAAAGGTTCATTCAACGCGTCACATGACAACAAGTTATAAAGGTGTCTTTGCACTGTTGCATCCACATCAAAAGTCTGTAGCTTATTGACTGCATTCTGGTTCATGCTTGTGGGGTGTGGTGTTGGAATCTGGTGCAGAACCAGAGTGCGTATCCATGTTGCACGTCTTGGAAAGTGAACAGTTCTTCGCACTCGGGGCTGTAGTCCAGCTTGGGTGGAAAAGCTTGGGGGAGCTTTCATTCAACTGTGGAACATTTATTGTTTCTTTAGAAATTTTATATTGTGCGCTTGTAGCTGAGATTCTGCGGGGCACATTGCATTCCATGAAGGAAGCCAGTGTATACAGTGCCCTACAGTGTTGACACAACTATTCATTCTCGTTAAATTTTTTGCACCACTACTGTTGCTGTAACACCAGTGCGCTCTCTGTTTCAGGGCAGTCGGGGTGTCGCCTCGTGTGACTCGATGGAACTTCTGTCGCATTCATTGGTGACACCAAGGGTGACATTGCGGTGGTCACTGGTGTTGCAGACAGAGGCTTTTGTAGGCTGTGAGCAATCCGCAGCAGCTGGAAAAAAAGATAGCCTCGTGATGCTGTGACTGAGTGCAGAAAAAGGAATGTCTTGCCTGCTGTATTTGAGTGCATTTAACGGACTCACAGACACTTGTGTAGTGCTCGCATACTGATGTCTCATAACCTCAGCGAAAAACGTGTGTGACAATCGGAACAAAAGCCTGCTATGCAAGGAGAGGTAATCTTATGTTCCACCTGACAAAAAAGTTCCAGGAGCTAATGCTGAGGAAACTGTGTGTGCCTTCTCTGTAGCATGCCATCTGGCTTATATGCTGCCTGTTTAAACGAGCTATGTTGCCGGGCTGAAGTGTTTTAAAGGCTGAGCAGGTAGCTTTTGGAAAATGTCCAAGGGTTCTTCGATCTGTTGGCGGATTTCATGTCAGTGGGAGCCATCAGGAAAGAGAACTGCTTTGCCCTTTGGAGCCACAGGTGCAGCAATTGTGGTCACGACTGTTTTCCGAGTGCTGTCACTGCTTGTGTCGCCGAATGCTTGTCCTGTTTCTATTGCCTGCATTGTGTCTTACTGTGAATTGTGTGTTGGGTTGCTTGTTAGTACACTCTGCCCGTGGTCGTCTCTGCATTGTATTTTCACATTACCAACCAGTGATCTGTCTTTGTTTTTTTAAAACCGTTCCTTTCACTAACATACTAGACCTGACTCAGATCGTGAAGCCACTTTCACTATGTAGTGGCTGATTCAAAATTGCTGCTGCTGCTTCAGCATACAAGTGCCTTGCAAGCATAAGAGAAAGACACCAGGCATGTTTTTCTAACTGCTTCATTTAGGCATAATGTAAAAATAGCGCTGAACTTAACACGACGACAACGGTAGTTTCGTTTTGTTTCGTTTCTACCGTTTCGTGTGTCCTTTTTCTTGATCCTGTCGTCGTCGTGTTGGAGGAATAATCCATTCTCTTAAAGAAAACTGCAATGGGTGATTTAACGGAGCAAACTGCAGTCTCGGCCTGAACCTGGCAAAAAAGTTCCAGCAGCTAACGGTTACAATGCCTCCTGTGTAGCACGCCATCTGGCTTAGGCTTCCTGTTTAAACTGAGCTACGTTGTGGGGATAGAGTGTTTCAAGTCTGTTCTCTGCTGTTCTTGTGAAAGCGTGCAACGATGGGTGTTTCTGGGCGACGTGCAGGGGGTCGGCAGCTTCGGACGCACCGTCAACTTGTCATCACTGGAGACACCGACGATCAGACGGCTTCGCGCGAATTCTTCTGCGGGCTGAGTTACGAGCAAAAGGTACGGAGCACACTTGCAGTGGTTCACTGGGGTCACCATTTCACGCAATTACGCTCATTGATTCCAATGCCACCAATTTTATTGCAAAGTTCCAATTATTAAGAAAGATAACGAGCAAATGAAATTGCCTGTAGTACATGCCCATTGGCTTCCAAGCCAGTGGCTACTTCTAATTAACCAGTTGGCCACTTTCTGGGGAAAAAAAAGAGAAATCTGCGTTTACAAAATAGTAAAAGAAAATCTTTTGAGTCCTGCATTGCATCACCTGGGTGCTGGAATGCATTTATCGCAGAAATTATTGCTTTGCGACATTACGAAAATGATGTTGATTTGATTGATTGTGGGGTTTAACGTGCCGACGCAACGCAGACGATGAGGCGCGCCGTAGTGGAGGGCTCCGGATTAATTTTGGCCACCTGGGGATCTTTAACGTGCGCCGAAATCTCGAACACACGGGCGTTTTTGCTTTTCGCCTCCATCAGAAAAGCGGCCGCCGCGGCCGGGAATCGAACCCGCGATCTCGTGCTCATCAGCGTAACGCCTTAGCCACTGAGCCACCGCGGCGGGTACGAAAATGATGTCCTTGCCGAATTGGGAGGGTATTTGAATGTTCATTGCTATTTGTGGATTTTTTGGTATAAAATCACATGCATTGCCGCTGGCTAGGAGTCGAGCATGTTACCAAGGATTGGTTATTTAAAATAAGCAACTAAATAAAGAAAGGTCTATTTTCACTTCATTAGCCCTTTAAGCCAGGAATGAAAAATGTGGTGCAGGAAGAAATCGTTCGCTACACCTGAAGCTTTGCACTAGCTGAAACTGAAATGTGTGTTTAGTCACGCTCTACTTGACTGCGCACACTGCTGGTGCTAAACCAAAGGCAGAAGGGGTTAAACTCAAGATGGTCATACCAAGCTCATCTTGTGTTCAACTCCTTTCAGCTGTGGTTAGCTTAGCGCCAGCAAAGGGCTCAGTTAGAAGCCAACCTGCGTGACAGTGTTCATGTAGGAGAGCTAGCCAAAAGGGGTTCACATGACTGCCGCGATCCCCACCCAGTGGAATGAATTGTGTACACACATCCAAGTACATGCATCCTTGGCGTGTACTTGGATGTGTACTCGATCGAGGGATGAACTAGCTAAAATTTGGTGGAAAAAGGTGGACTCAGCTAGCACTCAATAGACATCGCTAGAGATCTTTCAGAGGCCTTCGTCCAGTAGTGGACACAACCAGGCTGATGATGATGATGGCAATCCCGTATACCTAAGCTGTGGAAGCAGATTGCGGCTTGCGTGGCAAATCAGCTCTCCCACAGCGTAGCGTCACCTGCCACACGTAAAATTGGCGCCCAGCACCGATTCACCGCTGCAGAGTGCGTGCGTGCAGGCCACCACCACGAGGAGCCGTCGCGGGGGTGCAGCGTCCTCGGCGTCCAGCGGCCCCAGCAGCGGGCGCCGTTTCCAGTGCTCGTACTGCCCGAACTGCTTCCCGACGGACTTCCACCTGCGGCGGCACGTGCGCATCCACACGGGCGAGCGGCCCTACCGCTGCAGCCACTGCCCGGCCGCCTTCACCCGCAAGGACCACCTGCAGCTGCACGTGCGCTCGCACACGGGCGAGCGCCCCTTCACCTGCCGCTTCTGCCCCAAGGCCTACGCCCGCAGGGACATGCTGCGCTGCCACCTGCAGGCGCACCACCACGCCTGCTAGGGGGGCCAGGGCGAGGGGAGGAGAGCCTGCGGCCGCGGTGATGTGCTAACAGTCGTGGTGCCGTGGATGGCCTCGTTTTCGATGCTACGCGGAACTCTAGTGAACTACGGCTTGCATCATCAGCCTGAGTAGAGAAGAGGTTGTGTTAGCGAGTGAAACGCTAATGCAGTGAATGTGTTCGCATATTATGTGCTAACAGTTGTGCTGTGCACGCCTGCCGAGCTCCTCCAGTTGTGGTGTCGTGGTTTGCCGCATTTTCGATGCGATGTGGAACTACTCCGACGACGCTGGGAAGTGCTGGGGCTACTACAGCTGGCATTGGCCAGTGGGAAAAAAAGAGTGTGCCGCTGTGTTAGCGAGTGAAACGCTAACGCAACAAATGCGTTAGTGGTTGCAGTGCTAACAATCGAGTTGTGCTGTGCTGTTGCAGCTGATGGGCCCCTTCAATGCCATGTGGAAGTGTGCGCTTTACTCCAACAACTTGCAGTGCTGGTGAGACTACAGCTAGCATCGGCCAATGGGAACAAAAGAGCAGACGTGTTAGCTAAGTGCAGTGCTAATGCAGTGAATGCATTAGCAGTTGAAGGGCTAACAGTTGTGTTGTGCTGCGCTTTCGCGTTGTTTGCTTCTGTGGGCATAAAGCAGACAACGTCCCTCTGGATTGCTTTCACCTGTACATCGCAACCGCCTCTGTGCACCTCGAAGCCTCAGCAGTGCGGTGTGGGGTCACTGAAACAAAGTATAGGCATATTTTGGGAGAAATATTCGCCGCTGCGACAAGGGTTGCTGCTGCAGCTTTCGCGTGACACTCATTTGGCATCGTGCACATCTCAAAGTGTGCGACAGGTGATCCTGCTGGTTCGGTGTGCCGGAAGATCCTTTCGGTGTTGCCTGTCGGTGAATGTGCAGAATGCTACACGACTCGAACCGAGGCAACGCAGCCTGTAGAGATACCAAGGTGGGGCTTTGTGTCGTCGGCCACACTGCTGAAGGCCACTGACTCTGCAGCGTGACATTGCCAGCTTGTTGTACAGCACGTCAGAAGCCAGTTTATTCCTCATACTTGGTACAATGCAACGAACTTGTTCCTTAGCAAGAAAATATGTATAGTATATTACTAGGGATCCTGTGCTCTCCCTGTGAGCTGTTCTTAAAACAGCTTCCTTCAATTTTTAAGTAAACTCTGTGAAACCTGTCGGTCTTGCTGCTTTTTTCCCACTGATTTCAAATACGCCATTATTTTTTTAGTCAATCAATTAGTTACCAAGATAATTAGATCTAATTAGCCATATTTGGAGGAACAATAGACAAAACAGTGCTAGTCACAAAACTGTAATCTTGATATTCTCTAATACTAGGTATAATAAATGCAATAAAAGAATCAGTTTTTTGATGCACTGCTTGGAACTAATTTTACAGCTCATTAAACTTTGGCGGCACCAGTGGCAAGGAAACATTTCAACTGCCCATTTCAAACACCAAAGTTTAATGAGCTGTAAAATTAGTTCCAAGCAGTGCACCAAAAAACTGATTGTCTTTGCACTCACCAGGGTTCATGTCATAAAAAATGTAAAGATTGCAGTTTTATGACAACACTGTTTTGTCTATTGTTCCTCCAAAAATGGCTAATTATCTCTAATTATCATGGTAACTAATCGACTTGCTCAAAAAATAATGGCATATTTGAAATCAGTGGGGAAAAAGCAGCACGAATGACAAGTTTCACGGAATTTACATAAAAATTAAAAGAAATTGTTTTCAGAGCCACGTCCCCCCATAAACAGTGTGTAGAAGTGCGGTGTGAATTCTTACTTGTTGCCTCAAAAAATGAACACTTATGCTGCGAGAAATGAACGGCAAAATTCCTAGTTTGAAAACAAGACTGGGTACACCCACGCATATTGTGTACACCGTGTGAAATGACGGTTCTCATTGCGATTGCGAAGTTCCAGCTGTCACTGCTTTAACCTTTTTTACCGCTGCTAGCTTCTCGCTGCTGTCACCAGGCATAGTCTGTGAGGAGTGCAGTGAAAACATTGCATTTATACCAAGCTTGGCCTTGTGACCGCGTAGAAAATTTGGGCGAATTGGTCAGTGTTCACCTTGGTATGGCGCAGCACCAAGAGACGGAAGATGCCAAGACAAGCACGTCCTGCGCTTTTCTTCCTGTGTTTTCTCCATCTCTTGGCACTGTGTCATACCAAGATGGCTTCGTGAGTCAGCTGTACAGGCCATGTTTTGTGAGCGCTCGGTTTGTGTTTTTGAGTTAAATTTCCGACCGCTGTTTTTTCCGGTATAGAACAAGAACACCTGCGTGGGAGAGCTGCTCAGTTATTCTATTCTGTTACCACAGATTCGATGATATAGATACGCTGCCCTTCGCTACTGCATGCTGTGCAGGCCACAGGGTTTTTTAACACATTAGGCACCAAATTGTCCCACTTTTTTTGAGTGACAAGTGGGTGTAAACTGCGTTTGCGGCTGGCTACATTTCTTCACTCGCCACGTGTAGCCAAAAGTGGACAATTAAAACATGCATTCCATACCTCCTTTGTTGCCTGGGCCATGTCTGCGCGTATTGCGGTGTCCCTTGAGCTCAGTGGTGCAATGTGTTGCTGCACATGGCCGGGCTGTGCTGCCTCTCTCCTGCTTACGATATGCGTGCTCACACGCATGCATTGCTTACCCCCCCCCAAAAAATGCAAGCTGCTGCCTCACCTCAACTCGTACAGCATCCGCAGAGTTTCTGTAATCGTTTGTGAGCTCACACATCAGTTGAGGCAAGTTTATTCCTTTTCATTTTTTTTTCACTCATTATTATTCAACAAAAATTAGAAGTAAAAGAAGAGAGAGAGAGAGCTTCATTACGAGCATCGTAATGTGGGGTCGGGGTCCTCAGTGCAGACTCCATTGGAGACCCCTGCTGCCAGGGCCTTTCCAGCTGCAGGCCAAGCTGGGAGCCAGGACCGGAATAGGACAGCTCCTTTTCCCTTTGATCACGGGAAGGGCACGCGATTCTTTGAACCTGGGGGTTTTCCGAACACTCCCATACCATGCAGTGCAGGTAGCCTGGGGCAGCGCAGAATTTGCAGAGGGGAGTACTGCGTAGCATGAAGCAAGTAGAGTCTGATCGGATGAGGAAAGGTATTTGTTTGGAGGAGCCGGAGGCAGTGCTCTTGCCCCTTGGTTAGAGATTCGTGGGCGGGAGGATTATCATTTCTGGTACCTATAGTACTCTGTCATCTCTCGAGGGACGAACAGTTCTGTGGAAGAAAATGTACCGCCACAATAACAGTTTTGCAGTCTCAACTGGGTGCAATACCTACGCATTGTTGTGCAGTTGGATGCAAAACAGTTCGTGCCTGTGGATTCATTCGTGGTGAGAGGTGCGCGTATATGAGAACTAGCATGGAAAGAAGCGGCGACAGTGGAGGGCTGCCGTGGGATTAACTTGGACCACCCAAGGAACCTTGGCGTGTGCTGCAATGTTGACACGTGGAGCGTTCTAGCTTTTCGCCTCCACCTGAAAAGCTGCCGGCCGTAGCACAAAAAAGGGAAGAGGAAGTGGGAGGCAGGGATTGAGAAAGAGGGCCATGAAAACGTGACGCGAAGAGTAGAGGGAAGGAGGTGAGGCCAGGTGAAGATGAGAGGATCGTAGGAACTTTAGTGGAGGGGGAAAACGGAAAGGAGAAGAGTGAAACGCGAGAGAGGAGTTTAGAGGAGAGGAAGCGTTGCGACGGAGGTGAGGGAGGGCTGGATAAATAGGACAGAGTTGAGGCCAGAAACGGAGAGAGGAGGCGTTATGTGGCAGGGGTGGCAGAAATTATATTTTCTCTGTACGTCATTTGCAGCGCGATAGACAAACAGAGATGCGGACATTTTTTTTTTCCCCCTCTGTCTAGCAGACTGCAAGGGTAGTGCGGGAGCGGTTCCGATAGCACGCGATTTCGACAGGACAGAAACTTCCTTTCCGCAATGTTTTCATATGCAAATACAACACACGATCGGGACCAGGCATGGGGCATAGTGACTCAAAGTGTACAGTGAAGAACTCTGGGCATGGGACAGGGCTGCGAGTAACGAACGGGGCACTCGATGGCTGCCCCCATCAACTGGGCAGCGCTCGTTTTCAATCTGCTTTATGATGGTGTCGTCTGTAGGAGACGTTCATTGCCGACGCTTGCAACGAAATCGGTGCGGTGAGAGCTGTTCCAATCATTCGCGTTGTGCTGTTGGTTGAGCAAGCATGCAGGTGCATTCGGCTGCCCGGAGGAAAATATCATGCGACTCCGAACCTGGGAAGCATTCTTGTTGCCCGAGTGGCAATTTGTCTGTGCGGGCAGTGCGACAGCAGCAGTCACACTTTACTGCACAAACCGTCGCTAATCGTGGCTATTGGCCGAGAATCTGCGTAGCCCTCTCAGACTCGTGCTTGCTGTCTGTCTGGCGTTTACTGAAATTTGAGCAGGAAGTAACCTCCAGTTGTGAAATTAAAGAAGTCAAGAGCGCACACATGAGAACAATGATGAAAGCTTTTTAGCAGCTGTAAATAGACAGAACGAAAATAAAAAATTCAGCGCTCGCATACATGGAAGAAATAATGTTTCGAGCTGATATATTTTATAAATCGCTTAAAATATTCAAAAGTAACAATCTCACGATGTTTTTGCACTACTTTAATTTAATGCTGCCCAACGATCGAGCCTTGTTGTGAATCGGGTTTTGACGTAATTACAACGCTCACCACCTAAATCATCGGGCTGGGACGGCATGTCGCCATGTCGACGTCAAAGCAGGTCGTGGTTGGAACCTGCGTACGCAACACCCGGCAATGCGTGGATTGGAATTGTTGCAAAAAAAAGAATAAACTGGCGCAAATAAAAGCGCAGTTCCGCTTAGAGCAGAGAGACACGCACGTTGTAGACGGTTTGCTGATCTTTATCGGCATCAAAACACGGACACCTGAAGCGCTATAGCGCGCTAAAGGACGCGTGCGTTCACCCACGATGCCCACGACGCCTTGTCATGCAGGCACTGCGTCACATGGTACGACACAATTCTCTCATAAGGAGTGAAACAAACCCGCTTGCTCGTGTACGAGTCGACCCTCCAGCTGGGATACTAAGGGTGAATGTAGGCTTACGAAGGATATCGCATAATTTTGAAGCCGGCTTTCGCAAACATTATGGTGGAAGCGCAGCTTAGCGCTGCCGAAAATGATTCCTAGATAGAGCACAAGTTGTCGCTCAAGTAAACCAAAACACTTAACAAATGTTACAATGCGAACAGTATATTCGAGGGGCATGCAGTTGCTTACCCAAACACTTCCTGCCTATAACTAGCCACGGCATTACGTATAGAACAATTTAATACTTCACAACCGTGCAAAACTGCGCACATCAAAACAACGTAACGGCGCTTGTGGATGGAAATAAAATAAAGCTCTCCTTCGCAATCGCTGTCAAATATATCAGGAACATTTACGGTTCATAGCACGGCAGTCACATCGGGCGGAACAGATTCTGAAGTACCGACCTGGCACAAACTGCGAATACTTACAAAAATCCTCCCTGTTCTCTGCGCGTACTACGACAGCGATGCACAAAGAGGCTTCACCACAATGTCAGCGACGCAGTGCAGCGCTGCCGCCAACTCTATGCCACTGGCCTTTGGCGCCAAAACTGATTACTCTCTAACCAGAGTGCGCCCAGACCATAGCCTCCATACGCATGTGGACGCTGCCAACGCGGTGGAGGAGGCAAAGGCAGAGAGCAAGGCTTTTACGTGAAACGTGAATTTTCTCCCACCGCCTTCTCAGTCACACGAGGCTACAAAAAAATGGCGCATTAAGGCACTATACCCTCGACAAAAGTATTGGCATGGGATTTTACGGACGGCTACAAGAAAGCCAGAGGAACAACTGCTAAAAGCAGTCGTAAAAAATACGTTTTAAAGACGTAGTTTTCGGAGGGAAATGATCCTTGCAATTATTGACTTCTACAAGCCGTCTTCTCCTGTCTAAAATCCCTTTCTGACGTTTAATCCACAAATACGACGTTTTCTAGACATTCTGTGCTGCCTGGGTGGCCACATCTAAGCCTAAACAGGTTTGGTAAGCTATTAAAGTCGTCACCTGCCCTGGACGCAATTGCCACCTTAGCACAAAAATGGACTGAACCCTGTACAACAGTGGCTCACGTAGTTTCAAATTGGTAAGCACAGTCATGAGGTAAAAGCAGTACACTGAATGCATAAAATTACACCCACCTCCCCTCGCGGGAACCCTGGTGTGATGCAACGCATCTCATGGGGGGTTCCATTGGCGTTTTCCATCGTATTGATTACGCTTATAGCAGGGATTCTCACGCGAAGGGGAGGTGGGCGTAATTTTCCATTTTCACCATGCAATGCACATGCAGTACACGTATGCTCAGGTACGGTCTTTATTGCAGACGAGAATGAGTGCCTTGTAGTCCGTAAAATGCACAGTTAGGGGCTCGACGTAACGCGGACGACCGTCGACTGAGACCGTCGGAGCGCAGCATGCCGCTTTATATTCACAGCGCCCGAAGGAGAGGAGAGCGCGGGGAGAGAGAGTACTGCACATGCGCAGCGCCGCCCACCGGCGCCTAGCAACGGAGTGAGAGCGCGCTGCGCCAACCCGCAGCTGTTTGGGAGAGAGTGTTCGCTATCGGAGAGAGGAGAGGCGCAGGTGTGCGGACAACGCCGGACAGACGCAGGAAGGATCAGAGGGGCGAGCATGAGATGCGTTGCATCTAAAATCGAGCTAGCCTTTGTGGAACACAGTTGTCGGCCTACCTTGGGATTCCAAGAGGTAACCACGAAGATGGCCATTCCGCAAGAAACACAGGATGTAGTATTTATCCCATGCAAGCAGAACGTACCACCAAGCTCGAAAACTGAATGCACGTAATTGCAATAAACTACCACAGTGTTGGTGTTTTGTTCTAATCGCACGTAAGTATCGCACGTAAGTATAGCACGTACAACAGGTGCAGATATATGTATGCGAACGTGGTGTGCAGTAAGCTCCCTGGCAAGAGTAGGTTTGAAGATGATTTAGCCGGTGCTGAAGTCCAGCAACGCCTGCTGCGCTTGCCTTCTTCGGCGGGCGTCATCTGCGAGTATAATAAATTTGCCAAACTGAGCAAAACAAGAGAGAAGCTCCTTTGTCCACCTGGTCTTAATCCTGTTGCTTTTCGTGGGTTGAGCAGCACCAACTTTGTTTCAGCTTCACTGCTACTTTGCTTACGTGGTAAGTGATTGTAGGTCTCGTACAAGCGAGTCAAAACTCGTTTTACCTGTTCAAACTCTCCGGGGGATGATGGATCACTGTTAATTGGGAACCGCTGTAACCACGTGACAGGAGCAATCAATCAATAGAGAGTTTTAGCTAACCGTTTTCGACGGTCCGCTCCGGTATCAGCGGCACGCTCAGCGCAAACCGGAGCCAATGCCGTTCGCGGAAAAGCGCGGCACGCATGCGCAATGGCGCTATATCTTTGTCAAAATTGTGGGCCAAGCCGACAACGTTCAGTGTTCAGCGGAAAATTCAGTGTACAACCTTACGTCCCGAGGAAAGCTGGAACTTTTTATGCAAGGAAGCTAGAGAAAGCACTTTTTCTTTCTTACTGCCTCAAAATATTTTTGTCACATTTACAGGTGAAGCCGATTATTTGAATCCTTTGTGGTCGAGAAGGCTTAGGATTGGCCCACAAAATTTTGATATCGTGTTTTGTCAAAACTGTCAAAATTTTGACGTGTCTCCGCCCAGAATGTGGCTGGCTCTGTGCGCCAAAGCTACAAGCCTGCCATATGTCGCAATGGATAAAGGGCTGTAGATTGATCCAGACCACCTGGGATAGATCATTAGCGTGCGCCGAATTCCGTATTCTCGTGAATCTTTGTTTGAAGACCGCTACAGTAGGATTCAAACCGGCGACTCCGTGCGCCACCGCGCAAGAGATGCTTCCCAGCAACGCGCGGAAGCGCCGCAGTCAAGTAAAGGCGCGCGCGTTCTGTGCCTTGAGCGTTTTGTTCAGCTTATCGAGCTTATCACGCTTACACCTGTACCCCAATACCCTCACTCTGGCTTCCTACATGCGTTTTTACGCGTTTCTTAGCGCACCCAGAAACGTACGTTACTCTCGCGAAGCAATATTTGGCCACAGCGCTAGAAGAGCGTCTCAAAATTCGCGCCCTATGAACTGACAGACGCTTCGAAATAAACGTAAAGAACGTAGCAAGTTAGCATTGTACTAAATTTCGATTATTCTATAAAGTTTTATACCTGTATTAATAAAACAAAAAGATTGCGAACTCGTTTCAACAAAAACTCTTCAGTCTTATTATTAGCCGCAAGCCCCGTACTAGCCGCCGCCAGTCGACGTAGTTGGCTATGTCAGCCATGTCAGCGCTCGTTTTCAATCTGCTTTCTGATGGTGTCGTCTGTAGAAGAAGTTCATTGCCGACGCATGCAGCGAAATCGGGGCGGGGAGAGCTCTTCCAATCATTCGCGTTGTGCTGTTGGTTGCCAATTAGCTGAAGCAAGCGTGGAGGTGCATTCGGCCGCCGGGAGGAAAATATCATGTGACTCCGAACCTGGGAGGCATTCTTGTTGCCCGAGTGGCAATATGTCTGTGCGGGCAGTGCGACATCAGCAGTCACACTTTACTGCACAAACTGTCGCTAATCGTGGCTATTGGCCGAGAATCTGCGTAGCCCTCAGACTCGTGCTTGCTGTCTGCGCCACTGCAGTGGCTTTGATGGGCCAGAGTGCTGATACTCTTAACTGCTTCGGAGGTTGCGGGCGTTGCCTTGCACAGCAAGTTAAAATCATGGCATTTGCAGGAATCTTTAGAACCTTGTAGGACGTACAGTTAGTATGGATACAGTGAACTAGTAGTTTGGATATCCGCGACCACTGTAAGAGAAGCTGGTGCTTGCTGGGGGAGGAGTGGTAGGGAAGGCAGACAAAAGAAATGGTTGTCGCGCCTTTCTGGACTGAAAAAAGGCCATCGTCGTGTCTTTTTTTTAATTTTTAATACAAGTTTTACTCACTCCCTCCACTAGCATCTGATAAGCAATGAGTGAACTAACCTTCTAAAGTTTTTAGTTGCCATATGCAACCTTACGTAAAAGAAGCAAATAAGGCTGGCGATCGCACATTATTCCTTGCAACTTTGACACGCTGCTGTCATTAGGTGGAACTCAAATGTGTGGCTCCAGCTACACACTTATTTACAAAGGAAGGGGCGAAGCTTGCAGTTGCACATAAAAATAAGCTTGTTCTGAATCACACCTGAGTGCTGCTCCAATTCTGCTTATCGAGTCTAAATCATAGGAATTTAGGTGGAAACGAGACTAGCTTAACAAGTTCAGTCTGTTTTGCTGTAGTCGCGTGTTGAATGTGACAGACCACTTGGGAAAAGCTCACATAGGTCGCTGTGTTTCAAGTGGGAACGTGCGTTGTCAATGTACCTAAAATCTTTGCAAGAACGCGAGCAGCATGTTCTTTTGCTTAATACTGAGTAATAAGCAATAAAGAAAAAAAGGGAGACATCTAGGCTGCAATCATATGTAGGCTGCCAGCAGTGTAGTTTGCTATGTGTTATACTGCACCAAGCCAGCCTCAGTAGTAGATTATGGCATTCTGTGCGAGATTGTACCCGCCCATTGCATTTTCTGGAGCAGCCATTGGATTAACGGGCAAAGCTTTATTGACTATTTTGCCTGGCGTACACAAAAACATAGCAGGAATTTATGCCCTTCGAGTAATCACACTTGTGACTTACGCCGAAACCCTGGCAATAGATGTTGTGGTATAACTGGGGAAAATGTGAACTGTTGGTGTGCACTTGTGGTTGTGCATGCCGTTTGCAAGAGCTGATTATCGGACTGGCATCGCAAGTTATAAAAAAGAAATAGTGATGAATGTGATCGCAATTGTTTGTGCTAGTGAAGGCAGTGAAACGGCTCATATTGTTATTTTGCTGATTTTGTTGTAAGTGGTTATGACAGTGAGTAGCGGGCACATTCTTAGAGCAGTGTCAGTGAAAGGATGTTTCTTGACATTCGGTCCCTGTATTTTATCTCAGTTGCTTTTGAAATCTCGATTAACTGATGCAAATGTGTCGTGGAATTTCAGGCAACAAGTTGAAAACTGGTGCCACAACGAATCCTTCAACCTAGTAACAATTCACGTTACTGAATTATTCTTTTCTTTTCCTTTTAATTTTTAAGTAAACTCTGTGAAACTTGTCAGTCTTGCTGCTTTTTTCTCACTGATTTCAGATATGCCATCATTTTTTTCACTTGGTCAATTAGTTCCCGAGATAATTAGAGGTAATTAGCCATTTTTGGAGGAACAATAGACAGAGCAGTGTTGGTCATAAAAGTGTAATCTCTATATTTTCCAATACTAGGAACCCTGGGGAGTGCAATAAGAGAATCGTTTTTATTGATGCACCACTTGGAACTAATTTTACAGCTCATTAAACTTTGGTGTTCGAAATGGACAGTCAAAATGGTTCCTTGCCAGTGGCACGTGCCACCAAAGTTTAATGACCTAAATGACACTGTCACGTATTTAGGTCATTCAGGTGTCTGTGTGTGAATAACCTTCTCAGAGTCCAAGATATCTTCAAGTGTATGCCTTAAAATCAATTTCGCCTAAACTACCGAATGCGCAGTTGCAAGCAGTCACATTTTAACTTTCAGCCCTGGAAGCGTCGGGGTTAATGGCTGTGCTGCAGACCAAATTACTTTGTTTTTGCCAAGCTGCGCACTTTCTACGGGGAGCGTGCTGTAATTTAATTGCTGCTGTTGATTAACTTTCCCTTTACATCATCACTGCTACCAGCCTGGTTGTGTCCACTGCAGGGCGAAGGCCTCTCCCAAAGATCTCCAGCCGCATCTGTCGAGTGCTAGCTGGGCCCACCCTTTCCTTCCGGATTTCCGTAGAGCCCTTGGCCGACGCCTGTTGCGTTTAAGTCTATTGGCAGCCACTCCGTGAAACGGATGGTCCCTCTGTTGTTCCTCACGTGCATGGCATGTCCCGCTCATGGCCATTTGCTTCGCTTAATTTGAACCAGGGCCTCTCTCACACGAGTCTGCTCCCTGATTTAGGCAGCTGTTTTCTTATTCCTAGTGATGAAACCGCAAGTTCTGCCCTGTACGTCATTAGTGGAAGAATGTATTGGTACTATACCAGCTTTTTGAGTGGCAGAGGTAGCTTACTAATCGGGATATCAGAATTAGTAATTACTTACAACAACAGTTATTTGTCTCCTTTAAATACTTAAAAATTATGTGCATATGTTAAAAATTACCACTCTTCGTGTCTATCCTGTGTGTATTGCTTGCAATTTAGATGCCTAGTTTTTGTTTCTCAGATTGTTCGTTGTTTTGTGTATATTTGCTGACCGCCATTCTATTTCTTTTGCCATGATAGTTGTCGCTGTATGTATATTGTTTGCTTGTTTTGGGCCAGCTTACTCTTGGGGAAAATGCTCGCAATGTTCATGTTTTGTTGGCCCCAAACATTTTGAAGCATGATTGTTTCTCGGTTTGTCTCGAGCCCGTAAAAAGAGCAGTCTTGTTCATTTTACTCCTGTAGGCCTTGCCACTGTGCATTGGTTTGTTTTTTTACCTCCTTCAAGGGCCTTATTGCCCACTGAACTTGTCTTTGATTTTACTGTACTATTTACTCATTTTTTTATCAGCGACAGTCTCAGTCGCTGATGGAGGAGGTTCTATAGCTACAGAGAGGACGACTCAGGCGCGCAATGGAACGCAATACGATAGGCGTAACATTGAAGGGACAAGAAGAGAGGGGAGTGGGTCAGGGAACAAACGCGTGTTAAGGACAATATTAGTAGAAATCAAGAAGAAGAAATGGACGTGGGAGGGCATGTAATGCGAAGGCAAGATAACCGTTGGTCATTAATGCTTATAGAGTGGATCCCTAGAGAAGGCAAGCGTGGCAGGGGGCGGCAGAAAGTTAGATGGGCAGATGAGATCAAGAAGTTTGCGGGGATAAATTGGTCGCAGTTAGCACAGGACCAGGATAATTGGAGATCCATGGGAGAGGCCTTTGCCCTGCAGTGGGCGTAGATAGGCCGGTGGTGATGATGATGGTAGCTACAGAACCTCCTTCTGTAATACATATTTTTTTGGCCTTCTCCTAGCAACTAAGCTAGTTAAAGTTTCAACTGCTGCTGTCGTCAGCCAGTATAAGGATTTATGAGGCATGTTGTTATCATGAAAGTAACCAGTGCTAAACCATGTGCAGTGTTTGTTCTTTAGAGAAGTCTTACCTTTATTTCCCCATTGCACTGTCGCTGCTGTCACAGTTGCTCCCCATGTTTGTTCCAGATCCACACGCCTCCTGCAACTTGACCATCCAAGTTTAGCGTCACAGCGGTCACTTGCACCGTGGGCGACTTGTGCAGACTGTCAAGGACGATGGCAGGATGACGGCTAAGGAGCTGACGAATTCCCGGGAGGATGGCCTCCTCGTGTAGTCCTTTCAATAGCCGCATGTAGAAGGCTTGCGTAACTGGTTCTGGGTGTTGGTGGCGTATCTTTTGTTCAATACCTGTAGGAAGAGAAACTGAAACTCCCCCGACGTAGCGTGGCACGAGAATATCTCTTGTTTTTGTCTCTGTCTACAGAACTGGAAATTTCTGCTGGTCGTGTTGTGGAGGGATGAAAACAGTTTGTGTCTTCTGCCCTGGCCTGCCAGTGACGTGACTTTTGTACAGCCCATGTGGCCGTGGCACTGGGAGATTCTGGGATAAGAGGGGAGGCCTGATCTTTGTGCAGTTGGAAATGTTCCACCCTGGTGTTTGTTAATGATCATAAAGAGGTGGCTCGCATGGGCACGGGGGCCCGGGCAGAGCTCGCTCCTCGCGCTCGTGGCAGTGGCTTGTGTTCAGTCCCTGAGATCAGAATGTTGAGGAACAGGACCCAAGGCCATTGTTCTGCTAAAGACGCACCTTAATCCCCTCTTCTTTCACTAGTTCATGATGATGATCAAACCCCCTTGACACGCCGTCTTCATCCTTTTTCTCAGCAGCGTTGTTATGGTATACAGTAAGTGGTACTTGAACCGCTGTTTGCTGGGCATTGCTTCTGCCCGCCAAGCTCAGTGCCCAATCCCACTGCCTTTGTGCTCCATTGACAATTACTTGTACAAGTTCTTTCTGTGAACTGTCGTTTCCTTCTCCAGCTGATGAGCTCAGCGACGTCAAGGTCAAGAACGAGGGCTCAAGCCTGCTGCATGGCGCAGCAACTGCTTCAGTTGTCGATGCCTTCCTTTCTCCATGAGTACAGAAATGAGCGAGCAAGTGAAGAAAAAAAAAAAACATCTGATTTTCAGCTGCCCTGTTTCTGCAGTAGCTGCTCCAGTTATGCGATTCCTGTTTCTCCTGAAAGCGTGCGGAACAAAATGAAAGGGGCTGATTGCGTTCTAATAACACTTGCTGTCATTGGTCATATACCTATTAAAAAAACAAATCCAGATCGATGCAGCAGTTCAACTTACTTTATTTCAGTCTTGTCCTAGTGCAGGTACGGCCAACCACATCAAATAGCGTTTGCGTGCTGGTTGACGTGGCAGTAAGACAAGCACTGCACCATCCTGTAGTGCGCATCTCTTGCAGTAACTAACGCTTTTAAACCTTAGCTGCCTGTTTTCACGCCTGTGGTAGTAATTGTGCAATACGTCTTGGCAACATTGCAGGGCACGGTGGTTTCGACTGTGGTTGGGAGCCTCGGTCAAGACTTCAGCGGTCCGCTCGACATCAACCAGGCCACTGGCGAACACTCGTGGTACAGCGCCAAGTCCTGCCAAGATAGCTGCCAAAAAACAAGGGGTAAAGGAATTGCTTCTGATCATTTAGAACTGGCAACTGTGTTGTCTAATAGTTTGACAATGCGTACCTGGTACCAAGAAAGAAGAAAAGCTGCTACCACAGTCACTTCGTTAATGCTTTGAGGGCAAAAACCCAGATGAAAGCCTTTTCTCGCATTTTTAACGCAGATTTAATCCCGCTCCTGTAGTTGGAGGATACAGTAAGTAGTAAGGGCGTGAGTGCCATCTTTCTGCTGTTGTTGAAAAAGTGACATTCAGCTTGGGTGTCCTCAGGCTCATAACCTTACGATTGCGTGACCTTTACTGCCCATGCCAAAGGGACCCCGCAACACTTTTGTCATCACTTTTCGAAAGCTGAAATACCTTCAAAATGTAGTCAACAAGTGCATCCAGTATTTAGATTACAGGGCCACACAGCACCCTAGCAAAATACCACTGCTCTAAGCCAATCCGATAAACTGGAAACTTGTTCAGAAGATTTGTCTCTCTTTCTTAGTCTGGGCATTGTTTTGAAGCTTGAATGACATCGTTAAAGCAGTGTTGCAGCTATTAGCTAGCTTCGTAGCAATAAAGGCATAGCAACAAATGCGTTCAATATCCATGTTGGAGGAAACCACACAACAAAAGCAAAGCAAGAGCTCGAAGATGTATCGGCTATGATAAGCAAATGTGCAGTGTCACTCGGTGCTGTTGATGGGTATTTTTATTTATTTATTTAGACAATACTGCAGGCCAGAAATAAAGCTCAAGCAAAAGTAAAAACAATGATTATAGTGCATGTCAGCCGAATACAATTATACAGTGTTTAGGCTTCAATACAAACGAACAAAAAAAAATGAGGAAGAAAAACAATTAGTACGTAGTACATTTTAAAAAAGCTGCTCAATTGACACATGCAGATTGTGGGAAGTATAAATGCAGTGGCCAGGAGACGGTTCCACTGAGATGTTGTTCGAGGGAAAAGTGAACGTAAGCGTTTGTGTGGGCAAACAAAGGGGTAAATTTCAGAGGGTGATGTTGCCTGGTAGATCGGGGTAAAAGGGGATGTGATATGGCGATGGGATGCTTTTGCAGTGCTTCCAAACTTAAAGGGAAGAGTGAAAGCATTTGTAAGCAGTGTTGCAGGACCTCTTTGGAAATATTGCTACAGGTATATTGGGCAGAAATAAATATATTGTAACGTGGCGGCAGCACAGACGACACGAACCATGGCGACGAATGATGAACGATCTATTTACACCTTATGTACATGGCAGCCAAGCCAGAGCCTGCACAGGCAGCGCACCCCACAGATCTTCTTCATCGTCGTAGGCTGAAATGACAGAGCCACGCTGTGTTGCCCTCTTCATCGTCTTCTCATGACATGGCCCCCCGGTTGAAAGCGACCGTCCCAGTTGCCGCCGCCGTAGTAGGCGATGTGGTGAGGATGAAAGATGAGAAGACAATGTGCAATGAAGCCCTTGCCGCCACATAGGATGATGATGGTCCCCGCACGGGGCACCTTGAGAAATCCTGGGGACGGTGTTGGTGACACCGCGGACTCCGAGCCCCCATACTCACGCTGTAACCGACAGTGGCCATGAGTTTTAAGGTGAAGGGTAGAAACCACAAACGGCGGCTGTCGGAGTCGTGGTCAAGCTCCGGCGGATGGGCTCCCTGTCTGTTTACCAGGCAGGGAGCTCCGGGACCTCTTTGACCATCAGGGTAAAGTCATTTTAACAGAACGTGCTTTTGGGCGAGTTGGTACATACTGAATGGGAGGCTTAGCGCAAAAAAGACGAGGACGGTGGCAAACGTGACAGGCGCTTCACGTTGAATCAGCTTGTAGAATTGTTACCGCCCACATTATAGAGGCTGCCAAGAGTTCAATCCCTCAAACCTCCGCTACTCCTCAAAATCCCAGAAGGCCCTGGTGGAATGAGGAGTGTCGAAACGCACGCAAAGCGCAAAACAAGGCCTGGGGAAACCTCCGAAGGTACCCAACTGCACAGAATCTTTTTGCGTTCAAGCGTGCCAAGGCAGTTGGAAGGCGTATTCGCCGCGAAGCCAAAACCAACGGCTGGAGAGCTTTTGTGGGTTCTATTAACTCTTGCACCGGCACAAGCAAGGTGTGGAACCGAATAAGAAAGTTCAAAGGGCACAAAAACAACCTTACCCCTTGTTAGCACCACTGGCAACACATTAGAAGACCAGGCAAACACACTGGCCAAACACTATGAACTTATTTCAAGCTCTTCACATTACACAGACAGATTTATAAGGTACAAAACATCTGCTGAGCACAAAGCCATTAGGGACATCAAGAAATCGTCACAAGACTCTTACAACTGTCCATTTTCTATTCACGAGCTTAAAGGGACCCAGAAAAGCTTTGTGAAGGTGGCAATCAAATGCATTCAGGTGGTAGAACACATAACGGGGGATTTTTGAGCCAAGTGTGAGCCCCATACGTTGTACGGATAATTTGTAAACAATTTTTGAAGATCACCTTTCTCAGCCGATGAGCGCGCCGCCGCAGCGAGCCGACCGCGGCTGACGCAACGGCGAGGCGCCCCCCTGATTCGGCTGATCGTCGGTCGCCGGCAACGTCACTGCCATTGGCTTCTGGTTGCTCTTCCTCCTCCCTGCGCGATCCCGAGGCAAAGGCGGGTCTGCAGCGATTGACGCGTGCCTAGGCGCAGGAATGTAGCTAGCGGAGAACGGAAGTCGAGCGTCGCGATGTCACATGGCTATTCCCAGTGTTTCCAGCTTCTTTGAAAGAAACAGAGAGGGAGGAGGAATCGATCGGCAAGGGGGGAGAGGTGCACTTAATTGCTTCTGGCGCAGCTAATACTGAATGTAGATCAATAATTCCAACGGCATTGCATCGCTATATTGGTACTACGCGACAATAAAGGCTTTTTGTAACTTTTACAAAACGCTTTTCTGGGTCCCTTTAAAGTTGCCTTGGGGACGTGTAAGACATCAGCACCAGGTGCAGACCAAATCACATACACAATGATTCAACACCTTCACGCAGACACCCTTGAAACACTCCTTTATTTGTTTAACAAGATATGGAGTGCAGGACATGTTCCACGGGCTTGGAAAGAGGCAATTGTGGTGCCACTGCTTAAACAAGGGAAAGATGCCTCTTCTCCTTCTAGCTATCGGCCAATAGCACTTACCAGTTGTTTAGGTAAACTGTTCGAGAAGATGGTCAATAGAAGGCTCATGTACTTTTTAGAATACCACGGTATTCTAGATAGCTGCCAGGCAGGTTTCCGTTCAGGAAGATCTACAACCGACCAGCTTGTGGCATTAGAATCGTACGTTAAAGATGCTTTTGTCCACAGGCAGCGCTGTATGTGTATTTTCTTCGACTTGGAGAAGGCGTACGATACTGCATGGCGCTATGGCATCCTGCGTGACCTCAAAGCTTACGGTGTATCTGGAAATATGCTCAATACTATAGAAAGCTACCTGTCTCAGTGAGCTTTTCGCGTAAGGGTCGGAACATCACTTTCCAGAATACACATTCAAGAAAACGGGGGTCCCGCAGGGTGGGGTACTGAGTTGTACACTTTTCATTGTCAAAATGAACTCACTCCAAAAGGCACTGCCACCCGCAATTTTCTACTCAGGTGTATGTTGATGATATTCAAATCAGCTATAAGTCTTGTAATCCCTCAATCTGCGAGCGGCAGTTACAACTTAGTGCTAATAAACTTGAAAAGTGGGCTGATGAAAATGGTTTAAGATTAATCCTGAAAAGAGCACATTTGTGCTGTTCTCTAGGAAGCTTGGAGTCCGGCCTGACCCTGAAGTCCTTATTAATAATGTAGTGATTCCCAATCAAAAATGAACACAAGTTTCTGAGTATTCTCGACAACTCAAAATTAAGTGCACTAAAACTATGAACATTATTAAAACACTGTCCAAACAATCATATGGTGCACATAAAACATGCTCCCTCTTTTCAATAGTTTAGTGCGATCGTGCATAGACTACGGCAGCGTGGTGTATAGTTCTGCTTCGAAAGCAGCTCTAAAAATGCTCGACCCAGTGTTGCATTTAGGGCTCCACCTTGCGTCTGGGGCTTTCCGGGCAAGCCCTATAGAAAGCCTGTATGTTGAAACAGACCAGTGGTGCTTAGAGCACCAACGCACTACATGGCGCTTTTGTACTGCATGAGAGCAACGTCGATGAGGAATCATCCGTTCAACGCATTCAAAACACATAATCTGAAAGGTTGTTTTTGAGCCATCCGTCACTCCCTCTGCCTTTTTCTCTCCGAGTGAGAGCAGAGGCAGAGGACTTTGGTGTCACCCTGACCGACACCTACAAAACTAACATCACCGAGTTTATTGCACCTTGGAATCTGCTCCCTGTCATCTGTGACGTGTCTTTCAAGGAAATTGACAAAAGACACGCACCCAAGGAACTTATTTTGCAACAATTTCTACACTTACAATACAAGTACCCATACACTGCTTTTTATACGGATGCCTCAAAGTCTTCCACTGCAGTGGCATGTGCGGCACATGGTCCCCACTTTTCCAGCACAAGAACGCTAAACAGGAACACAAGTATATTTACAGCAGAGGCACATGCTGTTTTAATAACTCTGGAACACATAACACTAACGAATGCACAACAATCCATTATATTCACAGACTTCTTAATTATGTAACAGCGTTACGCTCAGGCAAAAAAAGTATAAATGCGATATTGAACAAAGTCATTAAAGAAATAATGTCAGCGTTTGCTTTAAAACGGACCATGATAGTGTGCTTGTTGCCTGGACACTGCGGAATTCCTGGCAATGAGCTCGCTGACCAGAGCGCTGCCGCAGCAGCACTCCGCTGTGAAATCGATGTCCCTCAGCTGTCCTATCTTGACATAAAACCACTCATTCGTGAGGCACTACGAAAACGCTGGCAGCAACACTAGGACACACAGACAGAAAACAACCTCCACACTATAAAACCCCAAATTGGCAGCCACTACACAGAAAAACATCACAGAAAAACAGAAGTGTACATGTGCAGACTAGTATAGGTCATACATATGCCACTCATTCCCATCTTCTAAATGGAGCCCCACTGCCACGATGCAACAGTTGTGGACATCGTCTGTCAGTAATGCATGCTCTCGTTGAATGTCCGCACTTCCACAGTGCGAGAAAGAAGCATATCCGGGAACTGTACACTCAAATGATTCCACTTCATGCATCATTGTTTTTAGGCGATAAACCCGTCATTCCTAGTAAACGTCTCTTTGCTAACATTGGAGACATTGGATTTTTAAAAGGCATCTCATACCACATATGATAACAAAGCCCCTCAGTGGGGTAGCTTTGATTGAACATTCACTCTTTACCCTAACGTCATAATCATCTGGTTCACTCCAGAGATTGTTTTTAAATAAGGGGCTCTATACACCCCGCAGTAACCTATCGCATTTCTATTTTACTTAAAATTTTACACCAGAAACGACACAACCATTGTGTTGGCGCTCTTTGGCCCTCGTTGCCCTTGCGCCAGAAAACAAACAAATATCATCATCATCATCATGATGGTATGGGCGATGAGTGGTCCCGCGACACGACCTCGTCAAGGCACCGACGAAACGTCGAAAACGTATCCAGAACCACGTCGGACTACTGGGCTGAGGACACTTGTCGTCGTCTGGTCACGTCATGGGGTCATGGCGGTTCTGGATCTGCTCGTCACAGGCTGGAGATATGGGGCGGTGGGACGTCGTTGAGTGCTGGTAGCGGTGGGGCTGGGGCTGCCGACGCGGGTCACGCCGAGGCTGATGAGGTGCGAGGCTGGGGCCAGGACGGGGATGGACCTGCACACTCCACCAAAATGTAACGTGGCGGCAGCACAGATGACACGAACCATGGTGACGAATGATGAACAATCTATTTACAGCTTATGTACATGGCGGCCAAGCCAGAGCCCGCGCAGGCAGTGCGCCCCACAGATCGCCGTAGGCTGGAATGACAGAGCCACGCTGCATTGCCCTCTTCGTCGTCTTCTCGTGACCCTGCACCTATACCACTTGCAAAGGTGGTTTAATCACTACCGAGTAGTAAAAGCGAGAGGCGGGAATCAGCACAGTCTGTTCCAGGTTAACCGTTTAGGGGATCGCTGCTCTTAGCACACGGACGCGCAGAGATGATGATAGCTGGATGCTTCCGGTGCATACCTGAGCAGGGATTGGCTGATCGCCGTCCGTTGATTCTTTCACTTCTCTTCATTACAATCTTTACAATATTTTCAAGATGGCAGTTAGTGGTGCGGGAGTGGGATGATTCAGTACAAAAACCTGCTGCACAGCCAACCACATCTTCCCCCTCATTCCTGACCAACCAGAAACCAGTCCTTCCACAGTAGAAGCAATCATTATTGCCACGCAAACATCGGCTGATTTTGCCTTGACAATATGTTTCGGGGCCCCTTGATTGTTCAAACATACTATTCTTTGCTGGTGGATGAACTGTAGCTCTTATGGTGCTTTCAGGCATGGGGAAACCTTGAAACGGTGAAAGCATTAACAGGAAGTGTTGCATGGTCCCTTTAAAATGTGTTTCGGGGCCCCTTGAACGCTCGGGCTTATCCTTCGTGCAGGCTGTGACCGGCAGCGGAGCCCCCAAGGCCAATGCGTCCCGCCCCTTCCAGTGCCACTGCTGCCCGCAGTGCTTTGTGACGGACTCTGGCCTGAAGCGCCACATGCGCACGCACACGGGCGAGCGGCCCTTCCGGTGCGGCACGTGCTCCCTGGCCTTCTCGCGCAAGGACCGCCTGCGCGACCATGAGCGCTGCCACACCAACCAGTGGCGCCACGCCTGCCACCTGTGCCCAAAGACCTACACCCGCAAGAACCTGCTGCGCCGCCACGTGCTCGTGCACCACTCGTGACCTGTTCTAGGGACCGCTGTTGTGGGAGAAACTTTTTAGAGGTCGTTCCGCAGCGTCACACACCTAAAAACGTCGTTAAATGTAACCTAAGCTAACCTAAACCAAACCTAACACTAGAGTTTTTTTTTTTTTTAATTTCATTTGCTCTTGCACCACATGTGATGTTTTCACACGTTGTAGGAACAACTGTTGTGTGAGAGAGTGTTTTTAAGTCATTCCGCAGCATCATGCCCCTAAAAAGGTTGTTTCAATGTAACGTGTCCAACCTAAAACTGACGTAATATATGAATATAGTTTTTTTTCCAGTTGTGTTTTATTTACAACCATTTGATGGTCGTTGCAGGCCATTTTGCAGCATCATGCAGTTAAAAAAGTCGCTCCAACGTGACCTAGCTTAACCCAACATGACCTAAACCTAGCCTAAAGCTAACCTAGCCTAATATAACAAGTTTTTTTTAACAATTTCATTTCACTCAAAACTACGTGACGCTATGGAACGAACTCCAAAAAGACTCCCCACTGTTGCACACATCTATCCTGTGCTTTGTGACGATGTGGTCATGCTTTGTGCCCTGAGCTTTTGTTTGTGCAATGTGAGACTGTGAAATTTTTTTTATCAAATAGTTTTGCGGAGAGCATTCTAGATGTTTCTAAAAACGTGAGACCGCTTTTTTTTTTTTTTTTTTTTGCACAACGACCACGACAGCAGCTGTGTTCCTGGAAGTCTGTGTGTTTTCCAACTGCACAGTTTAGTATTTTGGACAAGCTTTTGTATCGCTGGACGTTCTTCCAGTGCCAGATTGATGCGAGGCTTTGTCTCAGTCAGGCAAGCCTCACCTCTCCGTCCCAAGTGCCAATGGCCTCACGTGCCGGTGAAAGAACAACACCCCTCAGTGGTGCGAGCTAGTGCCTTCCAGTAGGCACTGTCGTGTTATCTGCACAGATTACACAGACATAGGCAGTTTGAGTTGAAAAGTGCAGAATGGTGTCGCGAAACAAGCTTTGCCATGTCAAGGAGTTTGCACCTGGCATCGGAATGTAGAATATCGTAGGCATAGCGACTTGGCCAAATCCCCCAGGCCAAATCGCTTCCAGCAGAAGATGTGAAAAATTGTTGCCAGAGGGGAGTCGGTTGTTGCCGCTGGAAGAGACAAGTACAGGGCAAGCCTGTAGCACCTCGGGCCACATCTAAGCCTAAACAGGTTTGGTAAGCTACTAAAGTCGTGACCTGCCCTGGACCCAATTGCACCTTCGGACAAAAATGGACGTCTGAACCCTGTACAACAGTGGTTCAGGTAGTTTCAAATTGGTAAGCACAGTCATGAGGTGAAAGCAGTACACTGAATGCAGAAATCGAGCTAGCCTCTGTGGACCACAATTGTCGACCTACCTTGGGATTCCAAAAGGTAACAAACAAAGATGGCCATTCCGCGAGAAACACAGGATGTAGTACTTATCCCATGCAAGCAGAACGTACCACCAAGCTCGAAAACTGAATGCACGTAATTGCAATAAACTACCGCAGTGTTGGTGTTTTGTTCTAACAGCACGTAAGTTGCACAACAGGTGCAGTATGTGTGCGAACAGTACAGTACAGTAAGTACAGTAAGCTCCCTGGCACGAGCAGCCATGTAGGTTGGAAGTTGATTTAGGTGCTGAAGTCCAGCAACGCCTGCTGCGCTTGCCTTGTTCGGCGGTCGTCATCTGCGAGTAATAAATTTGCCCACCTGAGAAAAACGAGAGAAGCTCCTAATTGTCCACCTGGTCTCGATCCTGTTGCTTTTCGTGGGTTGAGCAGCACCAACTTTGTTTCATCTTCACTGCTACTTTGCTTACGTGGTAAGGGATTGTAGGTCTCGTACAAGCGAGTCAAAACTCGTTTTACCTGTTCAAACTCTCCGGGGGATCACTGTTGGGAACCCGCGGTAACCACGTGACAGGAGCAATCAATCAATCTTTGTCAAAATTTTGTGGGCCAAGCCGGCAACGTGCAGGCTGCGGAAAATTCAGTGTACAACCTTGACGTCCGGAGGAAAGCTGGAACTTTTTATGCAGAAAGCAATAGAAAGCACCTTTCTTTCTTGCTGCCTTAAAGTATTTCTGTCACATTTAAAGGTAAAGCCGATTATTTGAATCCTTTGTGGTCGAGAAGGCTTAAGATTAGGCCCACAAAATTGTGATATCGTGTCTTGTCAAAATTGTCAAAATTTTGACGTGTCTCCGCCCAGAATACGGCTGGCTCTGTGCGCCAAAGCTACAAGCCTGCCATGGTGCGCGTGTCGCAATGGATAAAGGGCTGTAGATTGATCCAGACCACCTGGGATAGATCATTAGCGTGCGCCGAATTCCGTATTCTCGTGACTCTTTGTTTTTCGCCTGCTTTAGTAAGACCGCTACAGCAGGATTCAAACCGGCGACTCCGTGCGCCACCGCGCAAGAGATGCTTCCCCGCAACGCGCGGAAGCACCGCAGTCAAGTAAAGGCGCGCGCGTTCTGTGCCTTGAGCGTTTTGTTCAGCTTCTCACGCTTACACCTGTACCCTTACACCTGTACCCTTACTACCCCCACCCTGGCTTCTTGCATGGGTTTTTACGCGTTTCTTAGCGCACTCAGAAACGTACGTTACTCTCGCGAAGCAATATTTGGCCACAGCGCTAGAAGAGCGTTTCAAAATTCGCGCCTTATGAACTGCGTGTCCTTGCAAGACGCGCTTCGAAATCAACGTAAAGAACGTAGCAAGTTAGCATTGTACTAAATTTCGATTGACGGTATAAAATTTTATACCTGTATTAATAAAACAAAAAGATTGCGAACTCGTTTCAACGAAAAGTCTTCAGTCTCATTATTAGCCGCACGCCCCGTACTAGCCGCAGCCAGTCGATGTAGTAGCAGCAGAACAGCTGCTATGGAAATTCGGCAGCAGCATGACAGCTGCTGCACCGCGCGCATCGTTGGACGCGTTGCCGCGCGCACGAATTGAAGCTTGCTGCCGCGTGGTCTGTGGACAAAACATCGCCGTTGCTTCCAGCCATCTGCGGTGTCCCAGCGTGTGCGGAGAGATGCGGCTATGACGGTCAACCTGAGACGCGTCACCGCCGCTGTGTTGGTCGTCTACCTGGCGCTCACATGCTACACCGCATACGTGCTGTTGTCTAAAAACTGTTTCTTCAAGTCCGGAGACGGCGGACGCAGAAAGTCGGCCCCCTTGACTGGTGCGTTTGCGCGGGTCTCCATCAATACGAAGGGAAAAAGTAGAAAAAAAAAAAAGCGAAACTAGATTTAGTTGACACAAGTTTGAGATGGAGTGATGTCTAACGATAGACAGACAACGAAGACTGAAAGAGCATTTTAAAAATTTGGGCGCCAAATCAGAGGAACATCTTTGCTGCTCCACCCAGTGGAATTTGATTTCGCTCTGTATTATCTACCTCCATTCCAAGCAAACCTTACTCTGGAAGTATATCCCCATATCTGCAACAGATGTTACTGCCGGCCACAAAGCATAATACATAGCCTCGTTATTATTATTAGGATGGAACTAATCTCCGAACCTGCCCCGCTCCCGAAGTAATAAAAAAATGTACGTCAAGATTTTGGTGTTTTCAGGGAGTGGGTTATTAGTTGCAAGCTTGAACAGTAAAGCTTGCGGCATTTAAACTTAGCATTGAGGCGGAGCCAAACTATATTTTTGTTTTCAGCTGAATAGCGCAAAGTTCTGCGAGTAGCTTGTTTATTATTTTTTTTTGTTCAACTTTGCCCACTTTGAAAAGAGGCCAAAATTTTTTTTCAGTCATTAAGAGGCCTTAAATATCACAGGGAGCCACGTGCGACAGCCACTTTGTCCAGTTTGAATCGTTTGAGGGAATTGAAGTCGAGAACATTGAAATGAGCATGTCAATGTACAGCGCTGTCCACTGTGATTATTTACAAGGGATTGTGTGGTGATGGAATGCCTCCTAAAGGCACCATGAATGTACTGTTGTGATAAATTGCAATACGAACAACGGAGTGCATGGCTTCGAGTACATGCCGCGCATTGTGGCGACGGGCCGCGTATGCGCACTGCGACAAGTTACGAGAGTCCAACCTTGATATGGAAAGACCGTCGGATTTCCATCGTCCGTTTTGGCGCTCAGCACGAAATAAAAAATAAAGGAATATAGCTGCGTGCGCCGTTTTCACTCATCGCAGCAACAAAGTTAGATAACGCTTGCGTCAGCGGACGCCGAACGCGGTGGGAAGACAAACCGAAACACTCACATGCCAAATGACGGTGTTTTTATATCAACATTAGACACAAACTCTCGTCACCTCTTCACTCTGCGCATACGCGGCACGTCGCCAGGATGCGCGGCATGTACTCGAAGCCACGTGCTTCGTTGTTCGTATTTCAATTTATCGCGACAGTACTGTTCCATGCCTCCGGTCATCCACCAGAGCATATTTCCAGGCACTGCCTGGTCTCCCAGGTGTGCCTAAGCCTTAGCCTCCATGACTGGGCATGACAGCTGCCACATGCGAGTTCCTGTGCTGTCCTTAACTTGCAGTACTTCCGGAAGAGCCGCACAAGTACTTGCGGGTGCAGATCTTGTGCAAGAGCTCCTCTCTCCCAACAGGGTCCAAGGACGGAGGCGAGTGGAACCCGTGGGGCGAAGAGCTGAACCGAAGCAACCTGTCGCGTTCTGCCCACACCATTGAAATATGGGGCAAGGCTGCCATAGGTGAGTGCCCGGCTCGGCAAGCACTGGGGCGGCGTAGTCACCCTGGACCTTAGCCGCGACGACCGGGTTTGTCGCACAAGAAAAACCAACATCCGTAAACTTTAATGTTTACATAAATCGTTCCAACACTCCCCAACAGAAATGAAAATATTCGCGTCCAAGACCACCATTCAGCAACCAAAGAACGTGCATTAATGGTACAGGAGCCTAAACACTCAGAATAATGCCACCAAACTTGAAAATGTTAAAGGAAAGTCTGTTGAATGTCCTCAACCGTGGCATATCACATGTCCTACAACTGTAGCACATCTGGTACCGACTTGCTTTGCAGGCATTGCCGAGACCGGTAAAATTTGTGCGTCTGCAATTTTATGAAAAATTGGGCATAAATAAGAGCGCGTATCTTCAGTTGGTGACAAGATCTACCTGATTGCATTATTGAAAACAAAACCAAAAACTAGAAGTTTTTATATTAATCGACCTGATTTAGGGAAAATCTCCAAGGTGGAGTAAGTTTCGGCGAAGGAAAGTTGGACATCCACCTCAAATACAGCCATATGGCTACACAGGAAAGCTATACAGCTTCCTCTGAAACTTCGTAGTTGAAGAAAAATTAGCCTTGGTCTAGTATTCAAACCCAGGACCACTGCCTAACTAGGGCAGCCGCTCTACCAACTAGCTGGGGCAGTCGCTCTGTTGGTAGAGCAGCTGCCCTAGTTGGGCGGTGGTCCCGGGTTTGAATCCCGGACCAGGACTAATTTTTCTTCAACTACGAAGTTTCAGAAGAAGCTGTACAGCTTTCCTGTGTAGCCGTATGGCTGCATTTGAGGTGGATGTCCAACTTTCCTTCGCCAAGATATATTGTTTCCAAATATATCTGCCTGATCACACTATTCACAACACTTAAAGAAAGAAAGTCACCGCCACTCCTAATCGGTGCAGGTTCATTTTATCACCAAGGCTGAGAAATTCCTGGTGTTTCTGTTCCTCTCTGCTAATATGCTGCAATAGGTTTCCTGATAATTTTCCAGTAAAAAAGCCACAGCAGCTGCTTTGTCCTGTGAAATTCTGTGCAGGCCTGTACCTTTGGGAGCACATCTTCAGTGGCCGCCTGGAGCCAAAAGGTGACGGTGCCTGGAGCTATGGCTTCAAGAAGGTCGCCAACCTCAAGTTCAAGTGAGCATGCAGTGCACAATGCTCCCCTCTTGTGTACTTCTTTGCATGTTTGGATTACAGTGTTGCCATGCTAGTGCAGAGAGCAAAGAAAAGGAAAACGTTTATCAAGCACGGCAGCAGCCCAAATATTTGCTGCTGGTGTACACTGGCAACCTCGTAATGAAGGAACTTGTGCGGTAATTTATGAGGTTTATGCGAACGCTGGTGTTCTTGGACATATTAACGTGGACGAACGGAACAAAGAAGTAACTCTGTACTGGGGGGAAACTTTTCTTGCTTGTGAAAGTCCGAGGACACCAAAGTGGTTCTTACGGTTTCTGAATGCGGAAGCATTAATGCCCGATTGAATGGCTAAGACACTTTGTTTCTGCCGCGTGTTCAGAAGGGCATCGTCCTAATCTGTGTCTATGTAAACGCTTTCGAGTGGCTTCAATCTGTCTCCTCACCATGTTGACAGCCAAGGTGAATTTTGGTGCCTGTCTGTTCACTTGCTTGGCTGTGTTCATGCTGTCTCCTACTTCATCTGTGGTGTGCTGGCGTTAACGGCCGCCTTTTGCTCCTGCCACATTTAAGAGCGTGCTGTGGAATGCTTCGTGCTACGGAGTGCTTCAAAGACACGCGCCAACGAGTCGTTTCGTTGTTACTGACACTGATGCCAGCCTTCTTCGTTCACTTAACGCTTGTGCACCAAAGCAGTCTGGATGTAAGCGCATCACTGGTCATTCCAGGTTCCGTACGGGCCCGTGGATTGTGCCCAGCACGGTGCCCCCCCTCACGACGCACGCGGTGCTGGTGCTCAACGGCCGGGAGCCGGCCAAGGTGGCGGCCGCCAAGTCCTGGCTGGACGCCCTGGACACCCTGCGGCACCTGCGGGGCGTGGCGGTCGTGCTGCTGGGCAGCGAGGAGTGCTCGGGCAACGCCTGGCTGCGGCCGTACTTGAAATCGCAGGGCGGCCGGGTGTTGGCCGCGTTCATTGTCTACGACACCCCCATGGTGGACGACGTTGAGGTTTTCCAGTGGCCCCTCGGGGTGGCCACGTGAGTCTCGCTTTTCTTGGGGGATGCAATTATGGGACGTTGATTTCTGTCTTTTCGTGGCGTTCGGATTGCCAAGAACGTGCAGCTGCATTTTAAATGTGTATCTTTGCAATGCCTTCTCTGCTGGTTCATTCCTCTCCTGCTCCCAGTGAGGTCAAAGGTCATGAAGCCAACCACAACCATGTTTTCCTTCAGCAGCCTATTTACGTCCACTGCAAGATGAAAGCTTCCCCCTGCAGTTTCCCCCTATAGTCAAGCTTCCCTATAGCCATATGCTACACCAGAGGGGCTGGTTTTGTTCTGGTCAGGGAATGCTGTTCAAGGCCCAGGGAACCTTGCTGGTATGATTGCAGCCAGTGGCGTAGCCAGAGGTATTTCTCGGAGGGTGTTATATGACACCACGGCAAAAAAAAAAAAAAAAAGCAGTTTGTGCACAAACATGACTTTACTTTCATTTTCTAGTGTAATTTTGTATTTTTGTTTTAACACGAAAGTGTTTTATTCCTGGATACACAAAGATTTCACCGATGTCATATCCGTGAGGGAAGTGACGCCAGTGCAACGAAGCAAGCGGCCTGTAAAGGGTGCACCCCTGCACACAGGGTCTTCTTGCGGGAAGCAACCTTTAGTACCAAATAGTACGTTACACTTAGGGTTGTTCATTTTCGGGTTTTATATTTTAGCAGGACAGTGCTTTATGCCGGCATACACCAAGATTTTGCTGACGTCATATCTGTCACGGAAATGACGCCAGTACACCGTTGCCAAAGCGACCGCCAGAAGGACGTCGCTCGCCAAGCACACCCACAAGACAGCCGCGGACCCGCAACTTATGCTCAGCCTCATATTCGCTGCACATTTCACTTTTGTGTTTTACCGATTCCTATGACAGAGGAATCAAACAAGGTTTTTTTACGTATTAATGTACTAATTTGGAGTGTAAACATCCAGGACGAAAAAAAGGCCGAGATGAAGAGTGCGCAGAGGGGGGAATGCACTACTTGGAAAATTTTGGGGGATGTTCTGAGAGTGAAACACCCCACCTGGTGTAGCCTCCTTTGGTGCCCAGAGGTGTTTCATTCCAGACCTGGGAATATACTGAATGGTGGCACCTGTATCATATTTCAAGCTATTCATGGATAAACAGCCTCCATCAATGCACGAGGTGACAGCCAGAGAGCATCGCTATCTAAAGTATGCGGGAACACGGAGGAGTTCTAGGCGAAATGCGTGGCTTCCCCCCCCATGAAACCCGAGGGGAAGTGCACACGTTTTGGCGCACATTGCACATGGGCGTTTCTTAAAAAGCTGGCAGCAGTTCCTCAGCCACGACTATAGGAGCGTAATAATGCAGGACCAGCGCTGTAGTCAACGGCCTTATGCAGCCAGAATAAACGCAGTCACAGGGCTTGGACTGTTTTCTAAAGGCTCTGCAGTAACACACAAAGCCCAGAAAGTTGGTAGCTGAAGGGGCTTGGGAGAGTTGGTATCCCACGTACTTCCCTTGCATGGCTGACTATGGCACCATAGCGCATGGCTGACTGTGGCACCGTGTGTGTCTGTCTGTGCCTGCAGGTATCGAGGCTTCCCCAGGGCCCAGCCCGGGGAGCCAGAGTGGCAGCAGCAGCAGCGGCCCTACCCGTGCAACTTTGTGGGCACCGTGTACCCTGGATCCTCGCGGGAGGAGCTGCTCCGGGTCCTGGGCGACCGCGGGGCCCCCTGCTACCTCAGCACCCGCAACGAGTAAGCAGCCGCACCACAGCATGAAGAGCGCATGGGAGTTCAACTGCCCTGCCACAGCTCTGGCCCAGATGCACGCAAAATGTGTACTGCCAACTCAGTTCTCTGTAGCAAGGCAGCAGCAGCCCACTAGGGAGCAAGACGATCACTATTACACAACAAAGAAGTTTGCGTCTTGAGTAGAATGGAACAGAAAGATTATTGACAAATGTTAGGGTGCCTGATCCCTTCAGTGTTGGTCTAAGCAAGTGACAGCGCACATTCAAACATCTTCGTGCCGTAGTCAGCTGTTTACAAACCAGAAATTACAGAGTCAGAGATTATAGAATTTCATGTAAGGGACTGACTGTGCAGTCGTAGAAAAGGTACAAGTACTAGTCCAGTGTTGGTGCGCCATGTCCACAGTGCAACCTCTTTTTCTTGCATTCTTGAGGCTTTCGAGCTAATGCAAAAATGTTACAATTAACACCAGCAAAAAGGCCGGTGTTAATGTTCATTGCTTCTGCACTATTAAAGTTTGGCCCATGAACTGTACATAACACAGCGGAAGCAGACTTTGAGGCATCTGTGTAAAAACAATTGTGCAGGTACTTGTACTGTAAATAGAAAAAATGTTGCGAAATCACTTCTCTGGGTGCGTCCTTCTTGCTAAGATCTTTAAAGGACACATCGCAAGCAGTCGAGGGGAAGTCTTGGGGGGGCAACAAGATCTCCAATACTGGTTTTAATCCTCTTTACGTACATTAATTGAAGTTTGGAATAACCTGCCCAAAACCATAGTCAACAAACACAACCCCTTAGTATTGAAGCAGTTAATCTTGGCGCATTTCATTTGTTGTTAGTTTTGTGGTTGTTACAGTTCCTTTTTGTACGTTGGCCCGATACTACCACGCAAGGACATATTGCCATTATGAACAGGCCTCCTTGATCCCATGCAAATGAATAAACGTTGTCGCGTTAACAACTACCCGTCAGGCAAATTCGATATATAATTCCGCCCGAAGCCCCTGCCAGTTTACTTCCTCTGAGGGGTGAGTTGATGATAATGTTGACTTTCGCAAGGGTGCCTTGGTTGAAAAAACGAGAATGGATCCGCGCGTGAGTTCCAAGATAGGGCTTCATCAGCTGTTTTCACGCTAGCATGGCATTCCATGATACCTTTAAGGGATTTGCTGATTTGGCGAAAGGCATATGGCAAAAGAAATTGACCGGAGGCAACTTTTTCTGTGATTGAGCTGTTTGTGGCTCGTGCGGCCCGTGCGGCGTTTTATGCACGCTTGAACCAAGGCATTCATTTGAGCAACCAAGGGGAATGTCGGGTTGCAGGTGTGAAACGTGTGGAGTTGAAAAGGGGTTCAATCCCGCAGTAAATTGGACGATGCAGATCAACTTTGATTATAGTTGTACAATGCAAAAGCAAAAGCTTTGCCAGAAGCAGTTCAACGCCAGACACTTAGCTGTCCAGGTGGGGGAGGGTTTTTCGTGCAGTATACTGGAATACTGCACTCGTCTGACAACGTTCCACGCCTATCTTTGAAGATACGAGGTTAATTTGCCCCTGATAAGGCTATGTACCCTGATTTCTCATATGCAAGTTGTAAACATGAAGACATTTGGCAACTTAACGCGCAGGCGAAAATTACGGCGAAGCTCAAAGACACAGATAAATAAAGCGGTAGTCATCATGCCTCGGTTTGAAGTTTCCGTTAAATGGCTTTTTTTGAGTCTCAACAGCCCATCCTTGAGCTCAGAAGACTCCGTGATGTGCAGAGTTGTCAGAGATCGTCAGGGTGGCGATTGGTGTACTTGACTTGGGGAACGTCGAACTAGGGTACACACCATAGAAGTTCGAATATCCGCTGCCTGTATATCACGCTCCCGAGTTTCTTTCATTATTTTTCCAGCTCGTTCGCCTGTCTCGACCAACATTTCGATGTATTGCTCCCTTTGTACATCCCAAAGAGGCTTTAGAGGGCCGCGTATTTGCAATAGTGAATATCCTGGTAATTCAACTTCGGCAAAAGCCCATAATGTCTGAGCGTGACATGTAATTTTTGAGGCCCCCCCTTGGTGTTACACTCCAGATGAGTAGCAATCCTGCAAGTTTTCCAAAATGCTTTCGACATTAAGTGCAGATAGATATGCAGAGGCGTGCCTGACCTACTCTCGGTATTTTCTGGCAGCGGCCACAAAATATTGCTGTGTTTTAATTTCCCAGTGAGATGAGAGAGTTATCATGCAGTTCACCATTATTGTGTATTCATTAAGTTTAGCATGAGAAATAATTTTGAGCTAAGACGGCGCTGCCTTCGACCATACCTGCCAGTTAAAGTAAAGTAATACATTGCAGTTCATGAGATGGAGCGGGAATTATAGGCGCACAGGAGTTTTGATTTTCGTGAGACCTGAGAAAGGAAATTAGTGGGAATCTGGTCCACCAAATGGAGGTTGGCAAATTTAAGAAGCATACCTTTTGTGCTGAAACGTCGCTGCTATTTTTCCCGGGGTACAAAAAAATGCCTATTTTAAACTAAACACCAAAGACTACCCTTTCAGTGCATGAGCGGACAGTAATGACAATTATAGGGCGCACCGGAGTTTGAAGTTTTCGCTTTGGACGTGGGGAAATGGAAATTAAATGTTGGATAATTCCCCCTTGGTCCACTTAAAAATGGACGGGTTGGGGGGTTTTAAAATGACCTTCATGGGCATTTTGAAGTCGCATTTTGTTGTGATCCGGAGTACTCCAAACACGCACATCTATGGGGCATGGCCTCTTCATAAACAGCGGAAGTGTACCATTTCTTCAGAAGGCCCGGGCAGTAATGACCAGTTAATTATTTAACTTGTTTCAGCGACCGTGAGTTCAAACCCGAACAGAACTTCAAGGGCCCGGAAGAGATTAAGGAAAATTTTGCCAGAAATTGCAAATTGTTTTTACCGTATAATTTTCCTTCGAGTCAAAAATTTAAAGGTTATTTAATAGATGCACGACGATAAAGCTCAAAAGTCCATTAAGGGACACCATGCGAAGCGGGACCTCACGTAGTTGTGGATCCAGGCAAACAAAAATGCAGCACGCAAACCCCCTATTGTCATCTTTGCCGAGTAATCGTGGCTGCCGAGGGAAAGGGGGGGAGCCGGCCATTTGCTCTGCGAAGGCCGGTACTGCAGCCTTTGGCGTTTTATTACCGAACGCTCTGTTTTGATGCACACCGAAGCATTAAAGCGATTCCGCACCCCTTCAAAACCTTGTATTGTTAAGCACCCATACTGGGGGGCCCGAAAAGGGACAATTTTTTCTTGTGCCACCATTGAAGGTCCTGCGCCTTTTCGCAGGCGCTAAAAGGATTTTAAAAGGATAGCAGTGGATGCCGACGTATGAAACGGGGGGGGAACAAAAGCCCGATCAGCCACCCCAGCGGATACCCACGTTTGGGTTTCATCCCTGTAAGAACTTTAAAACTGCAGCCAAGCAGTTGGGGAAACCCTGGTGAACAAATCTCCTCTTCAATCCCCCTCTTCGACAATTTAAGTTTGGAATTTTTCTCCCAAAACCATGTCACAAAACACAACCCCTTTTTTGGGGTTTATCGTGGGCTTTTAGTGTTAGTTTTGAAGGTTGCAGTCGCTTTTGGATATCCACCTCCCGTTAATCAAAAACCCTCAGCCGGCATCGCCCCCCCTTTTAATTCGCTTTTTTTTTGTATCGAACTCCTGATCACGGGCAAATTCGATATATCGAATTCCGCGCCGAAGGTGCCCCTGAAGTTTGCTTCCTCTGATGGGGTGGAGTTGATGATAATGTTGACTCATCGCAGGAGCTGCCTGGCTTGGTGAGACAGAGGCGGCGTCCGCGCATTATGTCGCTTCGATGGCCTTAAACAGAGTTAACCTGCACGCAGCTCAAGCAGGAAAGGGAAAATTCTGCGGGAAAGGCACAATTAGGTTCTGCCACTGACGGAGGCCTTCTTTCCTGTGCTGAATGATTTTGAATTGGCTATAGCAGGGATGCGGCTTGTGTTTGATCGCAAGGCATCATTGAGCACGAAACGGGAATCTGCGCAGGCTGTGAAGAGTTGCGCTGAAAAGGCTTTCGATCCTCACAGTAGTTTTGAGCGATGCACGCATCAACTTGACGAGGCAATGACAGCCGGCCCATATTCCGGAGTGTGTCGAGGTGCAAGCGACTTCATTGCAGCCTCCAGGTGGGGGACGAAGGTTCGGTTCGGATACTGAACATAACGGCACTCAGTGCCTGACAACGTTCCAACGCCTAGTGCAGCTGGTTACGTCAGTGTTATTCGCCTCTGTTGTGGCACAGTGTACTCGTTGATGTTTCTATTTGTGCATGTTTGTAATCTTGAAGACATTGGCGAACTTTACGACGCAGAACAAAAGCAGGGCGAAGCTCAAAGACATTTCATGATAAATAAAGTGCGGTGGTCATCATGCTGCGGTTCGAACTTTTCAGTCTTTAGGCAAAACAGTAAAGCTCCGTTTTCCACGATCTTCAGAAAACCTCAGTGATGTGAAGTTGTCAGATAATCTCAGATAGCGATCTATATAATCAAACCCTTATCGATTATCGAATTCTTTCGACATCCCCTTGGAGTTCGATATATCCGTGTTCGACTGTATATCCATCTCCCGAGTTGTTATATCATTATGAACCAGGCTCGCGTTTATGCCTGTGCCATCGACCATCACCCATTGTCGAATTCTGTACTTGCCCCTCCCCTTTGTAGCACCCCACAAGAGGCTTTAGAGGGCCGACAAAGTACAACTTTGCAGTTTCAAGGAACTAGCCCGGGGTAACTCACTCAGCCCCATTTCGGCCACAAAGGATGTTTTGTTAACTGAAAAAAGCGCAAGAGTGATGAAAAATTTTGAAATTTCGCGCTGTGGTCACATATTCAGGAGTGACATAATGCCATATTTACTCGAACCTAGGCCGATATTTTTTTTAAAAAGTCGTTTTCGAAAGTCGGGGGTCGGCTTAGATTCGAGGATGCGGCTTTCCTGCCACCGCTAGACACTCAACGCCATCTCGCGGCCACAGGCATCCAGCTGGCAGGTTTTCAATGGGTTTTCAGAACTGTATGGGTTTTCAAGCTCCATTTTGCCTGTTTGAACCATATGTTGTGAATTCAGCTCTGAGCGTTCCGTGATTGCTTGTGTACATCATCGCGTGACCTCAAGAAGCGCCCGTGTTCGCGGCACAATAGCGGCCATGAAGTGGTGCCACTACACCGGCCGCTTCAAGTGGAAGGTAGTCTTGGAGGCCGAGAGAACTTCACACCACCTACACAGCGCAATTTTGGAGTCAATGAGAAGAATGTGCGCCGATGGCGCAGCGGAATGAACTTTTCAACTGCGCTGCCAAGTGAATGGCCTTCACAGGACGCAAGAGAGATCTACACCACGAGGTGGAGAAGGAAGTCGCTGACTTTACCCAGCAGCAAAGAGAGAATGCCTGTGACGATGGAGGTAATACAGGCAAAGGCGAGGAAGATCGCAAACATTTGAGGTGTCGTTCAGGCTCAGTTCAAGGCCAGCGGGGGCTGGGTTAAGGGCAGATTATTTAGTGACACTCAGTTGGGTCACTCGTTTTATGAAGTGGTTCCAGTTCAGTTTGTGAGCAAACATTGAACATGCTATGACAAGCACTGCAAGAAATAAAGTGCATGTTGTAATGTTTGTCCAGTGCCTTTTTAAATGCAGAGCATTTCTTTATTAATTCACGATGTCACCCGGCGTTGTCGGCGTGCCTCGGCGTCCGCAAAAGCCGTTCCAGGTGCGCCCTCTCCTCCACTCCTCCTCTCCCGCATCACGCTACCCTCCTCGCTCTCAACAACAGGTCCGCACCCCTCCCCCTACACTATATAAAAAAATAATACTTACCGGCACCTGGTTTCGATCCCACGACCCTGCGGGCGGAACAGCAAGGTACGTGGTGCTCTACCCACTGCGCCACAAAGCCGACACAGAATGGAAGGCTACGAACGCGCCTTATATCCTTGACTCATTCAAACTACGTCAAGAAGCTGCTGATACAACGCATTCACTACCTGTGGGCGGAACGCGAGGTACATGGTGCTCTTCCCACTGTGCCACAAAACCGACACAGAATGAAAGGCTACGAACACGCCTTATATCCTGACTCATTCAAACTACATCAAGAAGCTGCTGATACAACGCATTCACTACCACCAACTCCCCAAACACTAAACGTTAATGCAATACACCCACCCCCTATGCGACGCATTTACTTGAGTCCCCCTCGCGGGGAGATGGGCCCTTTTTCATTCGGCTTACATTCGAGGCAAGTTTTTTTTATTTTCTGACCTTCTGAATTTCAGGGGTCGGCCTAGAATTGAGGCCGGCCTAGATTCAAGTAAATATGGTATGGGCAAGCAGTAAAAATGTAATTATGTATCAGTGCGTTAAGTGCACATCAGCACTGAAGGGATGGTACAGTCAAAGGGAACTTGAGGCCCCCCCGCCATTGCTCGGTCATGCTTCTTGGCGGTGGCTTAGGTCGGCACCTGTCGCTTGTACAAACAAGATCCTGTGGAATCATAGAGAAATGTAACTGGGGGGTTGCCCTGCTTCATATCATCATTCTTTGTTTGAACTTAGTGGTAAAATTGGCGTCGCCGTTATTGGGACGTAGCAGCTGGCAAGGGAGGCGATGATGAGTGAGGCCCTTTGCTTGCCCGGTGGGTGGGCGCGCAGGTGGCGGCCCCTGGAGACGCAGAGCTCGCTGGAGTCGTACCTGCTGGCGCTGAAGCTGAGCGATGTGACCCTGAACCCGGCGGGCAAGAACCCCGAGTGCTACCGCATCTACGAGGCGCTCCAGTTCGGCTCGCTGCCCGTGGTGGAGGACCGGACGCTGGCTCCCGGCTGCGCCCCCGCGGACGCCGCCAACGGCTCCTTCCGCCTGCTCAAGAGGCACCACGCCCCGCTGGTGTACGTCAAGAACTGGACCCAGGAGGCGATGCCCCTGATCGAGCGGGAGCTGGCCATGAAGCCCCAGGAGCGGGTCGAGCGGCGGCGCAATCTGACCGCCTGGTACACGGCCTTCAAGCGCGCCATGAGGGACCGCTTCGTGCACGTGCTCACAGACAAGTTCTTCGGCAAGGAGGAGCAGGAGGAGGAGGCCGCAGGAACGTGACAGTGGTCGTGTGTCACACGTGTGTAGAGAACAGAGAGCGGAAAGCCAGTGGACGGGATCTATAGGAGAATTGCCAGCTAGGCTACTTGGCAGTGCTTCTCAAATGTTTTGAAGTAGCGCAAACTCGACACGGATGCAAGAAGGAAGTAGACGGACCACAGCACTGGACTTTCAGCTTACTTCCTCCTTCTTGTGTCCGTGTCAAGGTTGCTCCACTTCAAGACGTTTAAGGATGTTATCTTGTGACATCGTTCACCAACGGCAGCTGCGTGGAGTACCGAGAGAACAGCCGGTAGACGCAGTCTCTGCACAGTCATGTACAGCTTGCTTTAGAAGTCATGTTTAGGAAGCATTGCAGTACTGGAGGTTTGCTCCTCAAGCTGCTTGACATTTGCTCATGATGCCTCGTTGCTCCATGAATCCGTGAAAATGGTTCACAGCTGACTCAAGAAGCGTGCCATGCCGAAGAAAGAGTGTGTTAGAGAGCAGAGGTGCCCTGCACCTTGGTAGTTGCACATTGCCCTTCCCAGTGCACTGCAGGGTGCTGTATCACAGAAGATCTGGCACTGTTCTGCAAGGCTTGCGAGTGACAACCATGTACAGACTTTGGGGCCAACACTTCCTTTAAAGGGACCCTGCAACACTTACCATCGACTACTAGGAATGTATTTTGGGGTAAAGTCTATTGTCCCAGAAATCTCCTCCCGCAAGAATTATGAAAATCTGTTCACTATCACCGAAACTACACGCGATGAACAATCGCGCATAAATGTTCCCTCTCAACTCAACCGCGGACAACGCAACTGAAAGCTGTGCGCTCTCTCCCGGAGAGGGGGGCGGTGCGCGGCGTTCTGTTCGGCGGCATTCGATATGTAAGAGGCTGGGGAATTCTGTCCTTTTCCCCGCAACGTGCACAGGTCATTTCCGGTCTGGTGTCACAAAAAGCAGGCATGGCGGCCTGCTCGCAAGCAAGTGCTCAGGCTGGTAGGGCATTTTTGAAGCAATAAACGTTTGTTCTGGGCTCGTTGAAAGTGGAATATTTAGTTCGTCACTCAAACTTCACGCGTACTCAAAACAAAAGAAACGCCAAAAGCATGCGCACAGGTTCAGACATAGAAGAGGTTGATACACAGCGCCGACGATGGCGGATTGTCACAGGAAATGCCAGAATTTAGCCGCGAAGTTGACCAGCGACAGCCAGGACAGCCATGGCCCGATTGATGCCGCAGAGGCCATGCCAGGGGTGCATAATGAGGAGAATTGAAGAGAGTGCGGTTGGTTTTTCTGTGTCTTTCACGGCGATTTGCACGCTTACCACTTCACGTGCACGTGTAATATTTGGCTCAGGTGTTCCTGGCAGTGTAATCTAAACGTCGCGCAGGTTTACTTACACTGCATGAAGAGTGTTGCAGGGTCCCTTTAAAGCGGAAGCTTTCTCAGTGGGACCGATCCTGTCAAAACACTAACGCATTTCCCAGTGCACTAGTTGGTCGAGTGAAAACCTGCGATGACGAGATCTCTGGACATGCGGCACGCGCGTGAAAATGGGCTTGCATTGCGTCAAAACGGTTATTGGAAAATTATGTAAAAGGAGTGGCTCTAGAGAGGACAACACACGCATCATCGTGAAGGAGGCGTGGTACCACAGTATACCTTTATCACATAAACCACGCATTGGAAGTCACTCAGATCGTTCAGATGTGTTTACTTAGTGCGCCACACGTCGCCGCACGAGTTCATTCTTCGTTCGCAATTTGGGTCTTTAAAGGTTTGACAATCGAGTGAACGCACTTTTTTGCTAAGGTTCTGATGCACTGTTGACACGGTTTTGATTCGGAAAGCTTCCACGCTTCTCTCAACTTTTTTAGGAAGGGATGGTGAAGCTCTTTTTGCCCCCTTTCGGGGTGTACTTACTCTTGGCTAGGTGTACTTGGGTGTACTTGCTTAGCGTACTTGCACTTTCAGGGGTGTACCTGGCTGTATGCAGAGGTGGTCGCGATCCTGTGGAATGAAAAGTTTTGTGGGGATGGTGTAAAGGAAATGCGTTTCAACAGCCACATGATGTTCTCCTCCGGCGACATGCTCTACGTGCGACCGCAACAGTGTCAGGTTGCATTCCTAGCACACTGTTCCGATGTTCTGTGAAGCCCCTCCCGCTTAAATTAAGTGCCTCACCCTTGTCTGCACTGGATTTACACTGAGGTCAGAGACAGGCACAAGAACAAAAAACAGAGAAAAAAGTTCAACTTGACTTTATTGGGGTGCCACCAATGCTTAATGTTCAAACGAGTCGACGCAACAAATGCGACTGAATAAAATGAGTACAGAAAACAGTTCAGTTCACATGGCTGATAAAACGGCCACCTTTATGGCATTACTTATAAAAACACGCTCCCCTTTGTAAAAACTGGAATATAATCTTGCGTAACTATCACTTAGGCCCCTGAAAACAAGCGGTTACAAAGAACAAACTAAATCAAGTTCAAAAGCACAGGCATTCCAGCTCCAGTGCTCAAACCTTGTACATGCTCATGGGAACATCAAGTGCAGGTGGCGGAAGGTTACCTCGAGCGCAGAAGCATTCCAGAAGAGCGCCTCTCGAGAATGTGTCTTTGGCCTCGCAAATGAATGCACAAAAACAAACAGTGCAAGTCCAGTTACTGGATACTAGCAGGCATACGTTTAACACCTGCACCTTGATGACGCAAGATGTCTGGCAATGCAGACGGCCAGACTAGGATGGTGCAGTGCTCTAAAAGCACGGGGCCCGATGTCCTCGCCTCTGCAGAAGACGAAGGCCAGCACGGCCACACGAACTAAGCAGGCGGGCCACAGTAGGAAACATGCGCTATGTTCTCATCACATTGGCGAAATGCCGATTGTTGTGTGCCGTGTGCTAGTGAAAAGTGCAACAAGCAGACGTGCTTCATTTAGGTTGCCAGGGGTATATACCAACGCGCAATTTACATAACACTTCTAGGTGAGAGCGTCGAAGGGTCGCCACCTGTTGTGACTGTTAATGACACAACTTGCACAACACAGCTGACGACCAATAAGCTTTCGGTTTTCAACAGTCCAGTCACAAGATGCAGACTGGTTGTGTAAAGTAGGAGTTCATAGGCGGCTGGCCACTTAAAAATTGTAGTAAGCATGCTGCAATTTTGCAGCGTGCATTTCTAGACTGCATTTCTCATTGCGAGTTTCATCGTTGATGTTGCTGAATGGTCATAATGGGCTGCTGGTAATGTTGATTTCGCAGCAGGCAATCTGATCGGCCTGCAGCAAGAAGCTAATGTGTGCAGCAGTAAATGTGGGAACAAAAGTGTCAGCCCAATGGCTATAATGTGTGCTATAGCAGCTAAATTCATTCTCACACTAGAACTAAATTCACTCGGTGTGCAGATAAAGGTGTGGAAGATTTTTCCTTGAGTGTGGGGAGTGAGAGGAAGACATTGATATGTACAGAGGATGAAAACAGTACCGGAATAATAAAAAGCTTCATGTCTGTGAGCCTTCAAATGCTGTTCTTACCTTTCCAGTGCGCATTGACAGCATGCTGGTGGCAAAGCTTGCACCACGCACATAGTTTTGTTTTGCCACTTTTATGGCAGGTTGCAAAGTTAGCCTCTTGTGAAGATACCTTTCGGTGCACTGTTAAAAGTTGCCACTTACCTAGAACACTTTGTGGATAAATTGCAGCTTTGCACAAGCCACACAATTTTACAATGTCGGAGTACTCAAACTGCACAGTAAGTATACGAGTGGAAACCAGTTTCACTGTTATTTTTTTAAAGTGCACTACTCAGTCACTGTGGCCATTTTAATCTGTGCAGACCGCTCACATATTCCTATTCTTCTCCTGGGAAAAAAATGGTGCCGAAAAAAGACCCACTGCATACACGCAGAAAAAAAAAAGATTTTTCAGTGAACCTGTTTACGCATTCACGAAGGTTCACCCTCGCAGTACTTGGACTGAAGAAATTTGAGAAAACTTGTGGAAGTTGTACCTGCTGTCTCCATGACACGTCTTTGCTCAACAGTTGCAGTGATCCGATGCGGTGAACTGACTTCTGGGAATATGGGAAAAAATCCACCAGATTGAGCGCAGAAATCCCACTACCTTTCTTTTTCTTCTTCTGAAAAACTTGGACCACTTAAAGTTCTGGCCTTCACATCCTCCCTCACAGTTTCCTCACCATACAAGTCTAACAGCACCATTCCTTCGGGATGGGAAGACGAGAAACTTGGCTACGTTTTTACCCTTGGCCCACAAAAGTTGCACCTAAGTCACACCACTGGCCCTTCTGAAAAAACGTGGTCTGCTACACCAGGAAAAGCTGAACAAAGCTGGCAGATTACATTTGTACAGTTAGGATGCAGATTTGCGTGGCTGAGGTAACAGAAATGCACGCAGGCATCTCTTCTTTCGTATCTTCCTCCCCTCTGCCACCTTGCCGAAAATGCCTGCTGCGAAGAACTGCAACCTAGAGAATAAAAACCAGTCGGCTCTTTCATAAGTGCTGCTGGGGCTTTAGTGGTCTGTTAGGTGCAACTTATTCGATATTCATATTTACAAGCTGCCAAAGATCGGTAGAGACTAGTTGCTCTTTTCATGGGGACGTACACCACTGGGTTCTACTTGTACCCATTTCTGGCTGCTGCCCCTTCACTCTCCTCCTGAAGGGAGCACACCTTGAAGCTCGGGTCTTAGCAAGGCGCACAGCGATAGCTGGCTCAGAACCGAGCCCATAACTCGGTGACAATAGACTGTGCAAGTCATACCACCATAGATTCACATTGGTGCAGCGCTGGAACTAGTCTGCCATGTGTCGCTCTATGTACATGGTGGCAAGTGGGTCCACCACCTGACACAATTTTGAGGTATGGAACAGCTTATTTACAAACCTTGTGTTTCATTTGCAAGGGCCTGTCAACCTACCGACGTAGCGGCCAAGATTTGGAACACGGAGGCGACAAAGGGCCCAGAACATGTGTTCCTATCCACTACACAAGCGGGAAACCCTGTCGGTTGTCCAATGTATTAGTGTTCAGTATTTATACAGCCAACGTTCGCCACTCACTTGGTGCGTGCGGGACTGTTCCAGAACAAGCTAGCATGCCACTTGCTGCATTCCCTGCAGCCGCGAGCAAAAACAGCATAAATCTACACGCATTGTATTTACAGCTCTCGAAAACACCATCGCCACCTCACAATGACAGTGGAATGTTGCTAGCAATGTTTCGGCTAACAGGAGCTCACAACAACAACCCCGCAGTGTGCAGCAGGGCAGCTCACAGAAGCTACGCATGTGTCGGGCTCCCATCAAGTCCATCTGGGAGAAATGCCTTGTCAAAATTTTCCCGGCACTCGCCCCTTATTGGCTTATAAAGCCATTTGACACTTCCCTCGAAAATAGGAATTTTGTTATTCTCACAACACTTCTGCAGCAACGACAAAAAATGAGGGCCACAAGTAACCCAACAGGGCCTAACACAATCTAACCTAACCTAACCAACCTAAAATAGCCTACCATAATGTAAGCTAACCCTACCCAACATGACCAAACCTAACCCAGCCCAACTACACCACACACAACCAATCTTAAACCCAACACTGTGCATCGATCTTGTGATGACTGCAGGAATAATAGGACTGCAGAAAAACTCACCTACAAAAGCTTGTCAAGTTCTAAAAACCGACAAAAAGAAAAGATGAATAAAAAAAAAAGGCTGCCAGATGCAGGATTTGAGCTGAAAGTCTTCCCTGTCGGAGTGCATACTTTACCACACCGCCACAAGAGCAGCCGGCACAATGGGTTCTCACGGAACATTTGTCTGAAGGATGTGCTCCAGTGGGCGTGCTCAGCCAATCAGAGATGACTGCCGTGAGGGATTCCCTATGCAGCTACCAGTAGAATAGACGCTGCCAACATAAAAGCTCGCTTTTGTCACAAGTCTGTCCAGTGCAAGTATTGCAAACATTGGGCAAGGAAGGCGAGACAAGCCGACAGGGTGCTAGGTGTGACTGCAAAACCCAAACTGCCTACATGTCTGTCAGAACAAGCCACACACAGAGTTTGCACAGGTGTGAAACATAGAGCGCTCGGAATGTTATACACTGGCCGAGGAGGCTTCAAAGGAGCGAGAGAGCATCTCGTACAACATAATTTGCAGTGGCTGCAACATCACCCTAAAGTGGCCACATGCTGTCAGTCTTGCGCAATCAGTGTTTCAAGGAGTGCAATATGACCTCGATGATGTTAGCGGGGATATCTGAACATTAAACGGGCATGCCTTTTCTAAGAAAAGAAAGGGGTCAAGCGTTTCTGTTTCTGTGCTCCCAAACTGCACGCAGAATTACTACACTAATTAGACGCACTGCGATTGGTCCAATTTTTCTCGTTTTGATGCTGGTGGTATGCGCCGGTTAGTGATGAAAAAATACGAGCTGCACGTTTGAGTGCGACACTGTTCTGCCAGCAGAACGGCCACTCCTCCCGTTAGAGAGTGCTTTCATAAAACGCCACTATGCCTGACAGCAGGGTACTGCACTTCTTGCGTACCACAACTCAGCGTGGCACTTGCTGTGCAGTGCTTTCTGTGCAGTGGCACTTCCAGCATTGCACAGCCGTACTGACGAGGAAGAGGAAGCGGTTGCCAATGCTGTCCGCTGATGCACAGTAGCGACCAGTGTGAAGGTGATCACTCGAGTGGCAAACAAACAAGCAGCAGCACCATGTTATGGGTTGTATCATACTTGCAGTATCCTGCGAGAGTCTATAGGAGAAGAAAAAGGACGCCGTGCTGTCTTCATCTTCAAAGTTACGAAAACGGTCGCTATGCAGCTTGAAAGGACCCCCATTCCAGGTTCCCGCGATCGCCTTCAAACTGATCGTCACTGTGCTGCGAAACCACGTTCCCTGCTCGAAGCCTTGTCGTCACGCTTGGCTTTCTTAACGCATTTTCTTCGATGGTTCTTCCTGTTCCTTTTCTTTTAACGTGAGCACAGTTTGTGCTTTCAAGCACACCCTGTGTAACAAGGCCTACCAATATGTGGCTTGTGTATGTGTTGTTGTTTTTTTTTCACCTCCACCCTTAGTGCAGTCTTCCCTTATTTGCAAAGCACTCACAAGCTGATTGCTGGGCACCCTTAATTAAGATGCATGTTTGAACTGCCGCCCTGTGATGCAGCCGCGTGCCATATTCCCGATAAAGAAATGTATACAATTATCGACTCCACCTGGCCTGGTTAAACCGTTAACCAATTCCTGCTTTGCCACGTGCCTCACAACTGTAGCGTTAACAAACAAATCCACAAACTGGAGCTAAAAATGCTCGACTGTCGCAAATTAAACTCGTTACAAAAGCTAGCACAAAGAAATTGCCACATTACAGCCTGAAGTTCATCACTCTCCCCTCTTTTCGACGAGCATGTCGTGATCCTGCGTGGCTGCAGTGTTGAACAGACATTCACTTTTTTTGTTTTGCATAACATCAGCATCCATACAACGTATCCCAAACCATTTCCAACAGGTTGAGGGAGGGGTAGCCTCAAGTTACGTGGCAAGATGTCACTTCTCGTAGACATCATCGTGCCTGGTTCAATACTGACTGTCTAGAGGTAAAGCATTCGGCCGAAATAAGCGGCTAGCATCACCAATGATGGTGCACAGCATCACCAGTCGCTGGCAATGTGGGGAAGGGAGTAGCCAGTGCAAATTGTGTGACAAGACATCACTTTCCGTCGAGATCATCATGCCCGGTTAAACATACCACGTGCCGAGAGGTACAACACTCGGCCGAAAGAGGTGGCTAGCATCACCGATGAGGCCACCGGGGGCACACATCACCAGTTGGCGCGTATCTCGCTGACGACGCAGCGCGGACAGGCGAGCGGCGTCACCCCAGGCAGGGCGTAGCCGCGCGCGAGCAGCCGTGCCGTCAGGGGCAGAGGCCGCTGCAGCTGTCGCAGCAGGCAGCCCTCCATCTCGGCCACGGCCGTCCTCCCGCAGCACCGTGCTGGTCATGTTGTGGCCGCACAGGAACACGTTGGCGGCCATCTTGTCCGTCGGGGAACAGCCCGCCTGGGCCGCTTGCTCGGCCAGCAGGGCCTGGGTCAGCCGCTCCACTTCCGATGGCGACACCTGCACGGCGTCCCGTGAGGGCTGGCCTCGGGTGTGTCCAACAAACACTCCGCGACTCAACATCTGGCACTCCCGTTGCTGCGCGTAGCAGGCGAGCCACCTGATCAAGGCCTTCGCTGTCCTTGCGACATTCATGTTTGGAGCACAGCTCTAGTCCCATGCTTTGCAGCAGCAATTAGCCGGCAGTGTAGTTTTGCAGAACACCCGCCACCATACAGCATAAGCTACAGCTCAGTCATTGATGCTATGTATTTCACACTTCAAGGCGTGGCTTCTTTTGCCGTTAAAGTGGCTCGCTGATCTTACACTCCCACTTCTATATCTGTCCAGGATGGTACATTAAAAATTCAAGTTTTGTCCGTTTTATACACTGAAGCAACACTGGGGCAATGAGGTGTGCCATTGTGGAGGGTTCCAGATTGATTTCAACCACCTGGGGATCGTTAGCGCGCACCAAAGCCTCAACACACGAGCATTTTCACTTTTCACCTCCGCCTGAAAAGCAACCAGCGTGGCCAGGATCGAACCCACGTCCGCAGGCTCAGCAGCACAATGTCTTAGCCACTGGGCCACCACAAGTGGTTAAGATATCCAGTGATGTTCCATGCGGGGAATTTTCTCTTTTTCGGGGAATTTTCGGCTGTGAATTTTGGACAAAAGGGAATCTTTAACAGATGCATGGAATTTTAGGAGCCATGGAGTAAAAAAGAAGAATAATGTCAGTAACCAGACTTTGCATCATTTATTACTTTGTTTTCTTTTAACATATTTCCTTAACACTTCGTCGGATTTATGTTTAAATATCGGCACAAGCATGCAAGATCGCTTCCAATCCTGTATATTATCTCTATGATAAAACAGGAGTGAGCACAGAGGAAAGAACACTCCATGAGGAAGAGACAATAAAAAGCATGAAGCGGCGGCAGCTGATAGGATGAAGCCTGTTCGCATACCGTATATTCCTGCACAATATACAACAAAGTATTTCGGGTGCACCTTAGTCCGCTTGCTCGCAGTCAACAAGAGATGGCGCCAGAGTACCAGCGCTGAGCTAAAATTACCTCGATTACCTAACAATGTCTTGTTCATGTCTTGTTCTTTTTCATATGGGCAGTTAGAACTTTAGCATGAAAAGTAAGCACGCTGTTACATACAAAACGTGAAATGCATAGTTAAAGTCTGCTGAGCGGCAGATGTAGTGGAATTTAGTTCACGCGGAAAATCTCGTTCTCTGAATGGCATCTGCGTCCGGAAGGCTACGTAAAGTAGATACAGGTGGCACTGGCTAACGTCGAAAACCGAACAGGAATCCACATAAAAATCTGTCACCTGAAGAAAGAGAACGCAGGAAATTTTGCAGGGAATTCCTAAGAAACCTGCGGGGAAAATATGCTAAAAATAGGGAATTTCTGAGCCGAGAAATGGGAATTTTTTACGCCCCAGTACGGAACATCACTGGGGATATCAGACTTCGTCATGCACAGATCGGATCGTGCAGCTTGTGTTGAAACACGACTGCCGTCACAGCCTGCCTGCGTGGAGGGAGAGAGGCCCTTGCCTTGAGGCACGCCCTCCGCTTGAGGCCCCTGCCGAGGCTGCGAGCGAGCTGTCCCCAGAGGCGCTGTGCGGGCACAGCGGGCTCCCACCCGGCGCTCTCGTCCACCAGCCGGATCTGAGCGGCCAGGGCGGCCGTGCCGGACTGCCGCAGGAGGGCCTCGATGAGCTCCCCGTGGGGGCGCCCCGACAGCACCCGCTCACGCAGGCACCCGGCCAGCGACAGGCACAGCGACGGCGACAGGGGCAGCGCCGTGGGCCGCCCCCGGTCCTCCGCACTGCAAGGGGGGGGGCAAGTCTGATCTATCAAGGGACTCGTGGCAGTGAAAAAAGTTGGGCAGGGAAGAAAATGCATGACCATGGAAGCAATCAAATTCCCTTCTATCTTTGCTGTTGCCAAATAAGCATGGCTGCTGTGTGTAGTACAAACTACACCTTGACTGGTAAGCATCACATGTACTTCCCCCCAGCAGCGCCCTCCATGAACCGCAGTCCGACACTTGTTGTTTGTGCGCCAGCGATGCTTTCCCACTCATTTGTGACTCGTCAGCATAATGGATGTGGACGGAAAGCAGTGTATCCTTACACATAACCGATTCCCCATTGAGGTGTGCTCTGCACTGCACAAAGCATCGTTCAGCGACAAACCGACAACCATTTCTTTATGTCGCAGCCAATTGAAATCTCCGCGGTGACAGGCCACGTCGCAAGCAATACGCAACGTGAAAGTAGTGCCTCGGAAAGGTGCCCCTTTTTTTTTTCTATTCATGTAAAGAGAGCAAGCTTCTGCATGAAAAAAATGGTGGGAGGGAAATTTGCAGTGCAGCGAAACATTCTGCCTCAGTGGCTACATTGCAGTCTTGTTTCACGGGCTATGCGACGTGCTCAGTGATCTCCAGCACACCTACTGCAGAAGTGGCTGCAGTGCATGCATGCCCGGTCTCCCGTACCTGAAGAGCACCAGGCCCAGGGAGTAGCCCAGCTCCGGCAGGTGGTCCCAGAAGAGCTGCTCAAGGGGGGCCACACCAAGGCCCTGCTTCTGCCAGAAGCTTACAACCTGCACACGCAAGGGCAGGGGGAGGGGTCAGGAGCAGCAGGTGCAGGTCACACGGGAAAGAAGTTCATTCACTTCTTAAGCAAGTTCCTCTTTTGATGACATGATGTCCGGTGTTCCACAGGGTAGCATCCTTGGTCCCTCGCTTTTTGTTAATTGGTACTGGCTCCGAGCACACAGCATCAGATTATTTTCAAACTCAGAAAGCTACCATAACTAGCAGTGTTTCGATATTTAATACATAGTAGCTGTTTCATTCATCCATTCAATCAGAGTACCCCTAAAGGCCCTCTAGGCGAGGGTATTACATAGGGGAGGGCAAGACAACATTATACAAAAATACTGACCAAAAAAAAAAACGTATTATAACCAGTAATTAGCTGCAACGAAGGGAAGAAACAATAAATACAACCTACAGCCATACCGCGTTGTACAATCGTTAAACAATCAGATAAATTGGGAACATAGGTCGCAAGACCTCAAGAATTTGGTTGACACTTTTGTGCCCATAATATTGGCTGAAAAAGAAAACAATATAACGTAAAAACAAACAACAGAGAACATAACAAGTGGCAGCCTATGGAGAAATAGCCTGCAGCAAGAGCAACGTACGCAAGCTACTGCTACACTTTCTGCAATAGGTAAAACTACAGAAAAAAAATTCTAGTTAGTGACTGTAGTGTGCAAGAGCTGCAAGAATTTATTGGAATCTTTTTCGGTGGCAACATGTGCTGGCAAGTCATTCCACTCAACAACTGGTGCGCGGTATGAATGATTGTGCGAAACGAAGGGAATGACATTGTGGGTGTTTAACCTTATTGGGTGATCACGTCGTGGAAAGAGAGTAGAGGGGCTTTCAAAAAAACTTTCACGCAGTGACGGGTGGTTATGAAGCTTGTGAAAAAGTGATAAGCGCGCATGTTTCCGCTGCAGGGCCAAATCAACTAGTTCAGCACGGTTTTTCAAGTTAGTGACGCTGGAAAAGGGAGAATAATCAGAGTAAATAAACCGAGCAGCACGGTTTTGCACGGATTCAATCATTGATACGATGCAGGCTTGATGAGGGTCCCAAATGGCGCTAGCATACTCTAATTTAGGGCAAATTAAAGTGGTGAAAGCAATCTTTTTTAACTGTGATGGAGCCTGTTTTAAATTACGTTTTAGCAACCCAAGCGAACGGTTTGTGCTTGCAAGAGTAAGTTCGACGTGGTGCTGCCATGTTAGATCCTGCTGAAAGTGAAGGCCAAGGTACTTGTAAGAAGATGTGAACTCAAGTGGCGCATTATTCAAGAAGTAATAAGTGGGAATACGGTTAGTAGCGTTAGTAAAGGACATAAACTTAGTTTTAGAAAGGTTTAGTGACATAAGCCAGGTTGAACACCAGAGGTTAATTTTGTCCAGACAGATTGCAAGGTTGAACGGTCGGTAATCGGAGGAAATGGTACGATATATTACGCAGTCATCTGCAAACAGTCTAACTTGAGAAGATACAGAGTTGGGAAGATCATTAACATAGACAAGGAAAAGGAGAGGACCAAGGAAAGGAGAGGAATTTGTACCAAATCACATCAAGGAAAAACGCCACACACTGAATCAAATACTGATTATGGTTATAAATCGAGCCCACAACATCTTTTGTGTGCGAGAAAACCACCCACAGAGAGAATTTCAGCCAATGATATGAGAAATTAATGTTACTGGAATGCCATTGCACTTACGGTCACTTTGCATATAGGTGGGAGAAGTTTTCTTTCCCCTCATTTTAATCCAGAATTCTTACAGCACACGAGGAATGTACTCTCCACCATTCTCATAACTACCATTCAACCAGAAGCATAACGAAGCAAAGTGAAATAAATTGCCACCCATTTTACCGCTGAATGTGGTAGCAGTGCGAGACTAGTGACGGGCACATATCTGAGAGCAGCTAATTGTGCCATGCTCTTTCATTGTGTATTGCACTTACTGGCGTTCGGCACTTGGTGCAACACATGAGAGGTGATGTTCATCTCGTTGAAATAACGCCTTGCCAGAGGTGGGGCAAACAGGCACACAGGACAAACCTGTCCTGCACACCTCTCTCTAGCGCCACGTCTAGTAATGCCCTGCTCCAAGAAGACAGATGAGGCGGCACGCAGCCTTCACTAAGTGCTACCACACAATCGTCACGGCCGTGTTATGTACACAGATACCGTATTTTCGCGCGTATAACCCGCACCAAAAATGCGAAAATTTCGCTGGCAAAGTAGGGGTGCAGATAATACACGGGGTTTTCTCTTTAGTGCAGCTTCACGGCAACTGCGCGTTGTGCTGTGAAGATGACCTTGTGAACAACCAGCGAAGGACTGCTGCTCAAGTGATAGCTCTAGCGAGAGCAGTGACACTGAGTGAATTGTGACTTTCTCCTTGCAGTCAGTGTATTCTACTTGCTAAATATACACTTTTTCTGTCTACGTAAGTATGCGATGTGTTGCTTGAGCAGTAGCTTTGGTGCAGCCTTTCCTGTGTCAACTGTGCAGGCAATACGCGAGGCTTTTTTTTTTCTTTCCGGCGGGCTGAAAGTGGGGGTGCGGATTATATGCAGGGGCAGGTTATACGCGCGAAAATACGATATAAAGGACAGCTTTCTCTTTCCCCTGACACACAACAAAGCACCAGAACTGTGCACTCACGTTTTTGAAGAAACTGCAGGTGGCCTCAGTGTTCTCTTTGTCAATCAGCCTGGAACGTGGGAGGAGAGGGGCACCTTGCAGGCACAAGCACATCTGCCATGCTGCTACCACTGCTACCGGTGACACGGACAAATGATAGCAATCTGTTACATCACTAGTGCAAGTCCTTGCATTTAATCTAACTTACCCCCATGAAAACAGCTCATTTCTAGTAAGAAATCATCATTTCCGGCTTCATTTCTGCCTAGATTATTAGATTCTAGCTAGAATCGACAGCTTCTAATTAGAAAAATTCTTGGTCTAGCTAGAGAGGATTATTTCCAGCTTGCGGGTTTTTTTCTTGTAGCTGGATTGACAAATGCTAACTGGAAGTAAATCTCAATCCAGCTAGAAATGAACTAGAAACGGAATTTCTAGCTAGAAATTCTGCCTATTTCTAGCTAGAAGAAATTTCTTGTTCAATAATCCAGCAAGAAAAAACATATTTCCACCTGGGGTACTCTAAATAAATGTTTCAATGAACACTTGCAGTTATACTTAGGTGTGTGTCTAGACAGGCAAAACCTTCTACCAACCCTGTCATATATTTGCAATACAGCTAGGTTTTGGGCGAGGCTTTTTTATAAAACGGAGTTTTATATACGTCCGGGTTTTTATAAAACGGAGGAAGTGGGAATAGCAGCTGATAGGGACCTCAAGGAAACTAAACAACGCCCCCGGCTTGCCATCCTGACGTCTACAAGATGATAGGGGAGTTCTTGTTTCCGCGATGCTGTTCACGATCGTGGCCAGGAGCAACAGGTCTTCAATGGGCCCTGCAACCAACTTTAGGTGGTGCCCGAACGCACTGGCTGATGAAGGATGGGTGGGGTGCAGTGCCACGTCCTCACCCCAAGTAGTAGGTGACGGCCTCCATTGCACTGGCCGTCAGGGACTCGCGGCTGGGCTTGGGTTCGCACAGCTGTGCTTGGAACTGGTACTCCACCGCCTGCGAGGAAGGAGAGGGACAACAAACGCTCCTGCACGACTCTAATGCAGAATAAGTTTTAGCAGACAACACCTGACAGCATGCCATGTCACATGCATAATCTCAGTAACAGTTTCGTTGCTTGCTTATGTTAAACAAAACATAAGCAATGACCCCTCTGTCGAAGCGGCAACAATGAGGAATCCGAATCTTTCCAAAATTAAGTCCAACACTAAACGAACCAATCTAGAAGCGAGTGGACCAACATCACACCAGCTTACCATACACATAAGGTGCTGTATTTGCGCGATTGTAGCAGGCACCTTTTTTCGCTAAAAGTAGCCTCCAAATTTGTGCGCGCGTTACAACCAGGGTCGAAACCGGAGTGGGCTTCGAAATGGCCAGTAGCATCGCCGCAGACACTAACGCCACCAAAAATCTAACTAAATTCAATCAAAAACAATTTGTCAACATCACGTGAGCAAAGTTTTGTGTACTCATTTCTCGATGGGTGTACCTTAGCCAGCAGTTGTGCATGTTGCTGCTGCTAGAATGAGTACCTTGTTGCAGTTGTTATGGGTCCAAAGAGGTACCACTATGAGAGACAGAGAGAGAAAACTTTATTCTTTAAACAGCCCTAGTCTGGGCCATCATGCCACAGTCTCTTCACTAGGAGACGGCTGGTCCGTAGAACTCCCAGAGGTCCGCACTAACACGAAGGCAGTGGGCCGCCAAAAGTTCTTGCGTCGATTCGACATCTACGCCAGGACATCTACGCCAGGACCCAGAAAGTGATGCGGGAATGCAGGTGTGGTGGTAGGTCTGGCAGATGGCACTCCCAGTAAAGGTGTTGTACTGATGGGTAGGAAGGGCAGTTGGGTGTAGGGCAAGTGGGACGCGAGAGGATGCCATGCATGTAGTGGATACGGGATGGAGTGATGAGAGATGAGGTCTGTGCTTTCCGGACCACAGATGCGGCTTCACGGGAGAGGGCGAGGTGGGGGACCGGGAAACACTGCCTGCTTGCGCGTAGCGCGCAGAGATGCTGTCGGCGTGCCTGATGTTGAGAATAATATCCATCAAGTGCAGGGTAATCTTACTTGCCGACAGCAAGGCAACCAAGCACCATCATGCACACTGGGTGTCCCGGAGACATGAGCGTGCTTCACTGGTCCTGAGCAGGGACGTTCTTCATGACTCCCAGGCGGAATTCGCAAAGCAGCAGCGAATGCACCAACGGCGGCCGCCCATACCCGTAAGGTTATGAAGGTAAAAAAAAATTGCAGTAGCAAACGACTTCAATGTTCCCTGTTTTAGTTTTGACGCCAGCAGGAGCTGGATAAGCAAGCTTCTCAAGCACAAGGGATTTTTGCTGCCACAGATGCGTGCGTCAAATAAAATGTCGTGTGGGAGGTACGTGGTGTCATGTCTTTTACATAAGCGCGGCAGAATCAGAGTCAAATTATTTTTTCGAATTTTAAGCTTACCTGCGCATTACAATTGGGGGCACATTATGAGCGTAGCAAATACGGTACTTACTGGGACGGTTTACTGGACTGTGATTGTTCTCTCTGGTGATACGGGCATTCCATGACTTTCCCTAGCATTCAACCATTGCTGCTGCCATTAGATGGAGGGGTGCATTTTGTGCCTAACTTTGCACATCCATGCAGCTTTCCCTAAAATCAAGCTGCTTCCACAGCACTGGACTGGTGCAATCGGATAGATGGGGGGCTCCATAACCCGTGGAACCAAGGTTCCATTCCGACCCTGGAAAGCGCTTTAATTTTTATTCTCTTTGCGCGCGATCAACATCATCGTCCGCATAGAAAGTTGGCTTTCATGCAGTGCATTTTGGGTGGACTACAGACAGAGTCAGAGGCTTAAAGCTTTGCTTCACAACTATAACACAGCAGCAAAGTAATTCTAATTTCAATTATTTCACCTAATCTCACCAATTTCATCTATTCAGTAGAGGAGCGTGAAACAACGGCAGCTTGTCACAGCGCCTCAACAAGAAGATGGTATGGTTGCACAAATGTTCCGAACTTCTAAATTTCAAAGCACATACTAACACAGTATTTGATTTGCGTTTGAGTCAAATTGCCCAACACAAACACAAATAAACAACCATTTCAGTGAACTTCACAAGAAGTGTTAAAAATGACGAATTCCTCACTATTACAAACTGGTGTCTACAGCGGCTAGAATAATTGTACGTCTTCTTTCCATGCATGGCGAATAGTCTAGAATTTTCCCGGGCCAGTGCTGACTCAGCATTTGATGGCCCACATGACTCAGCAAAAACTGAAAGGGAAGCCGGTGCAGTCACGCGCACCGAATTGCCAGCTAGCTACCGCTCTTTAATGGAGCGCCGTAGCAAAGTGCGAGCCCCGGCGGTGATACAACGAACGCTTTGCATTGTTGTTTTCTTTTGTTTTTTTGTTTTGTGTCCTGCTGTACGCCAGGCTGTTCATCAGACCCTGGCAACAAAAGGGTATGGTGAAAAGCAGTTTCTCTCGTCCCTGGCACCATTTTTGCTCTGAAGTTCATGTCTGCCTTTTCGATATATGCCTCATCTATGTATAGCCATTTTATCTCTGTCATGGCTTTACTTGGGTTTGTTTCATTTCGTTCAGAGCTATTTATGCACATTCTGATTCTATGTTTATTGTACACTGAACGAACTTCTGATTAGAAAAAGAAGTACAAACCCTAAAAAGGCGTGGCTGCAGCAGATGTCATGCATTTGACAGAAATCTAAACAAAGCACATTCCCCTTGAACCCGCCAACAAAATGAAGGACCAAATTTTGCTACAATCAAAGTCTTTACCTACACACCCCTAGCATAAGAGGAAACATAAAGCAATGCACACCTAAAAGTTCCATCGAGAAATAGTACTGCTCGATGAAAATTGGAATTAATTGAGAATGGTCAGGAAACAAGTTATGAGGCGCACTAGTGGCATAGACAGGACGCAGGTTTGTGCAGAAGGAATGCCTGTGTGTCGAGATTTCAGCGACGTTAAAGGCGCCACGAAGACAAAATACAAGTCTGTTTTATTCTGAAAATTTCATCTTTCATAGTGTACCCAGCGCTTGTCTGGATGCAAACAATGTTTTATTCACTGAGAAATGAATCAATTTAAGTTAAAATTTTGATTTTCCCGCTAAATTGTGTGTTTTCGTGGTCTTCAATGACATCACAGGAACCGACCGCTCTGCAGCCGACTGGGAAGCCTTGTTTACCGTTAGTGAACCTAGATGGTGCCACCATACCACGGGAAGCCGTTTTGTGCCTGTGGTGTGTTTTTGACCGTATGTAAACCTGGCTTGTTTTTGTTCAGGGAGAAACTAATCGTTGTTTCGTGAAACATAGTGCTCGCTCGACAAATATGGTCACGTAAGACACCCTGCTTGCATCAATCGGCCAGTGTCGTCTGAAACAACCCCAAAGCCCCGCAGTCCTGTGCAGCTAAACCAAGCATAGTGCGCGCAGTACCAACGGCAGTATACGCATCGGTACTTGTATGTTTACGTGTGCTTTCGTAGCTTCCACTGTCAATCCCACCATTCTTAGGGCTTTAAAAAGAATGTGCCCTAAATTTAAGCGCAAATAGCTTGTTCGGCAAGCTTATAAGCTCAGCCTAATTTGCGTTTGCTTTTGCCGGCCTCCGTAAATCGCAGAGCTGGCTGGTGTGACATCATAGGTTCTGTTGCAGGAAATGAGCTAGTGGGTCGCATGGCCATTTCCTTTTTTTCTAATTGTGTAGCTTACTTGAGCGAAGTTTACGTTGAAAGTGGTGTCAGTATGATTCTAACGAGGCAAGTCTTTTGAACGAACCAAACTTGTGTTTTGTCTTCATGGCCCCTTTAAGGATCCCCTGCAGGTTGTTGAGATTAATCCGGAGCCCTCCACTACGGTGCGCCTCATAGGCCGGGCATAGCTATGGCGCTCTAAAGCGGCCATGAAGACAAAATATAGGTGTTCTTTACTTGAAAGATTTGCTGTTTTATAGTGCCTCCAGCAAACAATGCTTTATTCACTGAGAAATTAAACAATTTAAGCCGAAATTTTGAAAAATTCCATTTCGTGACGTCTCCGATGGTGTCTCCAGGGCAGGTACTCAAGCGAGCGTAAGTATGACGACTAGGGCTGCAGCGAATGGTGAAACGCCCTGTTTACCATCAATACTGACCGCTGTCCGCACTCACTTTGTTTTTGGCCGGATTTGTACCTCATAAATTTTTGTTACACTTGATAGAAATTTTTTCATGAAACACTGGGTATGCTCAACAAACAGAGTCACAGAAGACAAAGTCGCTTATGGCAATCGGCCAGTCTAAGCTCAAAGCGTTAGACGGCAGTGCAGCAATACCAGGCATAGTGTGCGCTGTGTGCCCTTGTGCTTGTGTGTGTTTTCGTAACTTCCCTTGTTTATCACAGCATTCGTGCTCCTATAAAATGAGTATGCATTAAATTTAAGAACAAATAGCTCATTTCTCAAGCTTATAAGCCCTGCCTAACTTGGGTTCGCCAGCCTCATTTTTCATTTCACTTTTCAGCCTCAAGCTTCTTTTTTCGCACAACCACATCTGCTGGGCGTACGATCCACGTGCCAGCAAGCTTCCGCTTCTACCTTTTGACTCATCCCATTCAAAGCTCGTGGAAAGGTCTATCACAATAACAATGTGCTTTAAAAACGTCCTAAACAAGTCTTGTTTTCGCGCGATACAGAAAGCTTTCATGAACAGGTTGACCGGCTTCTGATAGCGGGGCACTCCAAGCAGCCGTTAGCATCCGAAGCAGAATCAATAGTGCAGAGATTAAAATGAAGGGAACAGGACAGCCAGGCAGCCGTAGAACGAAACAAAGGTGATAAACTAACTGTTATTCCTTACATGCACTGGATAGCGCACAATTTGAAAAAGATAAAAAAAAAAGAGCTAGTGTAAAAGTTGTATTTTCTGCACCCAACAAGCTTTCCACCATGTGTTCGAGAGTCAACAAAACCAACAGAACAATGCAGTCTTGCTCGGTTAAGCATGATAACCGCTTTGTAGGATGCGTTGAAGGCGCCGTCTATTCAGTTCCGCTGTCTTGTGGGAAAACGTACGTAGGCCAAACGGGATGATGCCTTAACGAAAGATTAAAGGAACATAACTACAATGCACATAAGGTGATTATATAGTGGCCACTTAGGAGTCCACTATCGGGATCGCCACGGCTGCGCCCCAATCTTTCAAAAAACACAGGTCATTGCAAAACACGAAGATGAAATAACTACAGAAATTATCGAAGCCGCAGAAATGGAGCGCTGAAAAGAAAAATGTGTGAACATACCCTTGTTGTCCCTCTCGCAAAAAGAGATTAATTTTCTGCCCCACAGATACTTCAGCACGTGTTTGTGCAGTGCACACGGCATCGGTGCAGCGTGACGACCGGGCAGGTTATCTCCAGCTTTCGTGTCATTTCTGCTTTTCTTGTTCGACTGTCAGCGTACATGCCGACCAATAAAGTCAGTTGTAAGTCAGTGCTCGTGGTTGCCACTTTTTTCTTCCTGTGTTTTGTCTGCGTTGCGCTGTTCCCTTTTTTGTAACCATGCACCAACTCACCCAAGCCTTGGCCCTTGCCAGTCTCAGCCAATCACACAGCTGCCAATACGTCACAGGTTTTAGTGCGGGACATAAGCTGGTGGGTCGCATGCATGGCCATTCTCTTTTCTCCTAATTATACAGGGTGTTTCAGTGAACACTTTCAAAAATGCCTGAAGGTAGGCTTTTCAAGAAAAATAGGAATTCTCTTACGGAACAAGCTATCAGGTTCGGCGGACGTCAGCAGTTATAAGGAACATGCGAATCACATAGTTAATTAACTAAAACTGTCTAATTAACATTTTAATTAACGAAGTTTGGCGGTTATTGCCAATGGCGAGTTTGTAGCCATGGAGACAACGATAACCGATCAATTTTTAAAGCAAAGAAAAATACACTCTGTAGAGCCCTGCAGCCCGCAAAAATCAAGTATTTTTCCCCCATGGAACCGAAACGCAGCGCACATGGTGCGCCAGAAGTCTAGTGCAGACGCAACATCCGCTGATGACGTGTTGCAGTGACTGTGTCGCTCCAATTCAAGAAGGCTCTGGTGATTCCCCACGCTAGGGAATCAGCGGATATCAACGCCATCGCCTCCTCTATTTTTTCAATGATCAACGCTCACCGATACCACGGCTATCGTTATCTTTTCTTTCGTTGGTAGGCGTACGAAAGAAGCTAGCCATTGCCCACAACACGGTCGCCCGTTTCGGGAGCCCTAGTGGGCGTTGGCGACAGTTTTGCTTTTCTTTTATTTTTTTGTCTCGACCACATCTGACGTGGCTACCAGACGTGAAAGATATGAAACGTCACCATCCGTTCATTTTTTTCGTTAGGCTTATCTGCTGTTCGTTTATAATCGCTGCGTGTTAGAAAGCGCATCAGACAAAGGAAAGGTTTGTTTGCTGGGCGAGGAGGGCTTTCGCGGCTGTGGCTGCATGCTGAGGCTTCCTAGCTAGGGAAAATGGCACCTAATTTCGAATTGGCCGCCACATTCATTGAAACACGTCACCAGCCGACGTTGCATTCGCTCAAGACTTCCAGCGCTCCTCGAGTGCCGAGTTTCGTTTTTGAACGAAAAACAACGGCAGGTTTCCTCGCGCTACAGGGCTTTAAACACCGACTTTTTCGTTGTTTTAAAAAACTGATATGAAATCGTCTTCTCCGGGGCTACGAAAATCACCATTGACAATAACCACCAAAACTCCGCTAATTAAGAAGTTCATTAGTTAGAGTTTAATTACCCACCATAACTAATGTGGCACGCCCTTGATACTATTTGGCGTCCGCCGCAGCTAGCAATCTCCTTCTGAAGAGGTTTTTTTTTTCTCGAAGAGCCTATTTTTTAGAATTTTTGAAAGTGTTCGCTGAAACACCCTGTATAGCTTATTTGAGCAGAGTTTGCGTTAAAAGTGGTGTCAGTGTTATTCTAACGAGGCAATCCTTCGAATGAATTAAACTTGCATTCTGTCTTCATGGCCCCTTTCAACACAACTGATCAGGTTTGGGGGAAGGGGGATGGGCATTGAAAAAGACGTCCGGGAGAACGTAATAACAACAACAACAAAAAAGTGAAAACGAAATAGGAAAGCAAAAACAAGCAATTTAAAATTTAAAAAATTGCTGTGGTTGATGTTTGCTTAACCCTAGTTGATAGCAAAAGCTTCCTCCATCGCACATGGCTATGCCACGCCGCACGTGGCTACCTGGCTTTCCTTCGTTGCGCACGCTTGTCGCTGTGGCGGCCGCCTCCTCGACTTCCTCCGCCAGGTGGCGACACGGGTCCCACGCACGTCTCCGTTCCCTCCTCGTCTATCTGTCCCCTGCCGCCTATCCCCGCCATCGGGCCGCTGCTCCGTGCCGGGCGCTTGCGGAAGGGGGTGTGGTTTGACCTCTATAGCTCTCAAGGGCAAAACTGGTCACCCCGCGAAGACTGCACGTGGTGTAGCTTTCGCTACAAAACTTCGATATACATCTGACGTATTATACACAACACTGAGTTTTTATCTAATTCGTGCTTTATTACTTTTTTTTTGCTGGGAATCTTGCTCCTGTGCGGGATCACAAAACTGCGCTGTTTTGCGCACCGTTTATTATTTTATTGGTACACAAAAGGTATCCTTTGATTCCGACAGAAAAAAAGAGACAAGAATAAAGCTTTCAAACGCGTCGTCTGCGAATTATACGCGAAGCAGACGACGCGTTCAGAGCGCTGAATATAAACTGGCAACAGCGGCAGCCCAGTGTTGCCCGCGCACTTCCCGCTGATTGCGGCGCGTCTTACATGTTTAACCATGTTCCAGTCGCATTTACACATGCATTACACGCTCTCCGTTTTCTGGGGTGCAGGCAGCACCCGGTTTTCAAACGATTCCTAGAAGCTTGTGCTTGTGCTACAAAACTGATACAAACGTGTGCGCTGACATACTACAAGTCTCATGGTAGACAACACCAACGTTTACACAATTGTTCTAATAACGTTAATTAGACAACACGTTCAAAAGGCGGGTGGTCGTTTGTAAATAAAAACAAGACATGAAAGCAACAACTTTGTAGGCCGACCTTTCATTCAAAAGTCATAATGAGCGGACAAAAAGAACTTTGCGCGGAATTATCAACGTTGATTTCGGTTTCCATTTCCTAGATCCCAGCGCTGAGCAGCAGCACAGGTGCTTTGGACACACGCACTGCAACTCATCGCGAGAGCTTTGTGCACTCGCGGCAATTATTACGCCGTGCGTTCATGTTTATCTGCCGCACATGGAAGGAACATGTAACCTCAGCGATAGAGATCGCATCTCCACAATTTTATGACGCCAAGCAGTCGCGCGCGGCCGGAAAAATGTTTACAGACTATTTGGACCGATAGCCAGGAGGCTCGTTTCCGGTCCATTACAAAAATACACATACAAATGAGTCGCAGGTATCCACCTCGTCTCCACTGGAAAAATAAAACTTGTGCAGCTATTTGACTGCTAGAGCTCCATAATTATCTTCTTCCTGTCCAAACCTCCGTACAAAAGTTCCCGAACGCATCGCGCAAGGAGAAGTTCATAACCATTCAATGGCGCGATTAGTAATGCTGTCGTGACATGTTTTTGTTGGGAGGTAACACAACGCCCCCCATGCGAAGAATCACTTCCGCGTCCTTAGTCCGAAACTGTTGGAATAACAATAATTACCACCGACTGCGTCGATCCGGCATTGTGACGAGTTCCTGCATACTGGATGCAGATGCCGCTGCGATGGCTTGACGTACGTGTTCACGTGCAGGCTTGTTTTGAATGGTTATTTTGAGGATGTACTTTTGAAAGAGCATGCGACTTCGCGGTGATGTAGCCGGCCAAGCTGGCCTTTTCTGACCTAAACTGAAAAAAAAAAAACAATTATTTTATAGCACAGGTGAAAACGTTAATTACTTCGGACTTTGGAGAACTATTTAATTGCGAACACACTTTTTGTTGTCTGGCCACAGTGGTTTTTGGTTCATGTACGTTGGTTTTGGTTTGGTTTTTTGCATATTTCGTTTTTGGTAACTCCAGCTTGCAGACAGTGCGCGCGATGATATAAAAGAGTGTGCTTTGGAAGCTGCTGCAGAGTCTCAACAGTCGCGGGCGGTGCTTATTGACATCGGAGGGCATCTAAACACAATGCGGTTGAAGACCGCAGTGGCGCAGCACACAGCATCCGCATTTGGGTCAACCGAAATCTCCGCGCCACGGACCCCAGGACGCTTGCACGAAGCATGGGTGCTGTGCTTGTGCTGCGCCCACACTTGTGCGGTGCCCAACCTACCGAGCTAGCCGGGCACGCACTTGTGCGAACCCACGGTAGGGCGCTGATTTGCGTCCAAACTTGGCAATTCAATTCCAAGGGTGCGGTGCTCTACCGACCGAGCTAGCCGGGCACGCACTTGTGCGAGCCCACGGTAGGGCGCTGATTTGCGTCCAAACTTGGCAATTCAATTTCCAAGGGTGCGGTGCTCTACCGACCGAGCTAGCCGGGCACGCACTTGTGCGAACCCGACCACGGTAGGACGCCGATTTGCGTCCAAACTTCGCACAATTCAAGTTCCATGGGTGCGGTGCTCTACCGACCGAGCTAGCCGGGTACGCACTTCCATGCTGCCGACACTGACCCTGAAGAGGGCGACAATGCGCCCGAACCTCATGGTTAGGTTGCAAGCTCAGCTACAGCAGCGCCAACACAGCAGGGCGAAGGCTGCCGCGGCGTCCTATACAAAATAAGTGCACTTCTATAACCCAAAAATACCTTATGACATACATTTACAACCTTTTATCAAAAATTAAACATCCCCCTCGCGAGGGGCACGATCAAATCAGCATTTCCGCGGGGGGCGCGCCTGCAAGTCGTATGGATTACGTATTGGTTGTTGTTGTTGTTGTTGTAATTGTCTTCCAGAGTAGACATTGTCGATGGTGAAATGTGCCGTGAACCCCCTGCCGCGGCTATGACGCAACGTGGAGCGGCTATGACGCAATCACTTTAATCCAAACCAATCCAATCGAATCCAATCCAATGCCCCTCGCGAGAGAGTGTTATAGCGCCGAAATCGCGCCACCACACGAACGCGTGATGTTGACGTCACGATCACGCCACAGATGTTGGCGACCGGCGCGCGCGCGAACGACATATGTGGTTTAAGCGCGAACCGACCGCGGCGAGAGAACGCGATGCGAGCGCCCCCACCTGTTCTTGCGCGCGAACCGTCTGTTGCTCAGCGCGAACCCAACGCGGCGAGATAGGGTGTTGCGCACGTCCCCACCTGTTGTGCGCCCGAACCGAACGCGGCGAGAGAGGGTGTTGCGAGCGGAGAGAAGGGGAGGGGAGAGGGCGCACCTGTGGCCGACGGTTGAATGAGGCAAGGATATAAGGCGCGTACGTAACCTTCCATTCTGTGTCTGCTTTGTGGCGCAGTGGGTAGAGCACCATGTACCTTGCGTTCCGCCCGCAGAGTCGTGGGATCGAAACCTGGCGCCGGTAATTATTTTTTTATATAGTGTAGGGGGAGCGATGCGGACTACAGACGTCAACGTGGGTGACATCATGAGTTACTGAAATGCTCTGCATTTAAAAGAACAGGAGATCACCCCTTCCGTGGTTTGCGCAAGCTGTGATCTCGGAGGCCATCGGTTTCCCGTGGCCTCCGCGATCTGCCGCCGGTATTTACTCTAAGCAACGGCCAGAAATTGCTGGAAAAAAAATTTGCTCCTGCTCCATTCAAAAATTTAATTTTTGAAAGGACCAGGTGCTCCTTTCTTTGCTCCTGCTCCAAAAAAATCTGCTCCTTTGCTTTCCCGCCCACCTCTCTGCTGTTTCTGTACCGTCGCGCTCATCCTAAAGGTTTTAGCTTCTCGTCACTGCGCCGCTGGTGCTACGGGGCACCCTAGAATTAGTTCTCTGGTGGCGTGATTTGGATGGCCTTCTGACGCCGCAATGCACTAAACTGCTCGCGGTTTCATGACTCATGGAGGATCTGCTGCACACACTGGCGTGCGAGGGGCGACGATGAGTGGTGAGCACGAGAGAGTGTGAGTGGGGACGGCGAATGGTGAGAGTGAGTGAGTGCGAGTGGTCAGGGCACATGAGCGCGAGTGGTGCACCATGGAGGGCGCGTAATGAGCGTAAGTGTGAGAGGTGAGGGCGGCTGCAGCGCGAGTGAGTGCGTGAGGAAAAATATATTTTTTCTGCGTCAGTGCGAGTGAGTGGCGCCCCGTTTTGCCGAGGTATGCGAATGGGTATAACGCCTGTGGAGTTACCCTTTACTTGTTATGACTATAGTCTCGCATGCTGTCAATACTAGGAGGCGAGTGGTTATGGGGAAAGGGCTGGAACGCGTGCTTTACTCGAACTATCCAGAAACGAACTGCGCCAACATGGTGTGCTCAAAGGACTACTTACTTATCGGAAGTACTACCTGGTACGTGTGAAGGATACCCATCGGTCGCAGTTTTATAATAAATAACATAGACTGCTACGGGCGGCGTGTGGTCGCAAATATTCCCAACAGAAGGCGAGCGCTATGCTAGTAAGTTTACTGGAGCAGCAAAAAGGGAAAAGGGAAGAAACGCGTGGGTCGACCCGTTATTGAGGAACGCGCACCCGGAATTCAACGAAGGCAGAAGACGCGTCAGAGCCAAGGCACCAACGGAGGTGCACGCGGAAGACCCCGACGCCAGATACGTGGACGCAGCCTAATATATGCCGGCTTCGCGATCGCGGTGGGCGACTCCAGAGGCAACGCGCGGGCGTCCGCCAGCACGTCGAGGAAGCAGAGGAGACATCCATCGTAAACGGGGAATGCCACACGGTCCTCAGCGAGTGCAGACAGGCGGTGAGGAACTGCGCCAGATGAAGAAAATTCCCCAACGGCGGCACGCATCCTGATCCGGCAGGCAACAGGATTCCAATCAAGCGGTTCCCGGCGCAAGCAGGCGCAGCGTCGGAGAAGAATGCCAGCCGCAACGAAACGGCACACACCTGAGCGCGAGGATTCAGCGTCTAAAGGTCCAACGAGACGAACGGTCCAACAGTGGATATTCCGTCTCGGTGGACCTTTCATCTCGTTGGACATCAGGTTCGATTGGACCTTTAGACTCGGTGGATCTTCCGTGTCGTTGGACATTCAGGCTCGATTGGATCTTTCGTCTCATTGGACATTCAGGCCACAAGCGGAGCGCGAGGACTCACCGATCGCACGCAAGGCAACGGCCGCCCGCTGTGGTTCAGCGCCAAAGGCCTTTCGGCTGGCCCGCAGACTTCTCCCGCCGCCAGGACTGAGCAGGTCACTGGCCGTGCCGTTCAGGCAACTATAAAGGAGGACGCTTTTGAGCCCAGCCCTACTGCAAAGGACGCACCAGGATCACACCCCGACGACAAGTGCAGAGCGTTCCGCAGGGAGACGGCCACACTCGAGGCTCACGCAATGGGACACCCCAGCGAGGCTAACTCAGGACGTATGCCACCGCAGCTCGAGGAATTAGCGAAAAGCGGCGACCCAGAAACAACTCCAGGTCGTCCATCAGGTCGCCGAGGCGCTGGGCCTGGCTAGGCAGCTAGGAACCTAGCGAGCCGGCAACGGCGAGCGGGGATCCTCGCAGAGCACCCGCCAAGACGACGACGTCGGCCACGTGCGACTTTCAGACTTCACGTGATACTCCTGCCGAACCGATTGTGCAAATTCCATTGTAACGTTTTTTTTTTTCTTTTTTTCCCTTTATTTGCCAAATATGTTTGCAATAGTTTCGCTATTCCTAACTGATGCAGATTTCTACTGTGCTCTTCTTCTTGTTGTTTTCACTGTATGTGTATACACATATATATACCTTGGCGGAAGCACCGCCCTTATATAATGCATTCGGGCCTTTAAGGAGCAAATAAATGAAATTAGATGAAATAAATGAATGTATCAAACATGCTTTGCGGAATCTTCCAAATCACTGAATTTACTCAAAAATGCAGATCTGCAGCCCTTAGTGTGGGTTAGGACAAAACCGTAAAACTATACTTTTTAGATAATATCACGGGCTTCACAATCAGTGAAAAGCACTTAGGACATAGAAGAATGGGAGGTACGAAACGTCATGCAAGACCTCAATAGAAGATCGGCGGCGGGACTCGACCGAGTAAGCAACAAGGCGCTACGAAAACTGAACGACGCAACGGTCGCGGCACTGACGGAATACTTCAACAAATGTTGGAGGGCCGGAAAGCTAACACGCCGATGGAAGGAAGCCAAAACAATTCTAATTCCGAAGCCGGGCAAACCACCCGGCGTCGAGAACCTAGGACCGATATCGCTGACGTAGTGCGTAGGCAAACTGCTCGAACACGTACTCATGAACAGGTGGCAACACTACCTCGAAAAAGCAGAACTACACCCGCACTCGCTCATCGGGTTTCGGAGTAAGCTAGGGACCCAAGACGCTATGCTACAGCTCAAGAGAGATATCGTAGACTACGACACAAACATCAACGACAATAGAGCAATACTGGGCTTGGACCTGCAGAGTGCCTTCGATAAAGTTCGGCACTCGGCGATCCTTGCCCAGGTATCGCGCCTGAATCTGGGAAAAAGATCGTACAACTACATCAGAGACTTCCTGACTGACCGGCGACCGCACAACCCGAGTCTGCGCCGGAGACCTACAACTACCAGAGAAGACACTAGGCAGCGAGGGAACGCCGCAGGGAGCGGTAATCTCACCGCTGCTCTTTAACCTAGTAATGATCGGGGTCGCCAACCGACTGCAGAGCGTCGAAGGGGTACGACATACAGTCTACGCCGACGACTTAACGCTATGGGTTACCGCCGGCAGCGACGGCCACATCGAGAGCAAACTGCAAGAAGCACTGGAAGCAGTAGAAGACCAACTGAGGGGCTCGGGACTGGTATGCTCCCCAGCAAAGTCGGAGCTCCTATATGATCCCGCCCAAGGGAGCGAGCGAGGCGCAACAAGCAGCCCACCAGAGACGGCGACGATATAACAGTGAGAACACAGGGGGGACACACCATTCCCCAAGTAAGCAGGATCAGAGTCCTAGGAATGCTCATCGAACGCAGCAGGGTCAACGGGAGAGACGGTCTCCAAACTCGACGCCAAGACCGGCGCGGCAATGCGACTCATAAAAAGAGTGTCGAGCAGAAGAGGTGGGATAAAGGAGGAACGACTCGTAAGACTCGTTCAATCCTTCGTGGTCAGCCACGTCGCATACGTCGCCGCCTTTCACAATTGGCGGCAGTGCGAGCGGAAAAAAGTCGACGCGATGCTGCGCAAGGCATACAAGTCGGCGTTGGGGCTCCTAGGAGGCACGAGCACGCAGAAGCTCGAAGCCATCGCCTGGAAGAAATAGCGGAAGCCCAGCAGACGGCGCATTTCACAAGACTATCGGGAACCAAGACTGGCAGAGAAATAATACGACAACTAGGCGTCAGCGTCAGAGAAGATCTGCAGACGGGGGAGCAGGTACCGCGGGAGACGAGCAAACGCATCGTCGTAAGCCCGATCCCACGGAACATGAACCCAACGTACAACAAGGACAGAAGACAAGCACGGGCCAAAGCGCTGATAGCACTTCACTCAAACGACGAAGGGGCGGTATTCGTGGACGCGGCCAGCTACAAAAACATCAACGGCGTCTTCAGCGTCAGCGTGGTCGAAGCCAAGACCGGCGAGACCAGGCTGGCGGCAAGTGTGAAGACCAAGTCGCCGCACCAAGCCGAGGAAGTGGCGGTGGCACTCGCCATCGCGGACCCAAGAACAAAGACGGTGCTGTGTGATTCGCGAACGGCAGTGCACAATTTTGCGAAGAACCGGGTGAGCTGTGCGGCCGCGCGTATTCTACGCAAGGCCGAAACCAACACGCGACAACGACGGTGTGGTAATTAAGTGGTTCGCCACCCCTTCGCCCGCACACGCGGGCGAAGGGGTGGCGAGCTCGCTGAGGCTCGCCAACCACAACGAGACGGCCCAACGCCCGTGCGCGAGGATTAGCCGGCCCGTTGCCACGGGAACGACGGTCGCCGACGGAAGCTGGATCGGACCCCGACAAGGGCCACCATGACCACTTTACAGCGAGGGTTATGTGATGTATAGACTAGGAAGACGAACGAACGTGCCCTGTCCTCACCCCGGGCTGAACTAGGAAGAGAGGCTGGTTCTGTGCTTCGTCCAACTGCAGGACAAAGTCACCTCTGATACTCCCAGTTGCTAGCCACAGCACCTGTGGCCGGAGGTTTACGTGACTGATGTGTTGCAGACGTGCGCGGAAGGAGGCGGGCCCACGCTGGGCCTACATCCTAAAAGACTGCATAAGCGCGAACAATGCCGACGTTCTCCCGCCCCACATTGAGGAGGCGACGAGATCCAACGACTACGACGTGCAACGCAAGGCCGTCCAGCAGATTCTAGCGGCGGTCGAGAGGCAGCGACCGGACGGGCCGGAAGCAGAAAGGGGGAACCCGAGTACGCCGAAGCCCACCGGGAGCGACTCTCGCCGCTAAAGCGGGATTCAAACGACGGAGAAACCCTCCCTTTCTGGCCCGCGGGACCCGCTCACGTGACCAGTTTTAGGCTCCGCCCTTCGGTGTGGATCGCCCGCGGATGCTCCGGGAAAGAAAAATGCCTCCGCATGTTTTCGCTTGGCGGCGGCGGCCCTCCGCCAGCGCCAGGAATGGAACCTGTTTTCGCGCGAACATCCTCAACACCTGGTGACCTTAGCCGAGTTTGGCGTTGCCAGTGGCCTGGCGAGCGTGATTTAGTGGGCGTCTACCTCCCTCCCTATTCCCCCCCCCTCCAGCGACCTTCGGTCCTCCCCTTCCTAATAAAAGAATTTATCATCATCGCACATAGGCCGGCACTGAGTCTGGCAGCGCGTGGTCATTGCGGTCACGTGGTTTTATGTCGAAGCGGGTGGAAGGGCGGCTTTCTCGGCGTGGTGTGGTCGACACGTGGGGAAGCGACAGGTGCGGGCACCGCTTGGAATATCGCTATTACTGCAGGTGCTGCTGTCGGGAAAACAGGGAGAAGAGCGCCTTGGCGTTTGAAGGCGCAATGGGCGAACGAAAGCAAGGCAAAAAAAAAAAAAAAAAACAACCGAAAACCGGTCCCGCAGGGTACCTCGCCGAGAATCCCGTCGCTTTCTCCGCGCTGTCGTCTGCTAGTCACTCTGCGTAGCTCCGCACGTGTGGACGCGCCGCCAAGTATTCTAGTTCACTCTAGCCAAGCCGTACAATCCGGTCACGTGCAGTTGACGTCACATATCCGTCCGCCATCCACGCGACTCCTCCGCCGTCAAGAAGACGTCCAGCCTCGTCGACCCAAGACTCCATCCGAAGAGGGTGGGGTAGGGGTTACTGCAGGAATCTTAATAAGTGTTCTCTCTCTCTCTCTCGATATCTAAATGGGTGAGCGACATAATTACGAATGGATATGGATATCGTTAAATGGATATCGTCCTACTTAAACACGCGCCGTCAGTTCGTCGATGTAGATGGCCACTACTCTGATTTCCTTCCCGTTAATTCTGGCGTCCCGCAAGGAAGCGTCCTAGGCCCGTTGCTTTTTTTAATTTACATTAACGATCTAACAGCCTGTATTGATGAGAGCGTTACTATTAGATTGTTTGCCGACGATTGCTTAGTTTACAAAGAAATTAAAAATAACAATGACCAGGTTGTTTTAAATGGTAGTATAAGGGCTATTTCTGACTGGTGCGATAAGTGGCACATGAAACTTAATCTCGAGAAAACAGTGTTCATGCGCGTTACCAACAAAAAATGTCCCGCTGAATTCCAGTACCGCATTAATGACGTTGTAATTGCTCAAACTGAAAGCTTTAAGTACCTGGCCGTAACACTCACTAGTCACCTAACATGGTCCAAACATATCGATGCTGTCTGCGCATCTGCTCGTCGCAAACTTGGTCTCGTCAGACACAGGCTCAAATACTCGCTGCCGCATGTTAAACTGTTGGCTTACAACACGTTAATTAGGTCTAGACTAGAATATGCATGTATTGTTTGGGAGCCCTTCTATAAGAAAGATATTAACAAACTTGAGCAGATTAACAGACTTACAGTTCGTTTTACGTATAATCGTTATAAAAGGTCTGATTCTCCTACCGAACTAATGAACGCAAATGGAATTAGCTCCTTAGAATCTCGGAGAAAGCTTGCTAGGCTAACATTTCTTTTTCATCTCTGGCATCAGGACTTAAAGCTCGACTCCTCTACCTACCTTCAGCCCTCAACCACTAGACCCACACGACATCACCATTCCTGTAGGTTAACTCCCATTTTTGCACGTACAGAGAAGTTTAAACATTCCTTCTTTCCAAGAACCATAACAGATTGGAATGCCCTCCCCAGCCACATATTTCTTCAAATGATGTACCCCGATCAATTGAAAATTTCCTTAACATGTAAAATTTCAGCTGTCTTGTGTTCTCCCCATTTCAGTTGCTTGTTGTATGGCGTTATAAATGGTCTTCTTTTTTTCCAGTTCTTCATGTTTTTCATGCATGCCTTGTATGCCAAACCTCGGCTTTACTATACCCTTGCTTTTTTCCCTTGCGCTGCTTTTATTAGTTATTCTTTACTTTTTGCTTGCAATGTTAATGTGTATCAGAATATTGTATCTGTACCCCACTCCTGCTTGGGCCTCAAAAAGGCCTGCAGTATTTTGTAAATAAAAAAATAAAATAAATACGCAAAAACACAACTTCCCCCTTTTCCTCTGTTAGGGGAATAATTTCCGGAAATCCCACCTCAGTGAGCCCCTGCGCCATGGCAGAAACGTACTCCCGAAGTTTGAAGTCTCTAGGGCCAACAGTTTCGGCTGGGCGTTGATGAATCAGTCAGTCAGTCGATCAGCCGAACCCTTCGTTTTGTAAGTATAGATATCGGGCTTCACATGCTTTGATCGCTTCGCCTGCTTGGGGTTTAAGCGCCGGGCACAACTCGAAGAGAAGAAGACAAAGGCACACCTCTGTGATAATCTTTCGTGAATAGGTGAACAGGCGAACAGGCGGGAGGGGAAAAAATTAAACTCCCTTCCACCCGGTGCAAAATCTGCCGAAACAGCAGAGCTGTGGTTGTCTTGCGTCGGCCCGAACGTCGACGGGAGGTCGCTCGAAAACGGCAACGCCGTCGTCGCGCAAATTCCACGGTTCCCCGCAATAGAATCGGCAGCTAAATGTCAGCGGCAAGGAGGGCTCCCCTCGCAGTGGTCTCGCAGAAAGAACCCACCCCTGCGAGACCACTGCGCCCTCTTTCCGGCGAGTCCAAGAACCCCCGGAGCAGACCCGCCGGCGGCTTCTGCGAGGCCGCCGGGCGGGTAGGGAAACCTGCTCCTACGCCTGCGCGACGAACTTACCTTCACCAGACGACGGCTGACCGTACAACAGCTCCGCTGTTAACAGTTACGTGCCACCAGTGGTGGGGATGGCGCTTGAAAAAGAGAGCCGGAAGAACGTGATCAAGAAAAAAACGAAGTAAAGAAACGAAAAAAAAAAACTACTATTTCAAAATTCTTCAAGAATCTTCGGGATTCACTTGGCGTACTGTCCACAACCTTCTCAGTTTGCGTTTTTCCTGCCAAATGGCTGGTCGCCACTGTGATAGCAGACGGAAGTCAATGAAACAAGTGGCCTCATTCGTCGAACCGAACATGGGCTCAAGGAGAGAGAAAAAAAAACCTCACTATTTTATAGTTCAGCCTTTCATCACCAGTAGGTTCATTGAAGGAGAAAGCTGTCGCTACTGCTGCCGAGTTTCGTTCTCGTACTTAGCAAAATGAAATTGTATTACAGAATCAAATCGGGCCAGAAAAACATTTTTGTTGTAATAATTGTAAATCGAGGGGGGTTTCCAGTGGCTAGAATACACTAAACGCAAATGACTGCTGAACGCACTTTTTGCTTTTCGGTGTCTGGCCACAGTGATTCTTCGTCTCACCGGTTAATTGCTCTTCCATCTTTGATCTTCACTATTCCAAAATTTTAGTGTTAGTAATTGTAACGTGCAGGTACTACGCGAGAGGGTATAAAAGTTTGTGCTTCAAAACTGCCCAGAGACTCTAACGTCGCCGACGGCGCTTCTTCGACTGGGACGACGTTGAAACTCGACGCCTTTGGCAAGACCCACTGGAGCGGCACGGCAGCCGCACTCGAGTGCCCCGCCATTTCGGCTCCCCCATAAAGTAGACGAGTCGCTCTACCGACTGAGCTAGCCGGGAGTTAACTCCTGTTGCGTACAGTGCGCAACACCCTTGTCTATAACACTGAGTACAAAACTGCGGACTCAAACTTTCCACAAAAATGTACGAAACCTGTGTTATAGACAAGGGTGTTGGCGTCCATACGTGCCTCTCGCAGTCCAGCGAAGAGGACAACGCGCTCAAAAGCGGGCGACCGTCATGTACAAATACAATATCAGACTACACTAAGGTGCTAATCCCGACGGCGCCGGATCGCGCAACGCTGGAGAGGATTAGCCAGGGGTGATGGGAAAACTTTAAGCGGCAACCACACCGAGCGTTTTGCTCGCGTCTAGCACCCGTTCTCCTTGTGCCGACGTGAAAAACGTTGGAGAGCACAATTTACCTCAATAAAATCTGCCAGATTGGTTCTTTAGCTAAAAACCGCCTAACTATAGTTCATCTCACAAGCTAGCTGCAGCACTGTGGAGGCTACATTGTTGTCCCCCTCAGGGAGCCTAACTCACCGCGAAGGAAGCGACAAAAGGCGCCTGGGCCGTGCGGTGCCACTTGCCGAGAGGGGAGAAGGGAGTGTCCTTTCAAGACCCCCTTCACGGCGGATTAGGCGCCCTCAGTGGGCGCACTATTGATAACAATGTAGCCTCCACAGTGCTGCAGCTAGCTTGTGAGATGAACTATAATCAAATGGGCTCTTTCATTTTTTGAATTTGATCCTGTCCAACGTCCGTTTCGCGCCACTGCTACGAGACGCCGACGACCGCCAGACACGCTTAAAGGAGCCATGAAGGGAAAACACAAGTTTGGTTCATTCAAAAGATTGTCTCGTCAGAATCATACTGACACCACTTTTAACGTAAACTTCGCTCAAATAAGCTACATAATTAGGAAAAAAGGGAATGGGCATGCGACCCACTAGCTCATTCCCCGCAACAGAACCTATGATGTCATTCGAGCCAGTTCTGCGATTGGCGGAGGCCGGTGAAAGTAAACGCAAATTAGGCAGAGCTTACAAGCTTGCCGAACGAGCTATTTGCGCTTAAATTTAGGGCACATTATTTTTAAAGCCGTAAGACTGGTTGTAACTGTAAGTTACGAAAGCACATGCAAACATAGAAGTACCGCTTCGTACTGCTGTTGTTGGTACTGCGCGCACTATGCTTGTTTAGCTGCACAGAACTGCGGGGCTTTGGGGGTCTCAGACGACACTGGCCGATTGATTGACGCGACGGTGTCTTACGTGAACATATTTGTCGAGCGAGCACTATGTTTCACAAAACCATTTTCTCCCAGAACAAAAAAAAAAAAAAAGGCAGAAAACGACACGCCACGGTATGGTGGCGCCATCTAGGTACAGTAACGTAAACAAACGCGCGAGTACCTCAGTGCCAGCACCAACGTACAGGGTGGAGACACCCTTTGAACGGTCCCGTGCCGCTGCAGTTGGGTCAACATGCACAACACATCGTTCTCGTTTCCCACGAGACCCAGCAACGCGAAACAGACAAGATGATTCAAACTTCGCCCGTTAACCCCGTTGCGGCGATAATTTTAGCGCGGTTTTGATACAATGACTTGTTTCGGCAGCGAGCGAGTGGACCAAAATGGCGGCGCCAGCGGATACGTGTCTCCACCCTGTACGGCGGATGCGTGAATCAAGGGACCCTAGGCTGCAGAGCGGTCGGTTCCTGTGATGTCATTTGGGACCACGAAAACGCACGATTGAGCGGGAAAATAAAAATTTTTACCTAAATTGATTAATTTCTCAGTGAATAAAGCATCGTTTGCATTCGGACAAGCGCTGGGGGCACTATAAAACACGAAATCTTTTGAATAACACAAACTTGCATTTTGTCTTCATGGCTCCTTTAACAGGTCGACCGCGGGTGGACCCCAACCTCACCACCTGAGGGGAAGCCAGATGATGTAAGAATGGAGAGTGAGTGAGGGCAGGGTACTTGAACGTCAGCCGGCGAGTTTGATGCCGTGCGAGGTCGGCACAGGATATACTCCAACTTTGGCTTAAAGGGGCTATGCAGACAAAATACAAGTTTGTTTTATTCGAAAGATTTTCGAAACCAAACGATGCCTTTATTAATAAACACTGCGAAATTATTCAATTTAAGCTATAATTTTGACTCTCACGCCAAAACGTGTTTGAACGACGGTTGCAATGACATCATAAGAACAAGGTCTTCCAGATAAACTTGGTGTGGAGTGGAGACTTGCTTACTGTTAGTCAACCTAAATGACGCCACCACACCATGGCAAGCCGTTTTCTGCCTTTGGTTTGTTTGTTACCGCATTTAAACCTGGTTCATAAAGAAAATAAGTGTTTCGTCAAACATGGTGCTCGCGCGACAAATATAGTCATGTAAGACACCGTCGCTTGCGCCATTTGGCCAGTGTCAGCTGAGACAACCCGAAAGCCCCGCAGTGCTGTGCAGCTAAACGAAGCATAGTGTGCGCAGCACAAGCAGCAGAATGCATTGGTGCTCCTTTGTCTACATGTGCTTTTGTAACTTCCACTGTTTATCCCACTATTCTTACTACTATGAAAAGAATGTGCCTTAAATTTAAGCGCGAACAGCTCGTTTGGTGAGCTTATAAGCTTTGCCTAATTTGTGTTCACTTTTGCCGACCTCAGCCAATCGCAGAGCTGGCGCATATGACTTCATAGGTTCTGTTGTGGGAAATGGCCACGCGACCCCCTACCTCGAGGTAGTGGGTCGCGTGGCCATTCCCTTTTTTCCTAATTATATAGCTTATTTGAGTGAAGTTTACGTTAAGAATGGCGTCAAGATGGTTCTAACGAGGCAATCTTTTGAATGAACCAAACCTGTGTTTTGTCTGCATGACCCGTTTAAATAACTTAGTGGCACACTAAACAGCACAAGTTTTGTTGAAAGCAGATCAAGATCATGCGATTCCCCCCATGGTTCGTTTGCAAAAGTTTACTTAGTCTCGGGAGCGTGGTACCGTGAACTAGAATGAGGGGGGGCCGGTCGTTTCACTGCCCCTAGTCTCTACTTCTCTACCAAGTCTGGTGATGGGACTTGAGTACGGGGGTGTTATAATTTCTCCAAGACTGAAAGCATACTACACATGTCAAAATTTTCATGGCTTGCTGATCAAGCAAATTAACTGCAGTTACAGCACGTTCAAAAGTTGCGTACTCTTAATAAAACAAAACTAGGACACGAAAGCAATACATTCACAGGTAGGCCTTTTGTTCAACAATAGTGAGAGCTTTGAAAGGCAACAGTGAGGGTTCCCAGACAGCTTATCGAACACCGTTTTAGCAAACGCCATTTTATCGAATGTTGTTTTATCGAACCACCTACGTCCGTTTTATCGAAAGTGGGACTTTCCAACTTTTACTATAATTTTTAGGTGTTTATTTTGTTTAACTGGCTGTTGCATTAACCTAATCTGCAGTTAGCTTCATTCTACGCGATCCGTCATTACGTGATCCAAAGCCTTGCCCTCCCCCGATTTTTCTAGTCACGTTGTTTGCACGTGACTCCCACTCGGACCATGTGGTCACACTGTTTGCATCTGGAGAAATATCGCGCCAAGAACTTCGGAAAGATTAGTGCTATATGAATGAGGAAAGTGAGGCCCCAGTAGAGGTGGTGGAGTCTAGGCAAACTCGTCACAAGTGGACGGACCCATCACAGCCAACTCTTCATAGGAGAACTCGTCAAGTAGGGAAAAAGGTCATAGGTTATCTCGCACTAGGGAATCTTGTAACCTAGGACAACTGGCCCATCGCTTCACAATTTACGTGTTTTGTTAATCATGCTCAAATAAAAATACAGCATTTCGTATAATTCCTACATCTGCATCAACACTCTTTTGCCCCGCCCCTCCATCGATTCACCCAACCATACGTTGGCTTGGTGACCTTGAAGGAACACGCCAGGCCAGACAGCGCATTCTGTTGGTTTTTTGTGTGCTTTGTTCAGATAATCGCATGGGCAATATTAGATTTTGTTTGCTCATTCTCAATTTGTTTCAGTTTTACATTTTTATTTCTAGGTAATCGGGCAACGGCGCTTCACGATTTCTCCATTTTTGGTGTTGACGTCTTTTATCTTAGTGTTTTCTTACTCCTTATGATAAAAAGGTAAAAGAGCAGGGGCTGAAAACCTCAGACATGCTGGGGTGCAATGAGGGGCGGGGGGGAGATGAGAACGAACCAACCTGTAGCATGGTGACTAATTTTGTAACTAACTTTTTTTTCGTCAGTTCTAACCAAGGCATTGAGAGCAGTAGGACAAGGCTTGGTAACCTCTTAGCAACTGAACTCAGTGCCCGTTAAAAATTAGGAATGCAAAAATTGGGAGAAACTTTTGCTAGCGTTCCAGTTAGGTTTTTGACATTGGACTCACAAGCACCAAGAAGTGCCTTAATTATGTAAAACATACGCGGCGAAATAATCAGATTAGATTAGATACAAAAGCGGCGTATACAAAAAAGTACGAAGGATAGCGAGGCATCCTAGTCCATACGCCACAATGCCGTGATATCCTTCGGATCAGAGGGTGAAGTAGAGATACAAGGGGATTCGTTATGGCATAGCACCACCAGCGCAATGAACAGAACAAAATTTGTGGAGACAAATTTCGCACATCACAAAGGAAGACAAATAAAAGAAAACTATAAAGACTACAAATTCAGTTAACTAGACTCGCTGTGGAAAGATTTGCAAATTACATAGCAAAGAGGAAACTAAAAATCATACTGCAAGTTTTGTTACACAAAAATGCCGGAAAAACACTTTCGATAAAATGGCTTCGATAAAACGTCCGTCGAAAAAATGGCGTTCGATAAAACGGCGTTCGATATAACGGCATTCGATCCCAACAAAAAGTACTTCCCTGGCAAATCAATCAATGTTAGTTCCGGTGTTGATTAGTAATTGATTTGATGCAGGCTCTATTATCCAGGGGCTAGGAAGCAGCACGCACACACTGTGAATCATCGCCGGCACTTTATATATATGCTTTACTATGTTTCATCTGGCGCACCTCCATTGAACACCATAATCTGATCTCAACAATTTTAAGCTCGCCTGCTCTGTCGCCGCCACCGCGCAGTCGGAGCCAACCATAGTCCCAACAGTAAAAAACAAAACCAAACAAACACAGCCCTCGCGAGAGCAGCGGGAGAGAAAACTCGCCAGCTGTGGAGCCAGCAGACGGCTGATCGAACGGCTCCTCGCCGCGGGTTGCTCCAATGACGCCCTGGACTCCACCCACAGGACTTAGCTGTACCCATAGCTGTCCCCCGGTGCCGGTCTTAGGGCTGGCTGACCAGGGCCGGTGAAGAGAGGGCCCCAGCCAGCACTCTCCCTCCCCATCCTCTCCAACCGGCTTCGTCTTCCGTCCACGAAATGAAATGAGGGAGAGAAGGCCTATGTCCAAATCATCCAAAATTATCAAGCCTATTCCAGGAAACGTGGACCCACAATTTGATTCTTCTTCTTTGGTGGGGTTTTTTGGCGCAAGGGCATCTAAGGCCAAGAGCGCCATTGCTATGATCAGGTTAAAATGTGTCGATGAAATGAGTGCAAATAGTGCATAAAATTACTTCGGTGTAAAGGGCCGGATCCAAAAGATGAGTGAGGAGCATGATGAGGCATGGAATGAGCTAACGGTGTATAGGGCCATGGTAAACAGTACACTACGGATGAACAAGGTAATGAGGTGGACGAGAATGCTACTTTCTAAAACAAACCTGTTTGAAAAAACCTGATATCATTAAGGTACTCTAAAACTCTGCTGAAATCGAACACAGTACAATCTGATAAAAACATTGCAATGTGCCGTGGCATATTCTTACGGTACATTTCCGGGAAATAGCGTTTGCTTTCCGGTTCCATGGCCGAGCACTCAACCGAAACATGGAGGACTGAAAGACTCTCGCCACATCTGGCGCAGTTCGGTGGCTGGTCACCAGTCAGGAGGTAGGAATGCGTGCCATGTGTGTGTCCTATTCGTAGTCTGCATCGCCAGACCTCAAAGGCCCTGCTTTTTTCCCTGGCAGCTGATCGGCCAATTATAGGTTGTACCAAGTGAAGCTTCTCCGTCTCCGGCACCCCTGTCTCTTGTGTAAATGGTTTAGACAGAGTACTGCCTATCCTTACACGAAATGTCCGATCACAGAGGTAGCTTTCAATTGTTTTTAGCATATTTCCTTGTATTCCAAGGGCACAAAGATCTCTCAGTACAGCAAACCGCCAAGTAGTATCATAGGCCTTTTCAAGGTCAACGAATACAGACAGAAAGTACTGTTTATGCACGAACGCATATCTTATTTGGGACTCCAAGCGCACAAGTTGGTCAAGCGTGGATTTTTGTTCTCGAAAGCCACAGTGGAATGGATCCAGGAGCCTGTTTGCTTCTAGAAAATGCATTAATCCTCGGTTGATCACTTTTTCAAATACTTTGCACAAACAACTAGTCAGAGCTATACCGTAGGTCTGTAACTCAAGGCAACACCTGGGTCCTTCCCCTCCTTCAATACTAGAACAACATGGCCTCTTTCAGCCTTGGAGGGATATATCCATTGTTCCAGATCCTATTAAAAAGTGATGGTAATGCAAGTTGAGTTTCTGGGTGCAAGTTGTTGATCATTTCATAGTGAATATTATCAGGTCCAGGTGCTGCTTTACCAAGTGTGTTTAGGCAAGCTTCGAACTCAGCAATAGAAAACTCAGCATTATATGCCTCACTTGGAGGTGATTTACGATGAAGTTTCAGCTTTTCTTCCCTACGTTTCAATTTAAGAAACTTGGCTGAGTAGTGCGCTGCACTTGAAACCGTTTCAAAGTATGCTCCCAGTGCATCCGCCTGATCATCCAGAGTGCCACCAGCATTATCAACTAGAGGGCGGGGGCAAGTCTGCTGCCCTTGCAGTTTGCGTATCCTATTCCATACTTTATTTTGGTCGGTGTAGGAGTAGATGCCCTCTATGTACTTCTCCCAACTCTCACTTTTTGCTATCCGTCTCACTCTTCTTGATTGGGATTTGATGCGTTTGAAGTTTATGTAGTTTTCAGTCGTGGGAGAGTTACGGAAAAGGCGCCATGCTGCATTTTGTTTTTTCCTAGCACTTTGGCAGTCCTCATTCCACCAAGGAATCGGCTTTCTTTTTGGGTTACCAGAACTTTGTGGGATACATTCACTAGCGGCTTCAATTATGTGTTTTTCGATAAAGCAAAGTGCGCTGTCGATGTCCAGTGAATCTAGATGGTCACGTGGAAGACAGGTGAGCTGTCGAAACTTTTTCCAGTCAGCAGACCCCATCCTCCATTGTGGTACGCTGTTCTGCTCGTGTGTCGACGCTACCTGTTCTTTCAGCACGATTGGAAAGTGGTCGCTTCCATAAGGACGTGCCAGTCCAGTAGTGGGAAGAGAGTAGCAGTGCAGAGAGCTAAGTCAACTGATGAGGATGATTTGTGGGTGGGACTAAAGTATGTGGGCTTCTTTTTGTTCAACACTAGTAATTTTTCTATCATTCGCCCTCTTGAATCGTAGTTTTCACAGCCCCAGAGAGGATGATGGGCATTGTGGTCTCCTGCTAATATGTACGGCTCTGGGAGCTGGTCCATTAGATTTTCAAATTCAGATTTCTGTAGTCGCTTGTCTGGGGGAATGTAAATGGAGTTATTAGTCGCTGCAACCATATAACTTTCACAGCTACAGCCTCTAGTTCAGTCCTGAGTTTAACTTCCTTAGCTGTGGTTGACCTTTGAAGGATAATAGCCACACCACCCGATGGTTGGTTGGTGTTTTGCCTGTCCTTTCTGTATGCGATGTACTGGGGTAAAAGGTTCGTGTGTTTGCTGCTTAAGTGGGTTTCTTGGAGACACACTGCCAGAGGTGCATGCTCCCAGAGCAGCTCTTTAACATCATCCAAGTTTTTCAGAAGCCCCCTGCAGTTCCACTGCAGTACACTACAAAAAGCCATTGCTAGTATTGAGACGTTTGTTACTAAAGACAGGCTCAGCTTGTTAGCTGCCAGAGCCTTTTCCAGTAGGAGACACCTTAGGAAGCTCTGCTTTTTGATCAGTTCCTGGGAGTTCGTACGCTCCAGCGGTTTGTGGTGCATCCTTCGGTGTGATTGACGTAGAGGATGGCTCACTTGTGTCCATAGCCTCCAAAGAAGGCTTCTTTGTTGGACGGTTTGAGACCTGGGGCCTTGGCTGCCCTCCGGTTCTCCTGTGCGGTTACGAACGTCTCAGTGGTGTTAGTCAGCTGTGCAGACCGCGAGGCTGCAGCTGACACATTGGCCGTTTTCGGGCCACCATTTCCTTGAGGTGCAGCAGGTGTCGCTGTTTGCACCTGGGGGGCTGAAGATGTCTCCTCAGGCCCTCTCAACGAGGGTCCCTGATTGGACAGTTGCCGCACGTGGCGCCGCCCCCTGACGCGCCACGTCGGCGTATGCTATCTTATGCGTGATAGCAAGACGCCTGCGTGCTTCGGGGTAAGAGATGTTTTCTTTTACTTTCAACACAATGATTTCTTTTTCTTTTTTCCACTGCTGGCATGAGCGTGAGTATGCAGCATGGTCACCGCTGCAGTTGACACAGTGTGGTGGAGCAGTGCAGCTTTCCGACACATGGTCGGTTTTGCTGCATTTTGCACATGTCTGCTTACCCCTGCAGCTCTGTGATCCGTGGCCGAATTTCTGACAAGTATAGCACCGGCGCGGGTGGGGGATGTAAGGTCTGACTCGGATTTTCACGTAGCCAGCTTCTACGGTCTCCTGGGAGAACCGTTGTGCCAAAGGTGAGAACAATGTGCTTGGTGGGGATTTCTTTGTTATCGCGGCGGATGACTATCCGCTGAACTTTGATGACATTTTTGCTCATGGAAGCCTTCAAGGAGTTCATTTTCAGTAAGGTCTAGGAGGTCTGCTCCACTTATAACACCACGCACGGTGTTCATGGAGCGGTGAGGACTGACAGTAACAGCGGTGTCACCAATTTTGTAAACTTTGAGGAGCTTGTCACATTGAGTCTTATCTTTAACTTCAATCAGCAGGTCGCCATGGGACATTTTTTGTGCCTTGTAGCCAGCCCCAATGAGGTTCGACAGACATTTGGACACAAGAAATGGTGACATCTTTCTCATTGTTGTGTTCTCATTTTCCAAGTGCATCACGTGAAAGCGTGGAAAACACTCTTGCCTCTTTGAAAGAAAAAATTCAAAGGTGGTTGCCTCGGTGCGCCCCCTTTTAAGAGAGTGATTCATGGAAAAGGGATTTGGAGATGCCATACAACAAGTATGTGTTCAGTGGCAAGGCCGGTCGCCCACCACCGAGCCCAACAAGGGAACGTGGCTTTTCCAGCACCTTGCCAGTATAACCCTATGCTTGAAATCGAGAGTGACGTCTTTGCACAGGGTTAACCCTCGCCGCCTGGAGAAGCATGGAAGCAAAGAAGCAAGGAGACGACAGGACAGCGTCAGGAAAGAAAACAGGAAAGAATGGCGAGGACAGGAAAAGGCGACTGGCTGATTTCCCCAGGGCGGGTCCAATCCCGGGGTACCATCTGCAGGAAGCGGCCAAAGTGGCGTGTTGCCGCCACCAGGGGGCCATAAAGGTCCAAAACAACCCTGGCTTTGGCTCAGCCACCAGGATGCCCTTTTCAATGGACACAGCAAAGCCATGCACAGCTGGGGCGTGGGTGGGTCCAACCCACATGGGCTCGGGGTCCGCGGTGTCGCCACTACCGTCACCTTGAAACGCAAGGCGCCCCTGCGGGCCGCAGAGCAAAACAGTTCCACGACGGACAGAGAGTGGCTACAAATCTTCCCCACAGCATTGCGTGTGTGGTGGATATGGACCACATGGCACGCTAACCTGGCTCAAGCGTCTCGGTAAGCCATCTGGCTGCCTGGCACACTGTGTTCTTATGCTGCAGCACTAATACTTTGCTGCGCACTGTCGGAAGGGGAGTGCAAGTGTAGCGGTTGGTGCCCTTTTTGAGCCCCCGTTTCTGCGCCACTTACTTCTAAAGCCACACATGCATGCAAGCAAGTTCCGAAGGAATGGCTGCCACCCTGCAGGAAAACTTGGGCAATTCCACACAGCTGATAGCCCCTCCTCTGACACTGCATTCAGCAGGGGTAAGGTGAACTCCTTGAGGCTCAGCAGAACGACCCATTTGGTCAGTCAACCATTTGCGGGCTCAGGGAAGAGCCGAGACCCGAGAGGGACCACGGTGGCGAAGCCACTGTGCATTTGATAACAGCTGGTAGTTGCTGCTGTTGGCGCAGAGCACAATGCAGCTGGAGTTGCTGCTAGTGTGTGTGGAAATGGATAGCACTTACAAAGTGAGATTCAGAATGGTGACAAAAAAACAGCAACAATCTTTTGCTGGTCATTTTTCGTGATCTGGTGCCTGCGTCCCCCTTACAGGGACAGAAGGAGATGGCTATGTTTAAATACATGCACATACGTCCTCTCTGTCAATTTATTCGTCCCTAACTTCAGAAGTCAGATGACTCGCAACTGTCTCGTTTTACGCGTGGAGATGTACTGGGACCCATCATCGCATCATCCTGCTTCCCACTAAAGTGATGAGCAGGCAATGATGATGACGATGACTGCAGTGTGTTCCAAGTATACGCCTCGAGCGCGGCCTGTAGGGGCGCCACTGAAATCCCCCTAGCGGCACGTTTCGAAAGCAGGCGCGGGAGTCCCCGGCCCGCTCCCCCCTGTCACCGTTGCTTTTGGGGCTCGTTCAAGACAGCGATTTACCGTTTGTCCGCGTTCGAAATACCGAATAACGTGGAGCAGGCACTCTGTTTGCAAGCGTGGTGTGTTCACGATAGTATAAACGTTTATGACGCGATCTTAGTGAGATCTATATGAGCGCCGGGCGTGTGTCACAGGCCGGCGTCCCGAAGCCAGCATTTGCATGCAGCTGATTGCAATTCCGCTGCCCTGAAATTTAGTGGCAGTGTCTCCGTAAGCAGTGTTTCCTCCGATGGTCATGTTGCGGTCATACACACTATGATGTAAATCGACTTTGTGCACTTACAAAATCCAGCGGAGCACTGATACCTGACAGCACGCAAGTTACGCCTGCCAATATCACATATCAGATATTGATCAGTACCATGAACAAGCCAATGCGGCATAAATTTCACAAACATTGTACCAAAGAAGTACGATGGATAATGCAAAATTACACTCCGGAGTCAGCACACGACGACAAATTTAATGCTGTGTCGTCTTGTCCCGAGGTGAGCGCTCGCAAAGATTCATCTGTTACATTTATCCTCCACGAGAAGCGCGAAGATGGGCTTATAGAGTAATCCGCGTCCGTGACCAAACTCTTCTTCGAAACATCGTCATATGGCACAGGGAGACTGCAGAATCTAGCATAAACCGAAATCAGAGACCCTTATCAGATACGACACTCTTCCAACGAGCCCGTGTGTACGATTTCGGCGCACGTTAAGGATCTCCAGGTGGTCAAAATTAATCCGGAGCCCTCCACTACGGCGTGCCTCATCATCTCCGTTGCGTCGGCGCGTCGAACCCTGCAATAAATCAATCAACACTTCCAACGACACCTCGTATCGCTTGTGAACTGCCTACCCTGTATTCTTCAAAAAATGCGTCTGCCGAGTGATCAGCCGTTCGTTGAAGGCGAAAAACAAACGAAAAGTGGACACGCAGCTTGTGTGTGTGGCTACTAAAACGTTCATTCGTTGATTTCGCTCTGCATTTGTAAACAACGATAGATGAGCGTCCTCCTTCTCACCCCCCCCCCCCCCCATGTCTAGCGAAATATCAGTGCATTTCGCATCTAGTTGGTCTGGTGAATACTACCTTGCTCAAACAAACGTCTTTAGCATTTCAGAAGCTCCACTCATTTTTTTTTTATTCCCCTACGACTATTCTATTTATTCCTGACTTGCAGACCTTTCATTTTACCGTGGTTTCATTAACATATACCTTGGTTCTTACAATAAGGCATGAGTGGGCACATATCTGACAATGCACAGGCTTTGAGTGTAGCTTAACATTTTCGTGTGGCTTATATTCCCATAAAAGGCACAAGTTTTTGTCAGCTATTGGGTTATCACATCCCCGAAACATACTTTTCTACGACGTACATATTCGAAGCAAAGACTCATTTGTTTGCGCTGCAAAATGAACCAACCTCTTACAGTGCCAATATCAGGTCTAAACGAGGCGATCACTTGTGCTGACGTGTTCGAAGGTGACAGCGGTGATATGCTGCTGCCGGCGCCGACGCCCGCAAGAGCGGCCAAGAAGCGCGCAGAACCGCCTCCCCGGGTAGCTCTTGTTGACTTTAGAGCGCTCTACCAAGACGCAGCTGTTTTTTTTTTTAAGTGCCCTAAACGTGCAGTTAGCTTACAGACGTCACCATAACAAGTTTTTTAGTGCGCGGAAAGGCAAAGAGAAGCGAAAGAGAACCAAAACACTGCATGACCACCTATCAGCCACGCAGCGCTAATCCCACAAACGCCGCGGAGAAGCGGCGGCAGGCGGCGCAGCGATCGCGAATCTCGAGGCGTATATCTACGGTCAAGATTTATTTTTGCACAGAGACAGGCATGCACCCCCTTCCGTGATAAATACAAGGAGAGACCAGTGCTGACTAGCAAATGAGCACGACTTTATTCAACTCTAGAAAGGAAAAAACAAATTCACACACTCGTGTGTCAAGTGCGAAAGCGTTTGTGTGCATGGGTGTGTTGAAATCGCAGCCCAATGGAAATGGGAGAATCGGCCATAAGCCTCCGACTGAAGCTTTCGTTGTCACTGGCCAGTCCCTTTGATTGTGTATGTTGTTAGGCCAATATTCAGCCTATGCGGTACATAACCTCAACATGGCCTAATAGCGCAACAAAGCAACGTCACTTCACCCTCGGGCTGTCGCACGCCCGATGGGGATGTCAGGCCAGCCCCACACATCCAATCTCCACCCAGTGCCGTCAAGCTGGTTTGCTTGGAAGGCTGCTCCTCTTCTCTTAGCCAACTGTGAAAACAGCTCTGCTGATCAGCCTCACTCGCCCAAGGGCTGTTGGCGTGAATGGCGTGGATTGAGGTTCCAGCAGTGCTGCTGATATTTTAGCGTCAAGACCAGTAATTTCTTTTTGCTGACTAATGTGCACTTAAGTCACTTTCACGCCTTCCTTTTGCGAAGAGGTGTTTTGCAATCTTTTAGAGCAGTTTAGGGGTGGTTCGTGGCGTATCAACTCATTTAGTTAGCATTCTGTATTGCATCACAAGGGCCTGGCTTGCACCTGTCTGGGAAGAGAATTTCGCTTCAGCACCACACGGTGCGCTGCAGTAAATGGGGACGCCAGGCCAGCCCATACCCGCATTCACAGCCAACGCCCACCCACATTTGCGGCCACACAATGCTTCGCAGTTGCCTATACGGACATTAGGCCGGTGCATACTTGGATTCATTGCCAGCGGGATTTTTGGTGCCATCACAGTCACACCGCCAACGGCAAACTTTCTTAGATCAGGTCATACAGTGCTACCTCGCTAAAAAAGGGCACGTTGCAAGCAATTTTCCCACCCAGGGCTCCAACTTGAGATGTTTCCCTGTGTGGTTCTTGAGAAACAGTGATTGAAGAGGTGCGGGATAACGGAGGACCCCGGCTAGCTTCGCTAGAGAAAGTGCTACCCGCCATACCCTAGCCCCAGCTGAATACGAAGGCTCACGCGCGGGTTCGAGTACTCACACGCGGTAGACAAACTCCGGCAATTCAAGCAAGGCTTCATTGCCTGGCAAATACAGGGTCACGACTGTCACCCGCGAGGAGACAAGGGCTCCGTCCGCTTGCTCTAGCCGCGGGGACTCGAACTCTGATGTCTGTCATCGCAGCCACGGGAAGGGGCTTCCCTTGCCCCCCTTGTCAGGACCGAATCTCCGAGCAGAGTCCCAGCGGAATGCTCGAAGTGTGCCGCTCGTTGGCTCGGGGAGAGAGGAGGTCTCCCCCCCGGTCGAGGAGAGGGCGCCATGGAGGACGGCGACAAGCTGTCCTCGCGCAGATGTTCACAGCGAGCTGGTTTGGCATGTCGCATGGGGTCACGAAAAGGACCCGACTCATGTGACGCACCGGCTGGACGAAATGGCGGCTCCCGGCTCGCCACAACATGTGCGGATGAGGTGCAGGGAAACAAGGGTCCCCACAGGGGGAAAACATGCCCACCCCCGGGAAGAAACGCTGGGGGGCCCCGGCAAAGGGAGGGGGGAATTTTGGCCGGGGAATAAAAAGGGGGCTTACAAGCCCCTCGAAGCCCCCCAAGGGCAAGAAAACCCCCTTTAAGGGGGGAAAAAGGAAAGGGGGGGGGGCCTTTTGGGGGGGTTTCCCAAAAAACGAACCAAACATTAAAAAACCTGGAAAGTTAACGCGCCAAGGGAAAATTTGGATAAAAGGAAACTTTCCTTCCGAAATGAATTGGGGGACTTTAAAGATGAAAGGAAGAACAAAAGAAAAAAAACAACTTTAGGGGCCCATTCGCTATCTTTTTTCAGAAAAGTTTTCCCAAACTCCCAGGCCTTTGGATTTTTCGTTAAATTTCCCCAGCCGGGAAAAGGGGAAGTTTTGACGACCGAAGCCCCCAAAGGCAACGGGGGCCTTTTGGGCCCCCCCGGACAACGTCGCCTGGAAGGATAAAGGGCCAGAGCATCGAAAAAGCAAAAAGTGGGGTTTTCCCGTGAAAAAAAGGACATTTGAAGAAGCGAAACGGGAAGGCTTTGTTAAGGGAAAACCGTGCCTTCCGGGAGCCCGGAACCAAACCAAGGCCGGAATTTCCGGGGGCCAAACTTTCCCCTGGAAAAGGGCCCTGAAAAGGAAGAAGCCATTTAAAGGTGCTGTAAAAAAGGAAGATAGGAGCCATAAAAAGTTTGCCTTTAAACCAGGAAAACAACCCAAGCTGCACCACCCCCGGTCGTTCCCAATTTTGCAAAATCAACCCCAGGAACCAAACATTCTTCGTGATCTTTGCAACAAATTTGGCCCCTTTTGGGAAACAAGGGAGAAATCCGGCGGGGCATCCCAAAGAAAAATTTAACCCCGGGACCAACAATTTTCATTTTTCAAAGCTTGCCCCCCAAAAACTGGTGCAAGGGAAAAGGGGAAAATTGGAGATTTTTAAGGGGTTCGTTCGGGGGCGGCAAGAAAGAAAGGAAAGGGGTTTTAAAGGTAAAAAAAGAGGACCCCAACCCAAGGGATTAAAAAAAAGCACGGAAATGCATGACTTAAAGAAACTTTGCCTTCCCGAAAGAGGTGGTTAAAGGAAAAGGGAAAAGCCCCAAAAAAAAAAAACATTCGGGATACCTGAGCATTTTTCAAAAAAACCAAGGGCCCCAAAATTAACCCAACAAACCCCGTTGTCGTTCGGAAAGCCAAAAAGGGGGCACGTTACGAGGACGAAAAAAGGTTCAAAAAATAAGGGCGGAAAGTTTTTTGGGGGAAATTACATGGGCCAAAAAAATTTGAGCCCAACCAAAACCAACGGAAAGGCCCTGGAAGGGGAAACCCAAACCTACGTGGGGACTAAACCGAAGAAGAAAAAGGGTTTTTGGAAAAAAAAAGGCTTTAGCGAAACTGCCGCACCAAGGAACAAAAAAACCCAACGGGAAAAACCCATCTTCCATCAAAGAAAAACCATGGCCCTTTCCGGACCAACGTTCGGAAAGGCCCTTTGGAAAGGAAAACACGCCACTTAAAAAAAGTCGGTCCCGAAAAGGCCCACAAGGGAACCAAAAAACACCAAAGGGCCCCCAAAAAAACCAACCCATACCGGTGGCAATAGAATAAAAAAAACAGGTTTTTGCTAAAATTTTTTGGACGGAAGGGAAAAAAAAAGGAAAAAAAACTTCCCGGGACCAACATCCCACTTAAAAGGTTTGTGAAAAAAGGGGGACAAGGAAAAAGGGTTTGGAATCCGGGGGTTTGGGGGCCGGCGAGGAAAAAAAGGGGTTTTTAAATGAAAATTAAGAGGACCCCAAAAATTAAATAATTTGATCCCTAAATTAAAATAAATTTCAGGCCCAACCCCCAAAATAGTGAGGAAGGGGAAAAGCTTTTCTTCAAATAGCCATTCCACAAGACAAGGGCCCCATTTCGTTTTTTGTGGGGGAAAGGGGAACTTACCGAAAAAAACCCGGCCCCCCCAAAAAAAGTTGGCCCGGAAAAGGTTTTGGGGGGAGTTACTTTGGGCCAACCCAATTTTCGACCCCAAACCCAAAAATTCTAAACATTGATGGTAAAAAAAATTTCCCAAACAAGGGGGGAAAAACTAAAGAAAAAAAAATTTTGGATAAAATTGGCTGGGGGCAAATAGAAACCCCAAGGAAACCAGACAACGAGGGAACAAGAAATTTTTCGCACCAAGGGTTTAAGGGGGGACAACATTCCTTAAAAATATTTTTTTTAGAAAACTCTGGAAAAAGTTTTTAAAAGTCCCTTTTAAAGGAAAAAAATCTTAAATTTTAGTTGGAAAATTTAACGAGATTTAAAATTAGCCATTTCTAAAAAGGAACAAAAGAAAAAAAAGGAAAAACTTGTTTTTCCAACACTTGAAAAGGGGAGGCAAAAAGACAATCTTTTTTTGATCATTTTGGCTTTTTTCCCCCGGCTCGGTGTTTGAAATTGGGCGGCCCAAAATTTCCCTTGACACCTTTGGTGCCAAAACCAAAAAATTTAACGAGCGGGGAAAAATTTTTTAAAAAGCCACCCAAAAAATAATTTTTTCTTTTAAAACTCCAAAAAAGGTTCAAGTAATTGGAAAATGAAAAAATTACTTTTCCCCCAAACCCAGTTTTTTTTGTTCCTAAAAAGATTCATCTTTTAAATCGGGAAAAATTTTTTCCCCAAAACAAGGGGGCCAAAAAATTTGCAATAGTGGGGGGCGAAGTTTGCAACAAAAGGAAAATTTACAAAAAAAAGTTTTTTGACCCGGTGTTTAAAAGGAAGTGGACATCTAGCGATCCAACCCTACGAAGTGTCTTTGACAAGGAAGGGGAAGACCTAGACCGGCAACTGAGACAAGAAGGAAAAACTAAAGTGCTGGGGATGAAGTGGAATTTCATAGGGGCCCAAATTACCTTTCCTAGCACGGCCTGGCTTTGGAGATGGATGTCGCAGAGATAACAAAGCGCCAGCTTTTACAAGCCACTGCCAGATTGTACGACCCCCTAGGACTATTGACACCCTTTTCCGTACGAGCAAAGCTTCAATTACAGAATGTTTGGAAAGAGTCATTCACCTGGGATGATCCTTTACCCGAGGAATATCGAACAGTTGTATGGAGTGGATTTCAGAGCTGGAGGTGCTGGACGGGTTTTGGGCCAAGATGCTCACACTCCTTTGGAAAAGCGGAAAGAGTTATCGACTCTGCACGTATTTTCTGATGCAAGCCCAAGAGCATACGGAGCAGCGGCATATCTTGTGACCACATACACTGATGGAACCCCCTTCTAATGGGAAAAGGGAAGAGTTGCACCGCTTAAGGACGTAACACTCGCAAGAGTAGAACTTCTGGCAGCCACGGTCGCAGCACGGTTAGCCAAATACATCGTGGACAACTTTGTCGGAAAAATCAAAGACGTCAAGTTCTGGACAGACTCACAAATAGTGCTTTGCTGGGTCAAACAAGCAAAATAAAGGACATTTTCGTTCAAAATCGAGTAAATGAAATCAAGAGGAAATCAAGTGCAAACCAATGGGGTCGTAAAAAGTGAGGAAAACCCTGCCGACCTGATGACGAGAGGGATAAAAATGAAACAACTGCTTGCGTCAGAAGCCTGGTGGAAAGGTCCAGTTTGGCTTATAGGATCTCGTGAGGGACCGGCATATGAAGCACAGGTAAAGAATGTGGAAGAAAAGGATGTCGCGAACATGGAGCATTGTATGCTTACGTCGTGCGATAATCAAGAAAAAGTTATTGACGTGAGCAGGTTCGGATCTTATACTAAGGCACTAAAGATCGCCGCATGGGTGCTACGTTATGCTGAGAAGCTACGAAAGAATAAAACATCGGGTTTCTATAACAGCAGAAGAACTCAACAAAGCGGAATTATTTCTCATCAGGCAAGAGCAAAAAAAACCCGGTCCAGGGGGGGTCAGGGGGCCGACGGAAAGGAAAGGCGCATCCCAATTACATGGCATCGGGAAATTTTTACGGACACTGAAGGTGTAATCAGAGTGAAAGGACGGCTGGAGCGAAGCGACATGAGTTTCGACGAGAAACACCCAATCGTACTGCCAAAAACAGTAAACTTTCTGAGCTTTTGGTACGACATGTGCATCATCAGACAATGCACGGCGGCGTCTGTGTAACGCTGACCAGATTACGAACAAAGTTTTTGGGGAGTTCAAGGCCGACAGTTAGTCCAAAAGATCATTAGGAGATGCATTTCATGCAGGAGGTTCAACGCTCGACCGATGACTCAGGAAATGGCGCCATTGCCAGCTGACAGAATCACCCAATCAAGTCCTTTTGAAGTCATAGGAGTCGATTTCACTGGACCACTGTACGCTAGAGAGGAAAGAGGACACACTGAGCAAAAGATGTACATTGTCATTTTCACGTGTGCGGTGGGGGCGGCACAGCTGATGAAGAGCACATCCCTGAGTGCTTTATACACGCTTTTAGGAGATTCGTGGCCAGAAGGGGCATGTGCAAGACCATCTACAGCGATAATGCCAGATCATTCAAAAGGTCGGAAAAGGGAAAACAATAAAATACTGAGGATGGAGGGAAACGCTATTCACAACGAATCTTCAGATCAAGTGGAAGTACATAGCCGAGTTAGCACCCTGGTGGGGCGGGGTTTTTTGAAAGACTGATAAGAAGTTTTAAGTCAGCCATCAGAAATACCATTGGAAGACGCGTTATGACAGAAGAACAACTCCAGACGATCGATGTGAAAGCTGAAGGGGTACTCAACAAAAGACCGCTCACATATGTACGCGACGACCCAAACGAACCACTGCCAATTACCCCGGCCGACGTCATAGGCGGTAGACAGAGACTTCATCAAGACCCCACGCCGCCGAAACATGCCTAGGAGCTTTTGGAAGAACTCCCGGGAAAGAACAGCAGCGTTGGGAAAGATGGGCAGGAATGCCTAGCAGAATTAAGAAGCGCAAGCTTGAAGTCGTCAACCAACAGAACGATTAAGGAAGGGGACATAGTTTTACTAGGGGACAAGCCACACCGAGCCCATTGGAAGCTGTGCAAAGTGGAGAAGATATTTCCAGGCAGAGACGGCCTAGTCAGGGCATGTTTGCTGAAGACACCTGACCGGCAGTTAATCAGGAGACCGGTACAGCTTTTGTACCCCATGGAGGGATGCTACAATTGAATCTCGCAGGCGGCAAGATGCAGAAAACCAAGGAGAAGAAGCGAGGGAAAAAGGGAAATGGGAAAAAGTCACCACATGCACGTTCCAGTTCTAGTCATCATCATTCTTTTCTAGAATAAGTATGTGTTCGTCGCAACGTCGCCACGGCCTCAGCATTTCCTTCGTCTCACCCTGCCCACAAACAATCTCACACCACTTCCCAGACTTAGTCATCAACCAGTACTGTGTTTCCCGCTCAGACGCTCTCTTCGTATGCCCCATGGCAGCCTCGGCTCAAGCTTCTTTTCGTGCAGAACAAAGGAGAAAAAGAAATACGGGCAAAATGGATTCACATGCTGCACAATATGAGGAGAGAATGGGAGAACCAAGAATGGCAAAATGCGAGAGAGTTTCTGCATGAGTTTTTATCTTAGAGAAACATACTGTAACACACACAAAAACACAGCCACAAGCTATGTGCCAGAGAAAGGCATTTTTGTTTCCCTTGCCAAAAGGGGTTTTTGAAAGAAAACGACGCGAGCGGCGAGCCCCCGCCCCCCCCCCCCCCCCCCCCCCCCCCCTCTCCCCCCCCTCTTCCCCTCCTCCCCTAACCATCCCCTCCCCCCACACACACCCCACACCACCAAAACCCCTTCCCCTGAAACCCCCCCGCTTTAAATGCCCCCTTTTTTCCCCGGAAACCCCAATGCCCCTTTTCGGCGCTTCCCCGCAAACCCCCCCTTCCTCCCTGAAACCTGCCCCGTTAAAGGGGGGTTCCCCTGCCCCTTCACACCCCCTGCTTTCGGGGCCAAGGCAGGGGGGCGCTTTGGGGTTCCTGGAAGGGACTTTCCCAAAGCGCACCATTCTCCCGGCTGCTTAACCCCGCAAAAACCCACCAACCCCCTTTTCCCCTGGAAAACTTGCCCCAAAATCCCCATTTGGGGCCCCCAAATCCCCCCCTTTTTCCCCCCACCTTTTGCACCCCTCCCTTTTCTGGTACCAACCTTTGGGTGCCCGTTTTCTCTCCCTTTCCCAATTCCCCGGGAGGTTTTACATTTTCCCCCCGGGGCCAAACCCGTTGGTCAGGAAAAACGCCCCCACGGGCAAACCCCCTTCTGGGCCCCGGAACCCTTTCAAGCACCCCAAAATTTTATGCCCTTTTACCCCCCCGCCTTTTTCCCCCACCATTTTTTGCAGGGGAACCCTTGGGTGGGACCCCTTTCTTGGCCGTTGGCCCTTTTTTTCTTTTCCCCCCTTTCCCCCAATTACCCGGAGTCCAACACTTTCTTCCCCGGGGCCAACCCCGAACCTTTTTTTGCTGGGGTTTTGGGGAAAATGCCTTAAGGGGGGAAATTTTGAAGGCACACATTTCGGAAGGGGCGGGGAAACTTTTAAAGATGCCTTTTTAAAAACCCCCCCAAGAAGGGGCTGACCACTTTCCCCCCTACCACCCGCAGGGCGTCCCCACATTTTGGGAAGGGGGCCCGGTTTTGAATCAATTAACAAAACCCTTTCCCTTGGGTTTCTTTTGGGCTTCCCTTTCCCAAAGTTCCCAAAGGGTTTTTCCCAAAATTTCCCAAATAAAAAAAGGGAAACCTTTTTAAAAAAATTCGATGCTTTTTCCTGTGGACCGGTGGAAAAATGCCAAAAAAAAGGTGGAACCCCTTTTTTAAAAAAAGGCCCGGGTCCAAAAAGGAGCTTTTGGCAAAAAAATTTTGGGGAAGGGGGGAAAAAAAAACCCAAGACAACCCTTTAGAAAAATTTAGTGGGCCAAAAATTGATCATTTCCCCCCTTAAAAAGCACTTGGGGGGCCCCAAATTTGGAAAGAAAAGGGGTTCGCCCGCTTTTTAATTTGGGGTTTCAACACTTTCCCCCCGGCCCAATGAAGAAAACCTTTCCCCCCTTGCAAATTTGTATTCTGGCCCAAAATTTTAAAAAGGGTTTTAAAGGAAAGGAATTATCCCGGGGGTTTTTCAAAAAATTCGGTGCTTTTTCCCAAACGTCATTAAAATAATAAAAAGGTTTTTCCCCTTTTCCCTTTTTTCATTTGGGGCAAAAAACGGCCTTTTTCCTTGAACCCCCCCACCAAAAAAAATTTGGGAAAGGGCCGCCAAAGTTAGGTTTTTTGTCCAAACATGGTAAGGTTAAACCCGTTAAGAAGGGGCGGCGGGGCCCGCAAATTTTTTTAAAATTTTGAGAATTTTTTTGTAAAATCGAGGGTTTCCGGGTTTAACCCCGTTTAATTTTTCCAGTTAAAATTTGGGGGTTTTTTAAAACGGCCCTTTCCCGGGGAACAACGCTTTAGTTCCCCCCCTTTAAAAGGGGAAATTTTTCTTTAAACTTTCCCGGGGAAAAATTTTAAAATTAAATTTTTCCCACTTAGGCCCAAGGGAAACCGGGTTTCCCCCACCGGAGTTCAAAAAGGTGGGGAAAAAAAAAACCGGGCTTTTTCCCCAACCTCATTTAAAACCTATAAAAAGGTTTTCCAACTTTTTCTTTTTTCCCCCTTTCGGGTCACTAATTAAAAGGGGCTTTAAACAAATTGGCCCGCGTCCTCCCCGTGAACCTTTACCCCGGGGGTGTTGGTTTCAAATTCGCCTCTTTTCGGCCTTTCCCAGTGGTAGGCTTAAAAAACCCCGGCCCCCTTAAGGGGGTTTGCGGCGGGCCCAAACAGCGGAAGGCGCAGAAACTTTAAAAAAAACTTTTTTCCTGTTCAAAGCCTGCATAAGGGGGGCGGGAGGGAACCAGGGGAAATCAAAAAGGGGGCCCCTATTCGGGTTTAGCGGGTCAGCCCCTTCATTTAAGGTTAACCCTGCCCCGGCCCCAAATTGGGGTTACATTAAAACTTCCGGAAATTCGATTGAATTTTTTATTGCCATTGAAGCCCTTTTTTTTAAATATTTTCCCCAACCCACCAAAACCCAAAAAAAAAAAAAAGACCCGTTCGGGAAATTTAATTGGCCCCAGATCGATTTGGGGGCAACCGGGGGTGAAGAATTTTCCCAAAACCCCCGGGGTTGGGGTTTTTGCCAAGGGCGGGGTTTACGGAAAGGCCTTTCGCGGCCCGGGGAAAAAGGCGGGTTTTAAAAACGGGGGGCCCCGCTGCCCCGAGAAGTGAGGCTCCCTCCCCTGGTTTGGTTTTACTCTTTCCCCCAGCCGGCCCGGGCCCTTTTTTTCCTTGGAAAGGGGCCTGCGCACGCCCACCCTAACCCCGGGGAAAAAACAAAATGGGGGGGGGTTTCCGCGGGGCAACCTGGCGCGGCCCCGCCCCGGGAATGGCGCGGGGGCCAAGGGCCCCCTTTTGAAAAAAAAGCAAAGTGGGTTGGCGGTTAAAAAGCCTTTAAGCATAAAAGGGCCTTCTAGGCCGTGGAAACGTAAAAATTTTTTGGGGGGGGAACCTTTTAAAAATTCCCGGGGGCCGCCGGGTTTTTCCTTTTTTCTTTATTTAAGTTGTTAACCCTAAATTTCCCCGCTTTTCTTTTTTAATTTTGGGCCCCCCGGGGGCAAAAGTGAGTCTGAAAAAAATTTTTTTTAAGGAGGGGCGAAGGCCAAAAAAACGGCCCTTTCCCGGTTTCCCCTTCCCTTTCCTTGCCCCACTTGGGTTTAAATGGGAGCGGCCGAAATTTTCGTTCCAGAAAAAACTGCTTTGCAAAATTTTTAAAAAATTAAAAAAAACGAAAAACCGAATTTCTTAAACCCAAAAATTGGAAAAGAAATTAAAAGAAAATTTTTTAGGGCCTAAAGGCTCGTTTTTGGGTTATTCGAAAGGGTTTCGTTTTTTGGTCCCCAGATTGTATATCAAAGATTTTTTATTTACCGGGGGAAAATTAATCGGGTTTTCATTTTAAAAAATTTTGATTTTTTTTCCCGGTAAATCGGGGGCCGGGGTTGCAATGCTCCCCGGGAACCAGTCGAGCCCTTAACCTTTTTAGTTAAAATTTTTGGGGTGGACCCAAACCCGGGAAGGGAAATTTTGTGTTGTTTTTTTTACCGGGGATTTTTTAATGGCGTTTTTGTTCAGGGGAAAAATTTTTTTCAAAAAAATAAATATTCGTTTTGAAAAATACCCCAAAAAAAAGGATTTGTTTGCTTCGTTTTTAATTTGGCCAAAAAAAATTTTTTTAAAAACCCCAAAGCCCCGAGTCCTGTGAGCTAAACCAAAGGGGGAAGGGTAAACGGCCTTAAACGCTTCCCGCCAGTTTAAACCAAGGGCCAAAAACCTAAAACAAGATAAAAAACAGCATTTTCAAAATTTTAAAAAACTTCAAAAAGTTTATGGGTTTTTTTTAAACTTCCATTCATTCCCCCCTTCTTATTTTCTTTAAAAAAAAGCCCTAAAAACCAAAAAAAAGCTTTGTTTTTGAAAAACTTTTTTTTTAAGCCTTTTCCAATTTTCCCTTTTTTTCCGCCCTTTGCCCTTAAAAGATTTCCCGGTAAATCTGGTTTTTTGGGTTTCAAAAGACTAAAGGGGTCGCATGGCCTTTCCCCTTTTTTTCCTAATTGTGTAGCTTACTTGAGCGAAGTTTACGTTAAAAGTGGTGTCAGTATGATTCTAATGAGGCAATCTTTTGAATGAACCAAACTTGTGTTTTGTCTTCATGGCTCCTTTAATGCTGCCGACCAAAATGACTGTGTATGGGTAATCGTGCTTCAGCAATTGTGGTTGTGGTGACCAAGAAGCCCTTCGGTACACTAGCCACCATTCCTCCACTGGGTACGGCTGTGGTGGAACGCCAAGGAAGGGAGCTCCTCACCTCGAGGGCCGTGTGCAGTGCCAGGGGACCGTAGGGGGGGTCATCCAGCGACCCCAGGTCAAAGGTCGGTGCTGACCGGCTCAGGTAGGCATTCTGGAAGGCTCTCTGCCGCAGCTGCATGGAGGGGGAGGAGGAGGAAGGCAGAGGGAGAAAATGGAGTCGGGCTTTACTTACTGCAGACACGCTCGCGCCGCTAATGCAGGCATGGCTGAGTGCAAGAACCTAAATCAGGAGCAACCAGGTAGCAATTCCCATCGTAAAAGCAACGCATTCAATCCACGCCGCAACGTTTTCTAACTGGATGGCCCAATTGTGAGGTCTACAGATCGCCAATGCAACAGATTCCACAAGGTTTTCATTAGCGTACCTACCCTTACAGATGTTGAAAGCCACACCGGCAGATCCAGGAGCCTGTCCCCAGTTTCAGGCTCTACTGGCTGAGGTGGGTGTTAAACATCTGCTGCCTCAGCCCTTTGGATGCAAATGTTGTCGAAAGACAACAGTCTTCTGCTGCCGCTGCCACATCTTTTCCCGCCCACCTTCTCTCGCACTTTTCCCTTCCTGCCTCGCTCCTACCACGATCACCACAGAGTAGGTTCGCTGCAGTCCGTTAAATTTTCTCATGCTCCATGCTGCACATCGTCTACTGGAGCCGTTCACTACTGTTTGACTTCTTTGGATGCCCCATGAGGTGTAGGCTCGGGTACGGGCTCTTTTTGTGTTTTGTGATTAAAGTATCGTTTTCGACGCATATTTTCTTATTTGCTGTGAGAAATATCAAGCGCACATCCATCTTAAAATGACACTCACCAGTACCACTCATGTATTGATGTTTTGCCTCAAATATGCCTAAAGGAGCTGAGGCACCATTCACTCTGCAAGAGCTGACCCTGGCCCTGGATGCTGCCAACGTGCGCAGTGCTCCAGGCGGGGATGGTATCACTTGGCGAATGCTCCTCAACCTTGACGAACCAGAGAAGCTCCTGCTGCTGGACGAGCTGAACGAGATTTGGCAAACTGGAAGCATCCCAGCAGAATGGAAACATTCTATTATCTACCCCATCCCAAAATCAGGGAAAAAAACCCAACAGCATCAAGAATCTCCGACCTATAGCTTTAACGTCAACGCTATGCAAGCTCCTCGAGCGCAGGTGCTGACTCGGCTCACATACCACCTCGAAGAGGAGAACCCACTTTTTTCGATCCAGCCCAGACTGGCTTCCGACCAGGGCTGTGCACTCAAGACAGCCTTCTGCTACTGCGCCAGTTGGTGGGAGGGGGCCGTCGGGTCGCCTTAAGGTTCCTGGCATCCTCCTGGCAGTAGACTTGCAGAAAGCCTTTGACACGGTGGCGCACACAGCGATACTGAAGGCTCTCGATGGGGCTGGAGTTGGCACACGAATCATGAACTTTGTGCGATCTTCCTGGAGCCCGAACGTTTGAGGTCAAATCTGGATCGGGCCACCCAAGGACATTCTCAAATTCCAGAGGGAGTGCCGCAGGGTGCCATCTTGTCTCCAGTCCTCTTTAACATCGTGATGCGAGGACTGGCTGTAGAGCTACGGAAAATTCCGCACCTGGGCTTGACATTCTACGCAGATGACATCACGCTGTGGGTGGACCCCAGGGCATGAACTTGAACACAGCAGATGTACAGGGAATCATGCAGCAAGCCTTGGACACCATCGACAACTACCTCCCTTCCACTGGCATGCAGCCGTCACCGGAAAAAACTAACCTCCTCCTGGTAGGGGGCTACGACTCTGAGCGAGCAAAGATAAGCCTTACACTGGCCGGCAAGACCATCACCCGACCAGCGGAGCGGTGGGTGAGGATCCTTGGGGTTCCCCTCAGTGAGGTTGGTGGACCAAAGGAATGGATCCGTCAGCTTAAGCCAACGTGGCGCCGACACCTCCACCTGATCCGCCGCATAGGCAACCACTTTGGCGGTGCCGGCACACGCACCATCAGGACATTATGCCTGGCAACCCTCCCCTCTAAGGCATGCTACGGAGCAGCTTGCTTCACATTGAACCAAACCCACTATGCACAACTGGAGGTCCTCCATCTCGAATGTCTCCGCGCAATAACTGGCCTGCCGCGTCACACGAGGACTGAAGAACTCTACAGGTACTCCGGCCTCCCCCCCCCAAAGCCTTTATCGAGGCACACAATGAAGGCCATGAGCAAAATACAACTGCGGGTAGAGGACTTCTCACCCTCACAAAAGAACTCCCCCCCGATGCACCCAAACTGCCACGCCTGCTGGAGCCTTGGCTCGATGTGCTCCTCAAGCTTCCCAAACCACTCTCCAAAAAGTGCCATCAGCAGGATCATGAAGCGGAGCGTAGAGCAGCAGCTGCCTGTACTGACAGAACCCGGAACTCTGTGTTCACGGCAGCCACCTGGGACCCCTCACGCGCAGAGCCAGGCTAGCTGCGATCTCCCCAATCGGCACATGCAGACAAATCCACGTGCATGAGCACCGACCCAGCCCAGACCAGATTTCACTGTCCGCCATCCTGTGTGCAGTGGATGGGGTTTGTGGGGAGGCCCGTCGAGGACTGAGGCAGACAGGGGAGATTGTGGTGATCTACACAGCAGTAGAGAGGCCAAAAAAATCCTTGGCCGCACCCCCAGGACTGGCACGCTTGCTCACAGGATCAAAATGGCAAGCACAGTGCTGTACCAGCACTATGGAGTGGAGGTGAGGGTGGACTGGGTACCAGGCCCAGCCGGTGGCATTGGCGATGGAGCCGCACAGGCGTTGGCGAGCGAGCTAATGGACGACCGCTCCGCCCTGGTGACCCAGACTATGCCCGCACCAGACGACCCCGACCCAAGAGCCAAAATTCTGGCAGCCAAGAGGGAGCGAAGGCGCGCCCTTTGGCAGCACATCCCCACCAACCACCACCCACTGCCCCGAGGACTGCCACGGGGGGCTCAGGTCCTCATCCACAAGACACGTGCGGGGGCCGCACTAACAGCAGACGTGCTCGCCAAATGGCGGGCCCACCACCGATGCAGGCCCGGGGCTGCCGACGACGACAGCGACGATGGCGACCACGAACAGGGCCCATAGTGAGCTGCTCCACATGCACCATGGAAGTGTGCCCAACAGTGACCCACATGCTGTGGGAGTGCCCTGGCTACCGGGACCTCCGTTCCCAGTACCTGCCACCGCACATCAGCACTCTGCATCAATGGACCACCCCCAACAACAACAGCCGCAAAACCCTGCTCTCCCTCTGGGCGTTCGCTCACGAGGCAGGCATCGATCGCCGCATGTGATTGCAAATGTATACCATGTACAGGCATGTGTGTACGCACTTCTTTCTTTTCTTTTTCTTTGTTTTCTCTCTTCTCCGACACCCTTCTTCCCCCCCCATTAGGCCAAAGAGCCATTCCACAATAAAGACTTTTCATTCATTCATTCATGCCTAAAGTTTCTTTTTGCCCAACAATGCTGACAAGCATGAAGTGTGTTTCCAGGCTTAGTGGTTTGGCAAATCCTTTGTCTATACAAACCTCTTGTTCAAGAATTCTTTTCTCTTTTGGCTGAAAGGCTGGATCGAGTACAGACAGACCAAGGTTTTCTGGTTCAAGTAGGCCAAGAAAGAGCGTCGTCTTTAACAAAAGCAAAGGGCACAGTCGGAGACCTTGAGGAGTGCCCTCACCGACTGCTCGAGGAGGTCGTCGGGGGGTGGCCTCAGGACCTCGGGGGGCAGGGGGGCCACCTCGAGGGGCCGCAGCTCCCCCGTGCGCTGGCCCTGGGGGATGGTGATGAGGCAGCGGCTGGTGCGGATCGTGATCAGCCGGCTCGACAGCACCCGCGTGTGACGCCCGTCCTCGGCTGCCGGGGGAACCTTGCAGCCCAGCTGTGCGACAGGAGGACACGCAAGGGGGCATCGTTCAGCTCGGGGGGGGGGCAGCCATCGCAACCACAAGAGTAAGAGTACAATGGGACAAGAAGAGTACAGGAAGATCGCAACAGAACAGGCAGCCATTACAGCCACACCCTGCAATTGCGTTTTAAAGCAAAGCTTCCCATGCCTCACTGATGGCACCCGATGTTGCACCAAAGAGCCCTCCAGGAACGCCAACTGTACACAATGAGTTCCAGAAAACGATTAGGGTATTGAGAAAAGGCGCATCAAGTGCCTCAAGAGAAAAAAATGCTTCCCATGGCAAGAATCGAACCTGGGTCCCTCGTGTCATGAAGCCGACGTCTATCAGGGTGTCTAACAAATTGCCTAATTCAATTTCCCTGACTTTTCCAGGTTTTCCATGACCATTTTAGTGAAATTCCCTGACCAATACAACACGCGCCATTTTGTGGAAACGGTCCGTGAAGCATATAAAAGCGTAGAGAAAACACATTCTATCATACGGAAAAATACATTTGTTGCAAGTGCCCTAATTCTCAAAATGCACTTTGATTAATTTCAGTTTGTTGTCTTTAGGTTTGCTTGCCTTCAGTTACGGCTTCAGAGAGTTTATTTCATCTTGCGGGATAGAAGCTTCAAGTTGCGCTTCAGCAAGCACCTTTTGCTTTTTTTCTTGATTGTCCTGGCTTGACATGCAACGTGAACCGCATGGTGCATTGCGCGTGCGATTTTTTGACGCCTGCGTCGACGATTCGCGCGCGCGGCAGCTTCTGCCTCACTCAGAAAATGACGCGCGTCGCGCACAGCAGTGGGAGGAGCCTGACGACTTGCGCCAATGGGGAGCCGCGCGCCTCATGGCGGCAGTTTCGAAGCTCTCGAGGCAGCCGGCTGGCTCCGCCAGAGATGTTAAGGCTGACCACCCCGGCAGGTATTGCATGGGCCCTTTCAGTAGCGGCGCGGATGATGTTTTATTGTACCGTTTTCTCACACATTATAAGCTCCTTTACCTCACAAGCAACTACGTGCGTGCCTTGTGCGGCATTTTAGAGAGAGCTTAGAAGCGGTCGCTCGAACTCCCGTCACCACTTCACGGTTGAAGCCGCCGCCATGTTGCCGCCGCCGGCAGCACCCCGCGCAGCGTGCGGGTAGTTCCACGACAGCGTCAGCGCGCCTGTGACGTGCGCGGCGCGTTTTCGCGAGCAGAAAACACCCCATGCGGTTCACTGGGTTCGCGCTAAACCATGTTCCTTTTTGATTATGTAATTCTGGCTCCTGATGTCATAAGGAAGTTCTTTCAAGATTAGCTCCCAAAAAGCGCTGCCTTTTAAAATTCGCTGAAAAAAAAAAGCCCGTTTTGCGTGCGATTTGGGCACCACCTAGACGCCCCTTCTGCCGCAAATGCACCCAGCAACCTAAGCCAGCTGCGTGAACCGCACGGCGAGTTTCTGCACGCGATTCGTGCGCGGTATTTTCACGGCCGCGTCGACGATTTCGTGCCTGCGGTGGCTCCTTTCCTACAAAAGGGAAGTGTGTTTGTGCCTTGAGTAGCATTATAAAGAGCGGTTAGAAGCGGCCGTTGGAGCTACCGCACTACTCCGCGGCGGGTGCTGCCGCCATGTTGCCACCGCCTACCGTGCTCGGCACGCACCATGCGGGTGGTTTCCGCGGCGGCGTCAGCGCGCCTCGGGCGTACGCGCCGCGTTTTCCCTTGCAGAAAAACCAAAATACGTTTCATGCGGTTCACGCTTTCGTCGCGCGCGAAGTGTTGTGTTCGGTAACTTCTTGGGGGCCTCCAACACTGGTTTCCCCTATTCTAAAAATGTGTGGGCAGGCCCCAAAGTGGTTTCCCCCGACTGGTACTACTTAATTGAAAAATTCCCTGACAATTTCCTGACTTTTCCCGGGGGCTAAAAATTCCCTGACTTTTCCCTGTTTTCCCGGTCGCTAGACACCCTGTCTATCCGACTGCGCCATCATTCCGACACGGCCGACGCAGCTTGCGCATTTCAACCATCCTTCTCCCCAGAAAGGGGCTCTGATTTATTTGCTTTGTCAGAGTCCTGCAATTCTTTACTGGTCACGGACCTTCTCCGTAACTCTACGGGCAGGCCTCATATGCTGCCATTGGCTGCCTGGGTGGCGTAGTGCTGGCCAGAGTGACCACAACAAAGGTTTGGTCACTCAGAACTTCTCATACTGTCTATTATTATGCAGCCTAATTAGTGTGTGTAAAGGACGATGTCACACACGTGTCATGTTCTGGGCAGCTGTTCTGGTACAAGCGTACAATAGAGAGTTTCACTCTCGTGTTTACCCAGCAATGGAGCAAAGCATGAGAAATGGAAGCACGCCATTCCACGGCAGCAGCTTCGACACCATGAAGGTATTGACCTCGAGGACATATCGTGGCGCCACCTACGAGAACGTCACTTGTAGGACGCCGGGTTGTGTTGTCATCTGCTACAACACATTTCCTGTGCGTACGCGACCACGTGTTTTCTTCTTTTTTTTTTCTTTTTTGTGGCCATCATCTCTCCCCTCCTTGTGGATTTACCGAAATTACCCAAAAAGTGGACTGCAGACCGAATAATCTGGCCAAGCAATCAACGACTTGCTTCTTCCCGACGACACCGCCGCATTTAGGTAGTTGCTACCACTGCGACCCGAAGCTCGCATGCAGCCAGCTAATGCCACGGACAACGCAACTGGTGTCGAGAAAAGTACGCCATAAATTCATTATGAAATACTTGTGACGCGACATGTACGAGACTGCGTGTGCACGGAAATACCTTGCAACAGCAAACGGAAACGCGTCGCCCACTCGTGATCTCACCTGCGTACTGCTCACATTGCCTGGTAAATGAATGACCACACGCGAGAACGGTGATCGATCGCTTCGCCGTACATGCTTAAAAGTGCTGCTATGATCTGCAGTTTTGCTTTTAAGCAGTGCCTATTTCCCCTACAATGTTTTTTATAGCTATGCCCGGATTCGATTAATGATCACTACCGTAGCCTGCACTCTCGACGGCTGATATGTTCACCTCAATATCTACAGTGTATGAATCGTATGAACGCGAATTTTCAGCCCCTTCGAGCAGGTTTAGGTCTTTAGACATGGCTGTACAGTTAAACCTCCATGTAACGAAGTTCGTAAAATCTGTAATTTACTTCGTTACATTAAAATTCGCGGTCATAATAAAGTGCTCATTGCGTGAAGCGTTACCTACAAACAAAAACTTGGCGTGCATACATGGCTGGCGCACTGTTTCTGTCGGAGCTTAATCGTCTATGAGGGCATCAGTCGAACCGCATGGAGAGTTTTCTCCCCGCAGAAATGCGCCCCACAAGCCACAGGCGCGCTGACGCAGCCGCAGAGACCACCTGCACAATGCGGGTAGCGCCAGCGACCGCTTTTAACCGCTCGCTGAAACGTAACTCGAGGGGCAAACGAGAGGGGCATGTGAGAAAAAAGCGGATAATCGGGCGAAATTTTCACTGTAAAACGTCACATGCGCCGCTTACGAGAGCGCCCATCAAATATCCTCTGCAGTGGTAAGCCTAATCATCTCTGGCGGGGCCAGCCGGCATCCCAGAGCGCTTCGAAGCTCCTGCCATAGAGTGCGCGCCTCCCCATTGGCGAAACTGGTCAGGATCCTCCCACTGCAGCACGCAGCGCGAGCAGCTTCCTGGCCAAGGCAGAAGCCGTCGCGCAATCGCAGATGCGGGCATGAAAAAAAACGTGTGCGCAATGCTCATAAACATTCACAAATGCTTGCTGGAACGATGAGCAAATTCAAACGAAGGGCAAAGCGGTGGCATGCGGTGGCCCCGCCAGAAACGATTAGGCTTACCACCGCAGAGGATACTTGATGGGCGCTTTCGTAAGCGGCACGTATGACACTTTACAGTGGAAATTTCGCCTGCGTTATCCGCTTTTTTTTCTTGCGTGCCCCTCTAGTTTGCACCTCTAGTTTGCCCCTCGAGTTGCATTTCAGCGAGCAGTTAGAAGCGGTAGCTGGAGCTACCCGCATCGCGAGGGTGGTCTCCACGGCTGCATCAGCGTGCCTGTGGCTTGCGGGGGCATTTTTGCGGGAGAAAATGCTCCATGCGGTTCACACTGATGGCCCGATGCTTACATTGATGCTTAAGCTTCGACAGAAACAGAAACAGTGCGCCAGCCGTGTATATGCGCCACGCAGTTTGTAGGCAAGGAGCTCGCTCACAGACTCCGTGGCTCGCTGCATCCGCGGCATTGGGCGGCCCGTGTCGCCGTTTGCGTTTTATTGAGACTTCGCTTACAGCACTTGCGTCTCCCAAAATCTACTTCTGCAACTGAAATTTCGTGCCTGAATCTCCATGAAACTTTGTTACATTGAAATTTGGGCAAACGGGACTTCGTTACACAGAGGGTGAAAATACATGGTTGTGCATACACTTGAAGTTACAAAAAATTCCATGGTTTGTTACATCGAGGGTTTCGTTACATTGAAGTTCGTTACATCGAGGTTTACCTGTATTTAGTTTTCATTAGGACCTCGGCGTGGGAATTTACAATTGCAACGTGGGCTTTTGTCTGTTTACAGTGAGCCTGCCTTTCTCTAGCATCAATATCGAAACTCACGACTGCTCACAGAAGGCGAGGCTGCGTATGAGGTGAAACACATCATTAATGATTTGGGGTAATGGGGAGTTTTAGAATAGGAGAGCCTGGCGTCCAAGAACTTATGGGAACCCAAACGCAATTCTCTCGCGCGCGACGGGAGGGTCTTCTCCAACAGCTTGCAGCTGGCTTATGCTGCAGTAATCGAATGTTGGGAACTTTAGGCTTAGAGTCGCGGCAGATGTTTCATTGCCACTATCGTTACAGTTGCGAATGACAGTCCCTAACACAACTTTTCACCGCACTGTCACCCCTTTCACGTATGTGTAACTCTTTATCCACGTTGATTGCCGTTTAAGCGATCGATGATCAACATATCTGCCCCGGCCTTGGCTGATTCTTGCGCATAGGTATCGCCATCCTTCGGACGCTTGCCACACCGCGTGTAAACGGGCTGGCGGTGCCAGGAATGACCTCCGCAGCCAGACGGCATAGATCGCGGCAGATATTTGAGCATTGCTCTGAAAACCACAGCTGATGACACTACCTAGCACATTTTTTTCACCACGCTAACATCCACTTTCACCAATGTAGAGCTTCTTTTCCGTGAGTAATGGTGAAATTAAAAAGGGGCGACAAGTTGTTGCTGCCGCGACCTTTGTCGGTTCGAGCCGCTCTGTCGGCCGTGCGGGCAGGAATGACGGGTGTGTGTGCGGAGCGTTTCTGCGAGAAATAAACGCTTCATGATTTCCTGCTTTATACATTTCTTGCAAACAAGAGGAATCTAGAAACTTAGCTCGGTGATCACTGTTGATCGGGGAAATGAGCTGCAGCTTGCACTTTGGCCACATACGTCGTACACCAAGTTGTTTGCGGAGAATGTACCACAGTTGGTGCTGTTAGAAGGCCCCCATGAGGTGAAACTGCGCTTGACACACTAAGAATTAACTTTAAACGACGCGAAAATTACCACGAAAATACGTTTTGAAAGCGCGTCCAAAGCGAGGTGTCACATGCTGCAAGCCCACTACGCAACAAGATAGGAACGATGATCGTACAAGTGACTACAAGTGCAAGCGCCGGCCTCTCCAGCCGCGGGCCTCGTGGCCCATACGCGTGTATCCAAGAAGCATTTTGATGCCACTCACAGCACCTGTGGCGATTAACTCGGTGTCACATTTGACGCGGTGTCACTGCAGCGCGACAAGTGCGGCGCCATCCAGAGCGGCCCCATTCCAGCCTCTCTCCAGCCTTCAAGCCACGATCTCGGGTGCTGACAAGATCGCCAGATAAACGATGTTGCCGAACGTGCCCCAAATTGTCGAAGAGCTGATTACACAATTAACCGCAAACAAAAGTGTTTGTGTTCATGTCGTTGCGGGCATTGTTGGACATGTTTTGCTCGACATTCGTACAGTTTCAGCTGCTTTCGGTTGCTGCACCCACTTTGTGGAAGCGTCCGCTGAAGTGATTCCCTTCTTTCCCAACGGCATTTTTTCACGCCGGAATAAAATAAGCAATAGCGTGTGATGAAGACAGCAACATGCCCAAAATGTGGAGGGATAAAACCAAGCTAACAGAGCGGGGTGCCCTTTTGAGAGCGGCCTGGATCTATCGCATACAACACTAGCTGAACATAACTCCTGATTTTGCCTGATGTTCAACTTAGAAGCTGTGGTTTAATTATCTGCTTGCAAATTTGCACTGCCTTCTGCCCAGGCTAGCCCGCAAAACAAGGGCTGTAATGTTGTCTTTGTGTTCTTGCTTTCCATATTCAGTTCTGCCCGTGTGCTGGAAATTACAACACAAGAAATAAATTTATTGCATACTATGGATCACGCTAGTCTTCCTTCTTTTTGTAGAGAAAATTTACTTGAATCTCCTGCTTGCTCCTTCATATTTGCAAGGATTTAAAAGCGCTGCTGCAGGAAGACGACACGGTGCAGCCTGTCTTTCCGTGTTTCAGTCCCTTGTCTTTCTGCAACGGTCTTACATCGTTGCAAGTATGTATTGGGCTTTCGCTTTCAGTGTTATTTTTATCTGGTGTGATATAAGCATAGCGCAATCAGATTATTAAGTGTATACTCTGAACAAAGTGTCCTTTGCTTTTTTCATTCCATTATGAAGTAGCAGCCCTGGATTACGGAGCTTTTGTCTTTCTCATGGTTATACCTCTGCGTAAAAATAAGCGTGGTATTTTTTTTTTTTAATTTCTTAAACATGATGATGTTAATTATTAAAGCCCGACGACAAGGTGCAGTCATCGGCTGTGGTAGGAGCACGTAAGGGGCAAATAAAAAAAGAAAAGAAGAAAAAAAGAAATCCGCCCCCGAAACGCAGGCTATGTGTGCTTACGAAGCTTGGACGACTAGGGAAAAAAAATCCAGCTAAATCAGAGCGGGGTGATGGAATGCAGGGAGCCCTGGTATGCCAAAACCGGGCAAGCATTGCAGCCACTTAGCGGAGGTGGGTGAGGCCTGCAGTGGTGCACGCGCTGTCCCTACAAGTGGCCGAAGTTTCATGACCAGTAAAAGCACTGAAGGACACTGTTTCATGTACTATAATGCTGTGAACTTGGCCATACTTGCTACGCAAGTCTCTCACACAAATGTGCCCAGATTCTCAGTGAAAACCAAGAGGTTGAAACCAGGCACATGGGGAAAACAAGGGACTTCAAGTTTACTGCTCCAATTTGAAGGAAATTATTTTGTATTGAAGAGTTTCCGTATCGACACTATTTTGCACACAGCAAAATATTCACGTGACCGCACTGTTTCACGGCACACTGGCTACTCGGCCAAAAAGTACCAAGAGAAATGGGCATTAGTTGTACAGGGTCTGTTTGGGTAAGGCGTGGTTAAATAAAATGGTGCGTAGGGCCAATTATTTTGTGAGTGAATTTGGACATGAAAAGTTAGAAGCATGAGAATAACACTGCCAGTTCAATTGGGGTGCCTGAGAGAGGGAAAGAAGCCAAAGTACCCTCAATCCAATCCTCAGATGACAGGGGGGAGGGCAGGAGCTGCCAAGTGGTTTTTGCCCTTGCTTCTGGAAGAGAACTTGTCACCCATGCTTAAGGCCTAATACTTAGTGCTGTACCTTACACAGAACATAATTTTAGGCCTAGTTTTTCATCATGCAAATTGAGGGCCCAATCGAGTTAGCACACGTGAAGTGAAAAAGCATGGCACCCACACCCCCCTCAGTAACCTTCCTTGGTCCCATCAACTCCATTCTGCTATAAGACGGCACACTGGGTGAGCTGGTGGGGCGTCAACTCGATTATGCAGCACGAATAGAACAAACAGTTGTCATCTTTTCTTTCGTGTTGTCTTTGTCCCGTTTGCACGGCATAATCCAGATGAGACACCATTCTGACAGCACTGATAGCGACGCAAGGGGCCCGCTTGGTCACCCAATTTCCCTAAAAATCAACCCGAAATTCCGGGGTCTTTGGGAAATAAAAGTTAAAAGTGGGAAACTGTTGGGGGAAGCAGGAGGACCTTTGTTTCAAGGCGGGGAAAATGCCTCCCCAAGGGGGTTTTAAAAAAT